>CM042217.1:2921565-3031565 GCA_023566465.1 Cottus gobio
GGTGTCTTTGGTGGACTCGTAGGTGATGTGCAGGGTGACGGGGTGCCCGTTGAACGAGGCCCCGTGAGGTAGAATCGTACGAGGAACCGAGTACAAGTCCTACAGGAACACGTTCAGATATTAATATACAATATATATAATATAATAACAACGCTGTGTTCAAACTGATTAGTGCTCATGGGTTTGCTTATAAAATCACTTCCTCATCTTTTAACCAACATCCGTCCTGATTACACATACAAACAAATGTATTCATATTTTTTTTTTTATAAGAATAATTCAAGTTTGATTAATCTACATATGCTAAATATTCAATGTATTTCTTTCAGTCTGGGAAATGTCAATAATTAACATCATTGATTTGTATGCTTTTTTTGCAGATTAAAAAAATATATATAAATAAATTGTTACTTGAGAACAAAAATCTCAAAAAACTAGATAAAAATAAAATATATAAATCTATATTTTCAGCATTTGAACCCTGTAAATGTCAGTTTGTTTGCATAATGCTCTAATATATAATTTCTATTTATTTAATTGTTTTCTGTATATTAAATGTGTGCTTTTCCCTACAGTCTGGGTATAAAAGAATAAATGATGTGGGTTAAACTGGGTTTTGTTTTTTACATTTTGTCAGATTTATTAAACAGTTACTTTTCTCTTTCTTTCTTCTGTCTTATTCCACTTTAGCGTCTCTATTCTTGTTAATATCTGTTTTTAAAATGGTATTTAAAAGCCTCGTATATAAAAGTTCTTTCCTCCTCTTTGAATCGCCTCGTCGCTGAAACTGTTTATTGCAGACTTCTTACAGGAGCCGAGGTTGAACTTAAAATAAATTACACCCTCGACACGACCAACGCATTAACGCAGCCAAAATTAGCAAACAATTTAAAAAAAAGACCCAAAAACGTCCCTCGGGATGAATAAAGCTCACAGCCTTTACCTCGATGGTGATGACGTAGCGCTCGGCCAGTAGCAGCAGTCTTTCAATTATCACCAGCTTCGTGGATCTACACACACACACACACAGAGACACACACACACACACAGAGACACACACACACACACACAGAGACACACACGCACACACACACAGAGACACACACGCACACACACACACACACACACACAGAGACACACACGCACACACAGAGACACACACGCACACACAGAGACACACACACACACACACACACACACACACACACACACAGAGACACACACACACACACACACACACACACACACACACACACACACACAGGATAAACAAAGTGTTTTTAAGCGTGTGTGTGTTTTAGTATCTCCATGAGGACGAGGGCCGCTCTTAAAGGGGCGTGTTTAATAGGATTAGTAACTATGCTCTTACCCAAACCCCCCTCTGTACCTGGATGGTGATTGTACAGATGTGGCCACGGTCGGCATGGCGGTGGCGGTCAGCATCTTGGTCGCCCTGGTAACAGCGTGCGTCAAAGTAGGCCCGCCGAGCGCCGAGCTGGCCGCCTGAGGGGAACGGAAACAGGAAGTGTGTGAGGTCGGGTGGGTTATTTTATCCCTCGAGGCGGAACAGGAGCACATGAAGCCGCTCACCTCCAGTCGCTTGTAACAATCAGCAATGAACTTCTTGTGCAAAGACACGGAGTCCTGGAAGAACAACATGTAGTTAGTAAACAAACAAACAAACAAACAAACAGTGGACCAGCAACTATAGATAGTGTACTAACCCTATAGATAGTGTACTAACCCTATAGATAGTGTACTAACCCTATAGATAGTGTACTATAGTGTACTAACCCTATAGATAATGTACTACTCCTATAGATAGTGTACTAACCCTATAGATAGTGTACTAACCCTATAGATAGTGTACTATAGTGTACTAACCCTATAGATAATGTACTACCCCTATAGATAGTGTACTAACCCTATAGATAGTGTACTATAGTGTACTAACCCTATAGATAATGTACTACTCCTATAGATAGTGTACTAACCCTATAGATAGTGTACTAACCCTATAGATAGTGTACTATAGTGTACTAACCCTATAGATAGTGTACTATAGTGTACTAACCCTATAGATAGTGTACTAACCCTATAGATAGTGTACTAACCCTATAGATAGTGTACTACTCCTATAGATAGTGTACTATAGTGTACTAACCCTATAGATAGTGTACTAACCCTATAGATAGTGTACTATAGTGTACTAACCCTATAGATAGTGTACTATAGTGTACTAACCCTATAGATAGTGTACTACTATAGATAGTGTACTACTCCTATAGATAGTGTACTGACCCTATAGATAGTGTACTGACCCTATAGATAGTGTACTGACCCTATACCCTATAGTGTACTAACCCTATAGATAGTGTACTATAGTGTACTGACCCTATAGATAGTGTACTGACCCTATACCCTATAGTGTACTAACCCTATAGATAGTGTACTATAGTGTACTGACCCTATAGATAGTGTACTAACCCTATAGATAGTGTACTAACCCTATAGATAGTGTACTAACCCTATAGATAGTGTACTGACCCTATACCCTATAGTGTACTAACCCTATAGATAGTGTACTATAGTGTACTGACCCTATAGATAGTGTACTAACCCTATAGATAGTGTACTAACCCTATAGATAGTGTACTGACCCTATAGATAGTGTACTGACCCTATAGATAGTGTACTACTCCTATAGATAATGTACCACTCCTATAGATAGTGTACTAACCCTATAGATAATGTACTACTCCTATAGATAGTGTACTAACCCTATAGATAATGTACTACTCCTATAGATAATGTACTACTCCTATAGATAGTGTACTAACCCTATAGATAATGTACTAACCCTATAGATAATGTACTACTCCTATAGATAGTGTACTACTCCTATAGATAATGTACTACTCCTATAGATAATGTACTACTCCTATAGATAATGTACTACTCCTATAGATAATGTACTACTCCTATAGATAAAGTACTAACCCTATAGATAGTGTACTGACCCTATAGTGTACTGACCCTATAGTGTACTGACCCTATAGATAGTGTACTAACCCTATAGATAATGTACTACTCCTATAGATAATGTACTGACCCTATAGATAATGTACTGACCCTATAGATAGTGTACTACTCCTATAGATAGTGTACTACTCCTATAGATAGTGTACTACTCCTATAGATAGTGTACTAACCCTATTCTACAAACTGTAGTAAAACACTGACTGCTAGAAGAGTGAGCTACAGGAAACACACACACCTTCTTCATCTTGGGGTTGAGGTTGGTGTAGCTATATGTGATAATGAGCTGGATCGCCTCGTTGGCTATCTCTTCATCGGGGGTTTCCATGGCGATGCGCCAGATAAAATCCATCCCCGCCAGGTCCGGGCGCTCCACACACTGAAACATTGAATATCATAATAAATATAAACGCACACATAGGGTGTGTTTTACCTCTCTAACATGTTTGGTGGAGGACTCACCAGCTGCGTTCCCTGGCGTTTGAGGCGATGGTCACACAGGTTAACGTTCTCAAAGAAGGTCTTAAACAGATTGAACCCTGGGAAACATTTAAAAAAACATGTTGCATCACATACGTGAACATGAAGAAATCCAGGAAGGCTGCAACGCTCGTTCAGTCTCTCACCGTTCATGGTGATCTCATAGGGCTCCAGTTTGAGGATCTTCTCCTTGAAGAGCTGCTGCTGAACGTCACTCTCGAGGTCGTGTTGTCCTTTGGTGAACCACTCGAAACACAGCTGCACACATGAAACACCTTTACTGAGCCCGATCGCACAACTCACAACCTTTCACTACAAAATGCAGCGTTCATACACATTCTGACCAATGGATCTCCAGGACTTTTCCAGGAGTTTAAACCAAATTCCCATGAGCAAACATTTAGTGAAATCTGGGTGTGTCCATGAAAAAGTGATAAAATTTAGTATTTAAACTAACAATGAGGATTCCAAAGCATACAGTATTCCTTAAAGGACACAAATGAATGAGAGACAATAGTTTGATTAAAAGAATAAACATTTATAGATATACTCAGCGTATGCCTGCTTATATTTTGAGTCTTTCTTGTAAAAGCATATTCATTATTTCAAACTCAGCGTAAATGAACAACATGAACATAACACATTTACATGACTTTTACTAAACTTTGGGGATTAAAAATAAAATCCCCAAAGTTCATGTGCAGTTTTCTAAAATGAAGAAAGAGAGCGAACAGCCTCTGTTCCTGCAGAGTAAACAACTGTTTTCATACCTCGCGGTCAAGTTCACAGACGTCCGGCCCAGAAACCAGGCACTCCCAGAGCTCCTTGGCCCGGTTCCAGACCAGGTAGAGGCTGGCCTCCTGGAGGAAGAAGGCCAGGAAGCGCAGGTGGCTGTCCAGATACTACACACACACACACGCACACGCGCACGCGCACGCGCACGCGCACACACACACACACACACACGCACACAGACACACACACGTCATCCTGACCCTCAAAACGTTTGATTACTTCCTCTGTAAACCTTCCAGCTCAGAGAAAATTAGGTCTCAAATTACATTACTCATAATCAATGTCTCCAGTCAGAGTTCAACTGCAGCAGATGGAGCAAAGGGAAGTATTTTAGACTCCTGAAATGATCAATATCAGTGTATTCTATATTTAGAAGATCTTCATGATTTAACTCGGCGTCAGACAGACCTTTCTGCTGAGGAACTGAAGCCGTAATATTCCTTTAAGCTCTTTTTAAAAGCCACCCGACTCCGTTGACAAAAACAACATTTTTACCTGTAAGTCCATAAAGAGGTTTCACACTGCCTTGTTTGGTTGGTTTATTGTGTGACTTTGGTGTTTTTAAAGGGTTTATTTGTCACACAATATCACAAACTAATGCACCGATCCAGACATCAGCTCCTGAGCTCTGAGAGGTTAAATCAGTGTTTTTGTGAATGGAGTCTGGTGTGTGCAGAGAGCCGAGATAACTTCTGAAAGGTGCATCTGCTGCAGTAAAACTCATACAAACACACGTCTAAACATCTGAATTGTGCCTGAACATATAAATGAGCGTCTGCGAGGCAGCGGCTGCAGACAGACCTCCTGGTAGGTGTATCGTCCGTCCACCAGGGTCGAGCCCGAGAGGCCGTTGGTTCCCGCGGCGGTCACAGCGAGCCGGTGGCAGCACACGAGGGACCCCGTGATCAACTTCACGATCTCAAAGTTCTTCTTCAAGTCCTGGATGATGCTCTGTGGGGTAAAAAAAAAAGGGGGTTACACGGGCAACACGTTGGCTTGTTTGTGAGTTTGCTGTTGTGTGTGTGTGTGTGTGTGTGTGTGTGTTACCTTGTCCTGCTTCTGATAGGTCTGCTTGATGAAGGAGCGGGTGATCTCGTGCAGCTGACGGAGAGCAGGAACAACCCAGACTGCCTGAGGACTGCTCTGCTGGGAGGCCTACACACACACACACACACACACACACACACACACACACACACACACAATAATAATCCATTAAAGAGGAATGAGCACACAAACACATGCTAATCTGATTTTTTTTTAATTAGATTGCTTTGTCATCAAAGATGCACTAATTTTGTCAGTTGTGTAAACATGAGAAAGAAGAACCGGAGCCTGGGATGTAAAACTGTTTCAGGTAGAGTCCAGGTGTGTTTTATGAGGTTCATCTCCAGAGTTTTACTGCAGTAGATGAAGCAAAGTGATGTTCTGCTGTGGACTTATTGTAGAATCGATATCAGTTTAAGTGAACGAGATATGTAGAACTGAAGAAGTTGTTTCCCTCTATACTCTCGTCCGAGGCGCAAGACTTTGACAAAAACACATATTTTACCCCACAGAACACGTGAGTTGCTGCTCGGCCGCTGCCTACATCGGTTTGTTTGTTTATTATTGTGTGACTTTGGTGTCTTAATACGGGTTTGTTCGGATTCACCAAAGTCACACAATAATAAACAAACAAACCGATGTAGGCAGCGGCCGAGCAGCAACTCACACGTTCTGTGGGGTAAAATATGTGTTTTTGTCAATGGAGTCTGGTGCCTCGGTCGAGAGCAGCGCTAACAGCTTTATCTCCGTCAGAAAGGTGTCTGACATCCAGGTAAAGAGGTGAAGATAACCTAAATATAGAGTCTGAAATACATCCACACAGAACATCTCTTTGCGCCATCAGCTACAGTAGCAAACACACTAAACATCACAAAAAAGTTGAAGTTTGTCCATTCAAAACTGCTTTTAAAGTCCAAATCAAATATCAAACATGTCCTTTTATAAATCCGAGGCTCCGATCCGATTCCCCTCTGCATGAGTAAACGTGCTCGCCCTTCCACCAGAAGCTGACCATTCATCCGGCGGCTACAATCACTCGTTTAATCCAGCCGGCTGTCACCCGGGACGAGATCAACACCCCGGTGTAACCATTAGTCAGTGCCAAAGCCCTCTCAGTGAAGCAAGCAGACGATTCTCACACACACACACACACACACACACACACACACACACACACACACACACACACACACACACACACACACACACACACACACACACACACACACACACACACACACACACACACACACACACACACACACACACACACACACACACACACACACACACACACACACACACACACACACACACACACACACACACACACACACACACACACACACACACACACACACGGTTTAACTCCCCCTGGTTACAATCAAGTGTAAAATCAACCTGTGACCAATGAAAACCCCTTTTTTTCGTTCCACCGCGATTGGCCGGCATGAATCGCACACAGATTGTCATTGGGTGGTAAAGTGGTACCGGCTTGGTTCTCTTACTTTGGCCAATGAGTTGGCCTTCTTCTTGCCCCAAGTGCCCGTAAGAAATGAGCTTTGAGTGTCGCTGCCTTTACAGTCCTCCTGAGTGTGAGTCTAGAAACATACATTTTTTTTATTTGAGGGGCAGTTTGAATCTAAACACAGTTTTCTGGTACTTGTTGTCCTGCATGTAAACATAAAACAAACAAAATGTGAATTCCCTCCATAGGCGTATACTCATTTGATGATGAATAAATCAAGACTACTGGGAAACAGCCCACTTAACGCCACTATTTCTATCATTAATAAGCAATGAATTAACATTTAAATAAACTATCATGTAGTTATCATCACGTAAAACGATATTTATTAAAAGTGTTTATTAATGCGCCGTATTTGACGACAAATCTGAAGACATATTTTACATTAAAACTGCTTTAATATGTAATTACGGAAATGTTTATATACGGCTAAGAAATGCTAAATCAATAAATGTAAAAGACTCCTTTAAGGAGGAGTTTAATCGTAATGTGTGTAGGTTTCTTGAATCTGTCAACATTTTACAAATCCCATCCTTATGCAAACATGAATATTATCATAAATATAGAAGATTAGTTGGTTAGCATCGGCCTCTGTGGTTGAGGAAAAAGAGGAAGCTATTCTTTCTCTTGACTTCAAAAAGCCTTGAAATGAATGTGAACTTGTGGAGGGCAGTGAGGCTCCGCCCCCTCAGTCCTCTGCAGCTCTGAGGCAAAGTGAGACGAAAGAGACGTAAACAAACTGTTGAGTTGAAGGTCATGAGCATCACTGACAAGGACGAGCTCACTTTAGAGTCACCGCAGGCAGGACGATGTGTTGTTTATATGGAAGATAATTTACACCAATGTGGTATAAAACATTAAAAATAAAAAGATCCTGTAAGTCAGTATTAATATAAACTCTCAAAATAACAACTTAGTATCTCAAAATGTTGATTTAGTGTTTCAAAAGATTAAGAAAGAAATTATTATTTTGTGAAAGATTCTCATTATTTTGAGGTCTCAACTCATTTTGTGACACTATTAAGTCCTTATATCGAGGAATATTTTGAGATAGAAAGTAATTTTTTCGAGATAGAAAGTAATTATTTTGAGATAGAAAGTCATTATTTTGAGATATAAAGTCATTATTTTCAGATATAAAGTCATTATTTTCAGATATAAAGTCATTATTTTCAGATATGAAGTCATTATCTTGATAAAGAGTGTGATTATTTTAGTGATTATTTTGAGATGGTAACTCTTAATGACTTAAAAGATCTTTTTTTAATCAAAAGTCTAATTCTTTCTTCTACTAACATCAGAAATGAGCCTCCATGGCTCCATTTAAACAGATTGCGCTGCACCTACAAGGAGCAGTGTTTCCTTTAAGTAAACACAAACATGCAGAGCCGGTCCTCGCCCCCTCACAGACCATGAGAAGCGACTGCACACGCCTCACCTTCTTAATGTCCTCGATGCACTTGATGATGTATCCGCGCTTCACGGTCTCCTTGACGGCGTAGGCGTCGCTCAGGATCCCCAGGTGCTCCTCCAGCGCCTGCTGGACCAGACTGGTGGGCAGCGTGGGGAGGTGGGCCAGCTCCCACAGCACCTCCAGCACCTGGAGAGGCAGCAGAGCGTCAGCTGAGCTCTTGTTTACGCCTCAGGACGCTCACAGGAAGACGATTGGCCCTCGGGCCGCCATGACAACCTGGTGCAGAGGCACCAATAGGCCCCGCCCCCCCAGGCAGAGGAGCCGGGCTTTAAAGCCTCTTCTGGGGTTTGTTTTGGGTCTCTGTGGTCATGTTGCGTGTCTTTGTAGTCGTTTCTCTCTGCTATTGTTTTGTCTCTCTTTGTGTGGTTGTTTGTCTCTCTCTGTGTACTTGTTTTGTGTCTCTCTGTGTACTTGTTTTGTGTCTGTGTACTGGTTTTGTGTTTCTTTGTGGTCGTTTTGAGTATCTTTGTGGTTGTTTTGAGTATCTTTGTGGTTGTTTCGAGTATCTTTGTGGTTGTTTCGAGTATCTTTGTGGTTGTTTTGAGTATCTTTGTGGTTGTTTTGTGTTTCTTTGTGGTCGTTTTGAGTCTCTTTGTGGTCGTTTTGAGTCTCTTTGTGGTCGTTTTGAGTCTCTTTGTGGTCGTTTTGTGTCCCTCTGTGTCTCTTTGAAGTCTTTTTGTGTGTCTGTGTGGTTGTTTTTGGTCTCTTTGTGGTTGTTGTGTCTCTGTGTGATTGTTTTGTGTCTCTCTGTGTGGTCATTGTGTCTCTCTGTGTTGTGAGTCTCTTTATCGTTGTTTTGCAGTCTTCTTTTAGTCGTTTTATGTTTCAGGTTGATATACGACTCTTTAAATAACACTTTGTGGGTGAACGCCAGCCCCTCTGCCCGGTCGGCTCGTTCAGTAATCCGTCCGTGGAGTTGCCAACATACCTTCCCTGTTGTAGTTTCAGAGCGAGCCTCTCTGCCGATCCTGCCGATCAGACTGAGCAGCTTCTGCCTGACGCGGTCGCTCTCAACCTCCCAGCTCTGAACAGGTAAACAAATAAATAAAAATTACAATGCACACTATTCAAAAGACTTACAAACGACTTTTCATTGAGCCAATTTACTCCCAAAACGTCCCAGAGAGCGCTGACCTTCTGAATGAGGGCGAAGAGGTGGGTGAGCTGATCAAAGCTGAACTTCACAGCAGCAGCAGCGATGATTGTATGAATGTTTTCTATCACAGTTGATGACTGGCCCGCCTGAAACGGCCAGAAAAGAACCAATAGATCCATCAGAAGCCAGAACATTTGTCTTTTGTAAACATTTGAGGAAAACAAACAAAAGCAAACGTGTTTTTGTTCCGGTGCTGACCTGTATTTTCCAGATCTTGGAGAGTTCGTCCAGCGACAGTTTACTTCCCAGCAACTCAATGATTCCCTTAATTCTCTCACAGTACTGAGCTTGATCAATGTTACCTGGGAAAATATTAATTATTAAAACATTTAATGACCAGAGCCTGAGAAACCTGATCATTTTAAAGATCACAAATGTAATCGTTTGTCCAGAAGCATCCTTTAAAGTCTGTGACAGGTGTCCTTACCCTCCAATGCTATTGATAGGACCGAGTTCTCCACCAGCCAGTCCAGAAGTTTATCTGTGTCGATGGCATTTTTCACCGTCTTTGACACCGTACTCTCCTCTATCAGCTTAGTCACCTGAGGAGAAGATACAAAAACTCATGAAAACACACAAAAAAATCCTTTTTTTTGTGTCGTTTTGATTTCAACGTCATCCTGTGAGAGCGGACCTCTTTGAGGGAGTTCATCTTGGTGGAGAAGTGGGGTGTTTTCAGCATGCGCAGCAGGGTGTCCAGCCTCAGGTCGTCCACCACCGTGACCAGCTCCCTCTGGAACCGCATGCACAGCAGCTTGATGGCCGACAGCAGGTCTGGGATGCTCACCAGGCGCTGAGGTTGACAAACCAGGAGCAACATGGTGGGTGAAGATGCAGATTTCCCGATTGCATATTTTTGCACAACCCCTCACCGGCTTGTCAACCCGAATGCACCAACGAGCCGGACGTACCACACCCCGGGAATTGCACTAAAGTGTTATTTATTGTGCATAAATTCCAGTGAATTCGAAGGCTGGCGAATATAAAATGCTACCTTGTCTTTGAGGTCCTTCTCCTCCAGGTTCTGCACGTACGTGATCATCTTGTGGATCACTGGATCCAGCATGGGCTACGAAAAAACATGAAACTCTGTAAGACCGCTGCAAGCAGCATAACAAGAAGACACAGCAAATGAACACAAAGTATCAATCTGAGGGGTCAAATGAACAACGTGGAACAAGGACAGAAAACGTGCTACATAAGATGTGAAGTGCAACACAGAGGAATACATGGAGATACATTGTAGCAGATGAGGTGAGCTCACCTGCACGAGGCTGGAGTTTAGATATTCAGCACCGACTCCGAGAGGCTGGACGAGAGCCGACACACACTGTGGAGGCAGAGAGGGAGACTCAGATACAACACGAACGAATTATATCATTATATTCACTCATGAATACAGCCGGCGTCTGGCAATTAAGATTGTTCATTCAATCCTTTAATTATTGAATTAACGGTCTTGATTGTGAGGTCGGGAAGCAAATGACGAAGTCTCTTAAAGCTGCATTATCTCTCCTGACCACCAGGGGGCGACTCCTCTGGTTGTATAGAAGTATATGCTTCATGTGTTAAAGCTGCATTCTCTCTCCTGACCACCAGGGGGCGACTCCTCAGGTTGTATAGAAGTCTATGCTTCATGTGTTAAAGCTGCATTCTCTCTCCTGACCACCAGGGGGCGACTCCTCTGGTTGTATAGAAGTATATGCTTCATGTGTTAAAGCTGCATTCTCTCTCCTGACCACCAGGGGGCGACTCCTCTGGTTGTATAGAAGTCTATGCTTCATGTGTTAAAGCTGCATTCTCTCTCCTGACCACCAGGGGGCGACTCCTCTGGTTGTATAGAAGTCTATGCTTCATGTGTTAAAGCTGCATTCTCTCTCCTGACCACCAGGGGGCGACTCCTCTGGTTGTATAGAAGTCTATGCTTCATGTGTTAAAGCTGCATTCTCTCTCCTGACCACCAGGGGGCGACTCCTCTGGTTGTATAGAAGTCTATGCTTCATGTGTTAAAGCGGCATTCTCTCTCTACTTACCACCAGGGGGCGACTCCTCTGGTTGTATAGAAGTCTATATAAATGACTCTACTTCTCTCTTGATGTATTCCCTCAGTAAACATTGTAAACATGAGTTTATGTCTCAATCTCTAGTTTCAAGTCTTCTTCAATACAGCATGATGTTCATTTAGTAAATTATGCTCATTTAGAGTCAAACAGACCATAAAGGAGGGGATGCTTTAGGGCGGGGCTACAAGGTGATTGACAGGGTGCTGCCAGAGCCGTATACAACATGACTCCTCCTCAGTCCAAATATGGTCACTTTGAGTCCCTAATGAAAAAAAAAAAGACCATATCGGTGACCTCGACGGTTCAAAAGCTTCCTCACGTCCACAATCCAACGACTGCGTCCTCTTCCTACAGACGGTCTACGGGTTTCATGAGCGTGAGCGTAACCAGATGTGTGGGTGAGTTTCAAATACAAGCGCCCAGCTGTCATTTGTCATTCGGCGCTAAATCACAGGGGCTTAATGAATGGTTCCCGTGTTCCTGTCTCTTTTCTGGCCGTCGTCCATCTCTGCTTCTGGGCTCCCGTCTCCCCCACCACCCTCCTCTATTCACTCAGTGACCCCCCCACCCCTCCCCCCACCCCCTCCATGCACTTGACTTCCTGCTCAAAGCAGACAAATGAATGACTCAGCCTTGGGAGTCAGTAGAGGAGGGAGCACTCATCCCATTATCTTTTCTCCCTCCTGTGCTTGTAGTATGTTGGATATCAGACAGCTTACAAACTCTTATTGAGCTTTCTGCCACTGCAGCGGTCTGCATCCAAATATGAATTGTTTTTATTTTAAATCGGATTTGTCTTTTTTTTTATAATTCCATAATGAACAAATAAATAAATCTAAAAATATTTAAATAGCTTAACATGTAAAAATATAAATATATATATAAAATATAAATATTTTAATATATAAAATTATTTTAATATATAAACATGAAAAAAATATAAAAATATATTTAAAAAATATTAAAATATAAATATTTAAATATATAAAATATATATATACTGGATGGTTTGGGGGGAAAACGGCACCGATGTCGTTTTAGTTTGAAAACCCCGCTGTTGGACGGGTAGAAACGGAGCTTTTAAACCCACGATCACTACTTCGTTCTCGTCGGTCAGGACGTGTCCTTCCCGGATTCGTCACGTGAACTTTCTCCGGAAGCAAACAAACCACTCAGCCTCGACCCGCCGCGGTTCATTTACACACTGAATTCACAGAAGCTTTAACCTCAGAGTATTTATGATCTATCCTCTTTAAAGAACGGAGGCTTGAAGAATTTAAAGTTGACTGAGCGGTCCAGTACGGATGATTTGACTCGTTGACTTTCAGCAGGCAGCCCAACATATTAATATGCTTAGAGAGAGAGAGAGTGTGTGTGTGTGTGTGTGTGTGTGTGTGTGTGTGTGTGTGTGTGTGTGTACACTGAATCAATGGCCATGCACTGCTGTGGTTCCGGCCAGGTTCCCAGAAGGAGGCATCAGTACAAGGATGCCTCAGAACACACAACACAACCGAGCATTTCAACCATCAACACAGCGAGAGGAAGAGAGGGAGTGTTTGTGTGTGAGAGTATTAGTGAGAGTGTGTGTGTGTGTGTGGAGGGGGGGGGGGCGGCAGTACTTTGCAGCTGAGAGCAGTGGGGGTGAACACGGTGACCTTTCGCCTGCATGCCTGTCTAAAAGTCGGACTACGGTGCTTCTCTCCCGTCCAGCACCAGTAGGAACCATTAGCAACAATTAGCAACAATTAGCAACCAGTAGCAACTATTAGCAACCATTAGCAACCATCCCATTACTCTCACCACACGTCAAGGCAATTTTAAAAAAGGCAACGAGATCAAAGTAAGGACGGCAACTCTTACAGCAATCTCGATTTCGTCGGCGTTGAGCTTCGTCTGGATGGCGGTGAACCCTCCCAACTCTCCAAACTTGACCCGGAAAAGAAAAAGAAGAGGAAAGAAGAGGAGAGGAAAGAAGAGGAGAGGAGACACATGAGGCCAAACACAAACAAATATGGCATTTCTACGAAAAGGAGACAAAAACCTAAATTAAATCACTCACCCGATTCACCAAATCTACCAGCCAACCATGAGGCTCCTGGAAGAGAGACGTGGATTTATTCAGCAGTGACAAATTATTGTCTCACACACACACACACACACACACACACACACACACACACACACACACACACACACACACACACACACACACACACACACACACACACACACACACACACACACACACACACACACACACACACACACACACACACACACACACACACACACACACACACACACACACACACACACACACACACACACACACACACACACGTTGTCTGACAGCTGTTGTGTGTCAGTCACACAACAACGGTGGCTCCGTTACACAACAGCGTGGATGAAGAATTCATTTGTCGGCTCCTGGGCGCGACGACGAGTGGTAAACAAAGGCTAATAAGGAAGCGTGTGTGTGTGTATTTATACTAGCAGCATCAGGATGAATCGGCACACACACGGCAATCAGACTTAAGAGTAGACGGAGAGTCGCCCTCTTACTTTCTGGTAGGCGTTGCTCGGAGAGACGGCGAACATGTTGGCCTCCTCCCCGAAGACCTCGGCCCAGTTCCTCTGACAGGCCTTCATCCGGTTCTTAAAATGGTACTCGTTGTCCGGGTTGAAGGCCTGCGCACGAAAAGACAACGACAAGGAGCATGAATACATATTTATGATCAAGATATCATATTTATGATGAGATTAGTGTACAGATGGGGTCATTGGAAGATCGGTCTTGGTTAGCTTAGCTTTGAATGACTTAAACTCATGCATCTCATATTTAATGACTACTTTATTGCCTTTGTACAAACAGGTCAAGTGTTAAATGCCGTGTAAAGAAATGAACCCACCATAGTCAGGACCCCCATCAGGTTCACGGGGACGGGGTCCTGCTTCACCCGCTCTGCAACCAGCTCCACCAGCAACATGAGCATGTTGTAGATCCCCTCGTGGATCTCGGTGCCCCACTTGTGTACGGCGCTGCTGGTCAGCAACTGGTGGCGGGGAACGAAGACGGAGGAGGAGGAGTCAGGAGAATGATGGTCGATGAACGGAGAATTAAAAGCCCAGAAACACTTACGCCCTCTGCTGCTCACCTTTTTGAAGGCCTCCGGCATGCACCGGTCTATGAACCGCTTGCAGTTCTCATCGGCGTCAGCAAGACCTGACGGAGAGGGAGCAGTGGAGTCACATATTTATCTCACATCCAAACACATGGGAAGAGGGGGAGGGGCTAGCTGTGACGAAGGAGATACAGATCGAACACGGTCAAAACAAAACACGCCGCCCACGCGCACATAAAAACGCAGATGGGGAGCGTTTTGGTGGAACGCGGACCTTCAAAAATAAATCTTCCTCCCACGCGATCTTACCGTGCCGGGCGAGGCAGGTGGACGCGATCAGACACTTCCCCAGCGACTCCTCCCTCTTGTACGGGATGGACCAGTGGTCGGTGAAGACGCGGCTCTCCAGCTCGTACAGGTTGGTGGTGGGGAACTCCATGCTGCCCCCCGAGCAGTTCCCGTTCTCATCGTTGCTCCGCTGTAAACACACACACGCACAAACGCACACACACACGACACAATTACTGCCTTTGTTTCACGCTGCGCCGTCTGTTGTTCTGGGACGCTGCAGCTGAGGTTAATCCAAACGGCCTCTAGCAACGAGAAAGTCAGAGAGGATGACGCTCGATTCTTTTGCTCCCTCTGGGAGAAGAGCGATAGCAGTCGTTTGTGAAAGTGTCCTCTCTCTCTCTCGCCGTCTCTCTCTCCATCTCTCTCTGCCCTTCATCTCGGTGTCTTTTTGTCCCTCTATTTCCTCCCAAGCAGGCGTTTATTCTCAAGTGTTTCACTGAATCAAACCGTGTGAGACACGGTGTGTAAAGTCTTGTTAGCGATACAACGCTACCTGGAGTCATCCTGACACCTGCATCGGAAAACTCTCCGATACAGCCTTAAAAATAAATTGCTGGATCGGGTATCGGCGAGTATGTTAGTCTACGCACGATCCGATACCACGTTATCGAAATCGGCTCATTTACGCTACACGGAAACAACAACAACACGTGACACTCGCTACCCGCTTCGTGCATCCTGCTCGTTGCGAACTGCCGGATTGATGCGTCTGAAATCAACGAGGGAAGAAGCTAACGAGGGAGCTAATCTCCGGAGAGTTACACATGCACAGTGCGTGTCATCGATGCTCGGGCTCGCACAATGTCAGCTATATGTTACAGTGGAGAATATGTCAAGCTGGATAATAAAATAAAGTCATTCAACTGAATGCATTGTTTATGTTTTACAGAAGGGTTTAAACCTGAGCCAGGTCCTACAGCAATGATGGCAATCAAATCACAGCCACGCAGGGTTAGCTGTATATAGCTGTTAAAAAAAACGATAATATATGAACATTTTTAAACACACTGGTATCGGACCAGGACTCGGCTGATTCGCTGGTTCCGGTATCAGAAACCTCTCTGATGCGACCAAACGATGCCACATGGTCACTAACAAACAGCTCGTGAAGGTCAAGTTTAAACCCAAGTCTTAAACTTCCTGCATCCGTGGGTTCAGAAAGCCGAGGTCGGCCTTACGGGGACACAACGTGCCCAGGAGCGCTAAAGTCTACGAGTCCATGTGGGGAAAGCACACGAAGGATTATTGAATTATTTACATTATGACATTGTTTACATATTCATGAAGTCATCTGAATATTCATGATTACATTGCAGGACTCACTGCTCGAGGAAACATTTCACACTAACGCACGTCATATCAATACACTGGTGATTGAGGTTTTTATCTATCGAAGGCTCGACCTGCTGTTTAGTATTAAAACGCATCTTAAACTAAGACTATGCTCTGGGATTCAGCTCCAACTACATTATAAATGACCAAAACTGTTTACGGCTCATTTGTCCAGTTTGCCTTCGGGCGCTGCAGAGCATAAATATGAATACGGCAAAAAAAAAGAGTTAGGTCAAGTCGGACCAGTCTGAATACATCTCCACATATTAGCATACATAATGGTCCATGTGTTCAGTGCACGTTTTAATTAAATATTACATTCAATAAAGTGCTGGACTGAGCGTTAAGCAGGAGAAGCGCAGGAAGAGGTAAAGGGAGGAGAAGCATCATGTTTCATCGCTTCCCTTTCGAGGAAAATCAAAAACGACAGATAGATGGATGAGAGGAAGGAGAGACTAACTGAACACTGGGGAGGGAGGGAATTATATATATATATATATATATATGTATAAAATAAAGCACTACAGGGGAGACATATTATTGCGAATCAGAACCCTCTAATAATTTACTGGTTCCTCTTATTTAAACAAGAATGACGGCGCTGAGAAAAGAAGAAACTTCCCATCTTTGTATGCGATATTCGGGGTTGCTTGTAAACATCAAACATGCAAAAGAGCTGCAAAGCCCTCAGTGAGTCCTGAAGGCTTCAGGGGGGAAAGGCTCGGGTCTCTTAAGGCACAGGCCACGTGTGTGGTGGTTGCGCAGGGCGTGAGGTAACCCAGAGCCACTCTGTTACTATGCACCCCGCAGCCCTCCTGGGACCCCCCACCCGCAAAAAAATAAAACTGCAATGTGTTTGTGTTAAAGAGACTGCGGGGCTATCTTTGGAAACATAACATGGGGGCACAGGCCGGTGACAAGCCACTTAAGCAGAAATACAGCAAACGGATGAGGCAAATAAAGAAGTTATTCTTGAGGCACTACACAACTACAAAGTGGGTTCAAATTAGGAGTTTTTTTTAGGCATGTGGACATTAAACAAACTCAGAGTGAGTCGCTTTGGGCTGAGTGAGTTTGGAACGACACCATTATTGGCATATTCACAAAAACATGCTCCTCATCTACAGTGACCTGCATTGTTTCTGCATACTGTAAATGCCAACTGTTGTTTGCCCTGCAGCTGTAACAGGGTGACAGCAGTCAGAGGGTGTTAACTGAAACTGAAAACAGCTCTTGAGGTTAATTACACCAGTTCATGCTTGATGCATAGTTACAGCAGCTGGAAGAGCCAATCACAGGGATACAACACGTGGTTGGAAAGTCTCAATCAATCATCTTACAGATTTATTTGGAGAAAGTGCTGCTTTCACTTTGAAAGCACCTGCAGGATTTTAGGAGATCTGAGGGGAGCAACAGGCTTGAGGGGTCTCGTTGCTGAAGGGGCCCGTCTCGTGTGTCGTAGACAGGTATGCACGAGTCGTCAAGGCGGTGAGCTGTCACAACACGTGACACTAACGACAGCAAGCTAGGACGAAACGATGCGACCTGTAGGGTCTCTGACAGAACCAACGGCCGGCCTCACAGTATCAAGTGTACCCGCTGCAAACACACACACACGAGGTGACACAAGCATTTTTTGTACACAGCTGAGAATGTGGACGGAAGAAATTATCAAAATGGCCCCGTGAGACAAGAGACGTTGCGAAACCGCCGTCCGGGTTCGAGTGGACCGCGCTGTCGGTGAGAGGTCGGCGCTTTCAGCCGAGCCCCTGGACGCTAACGTCGGCTAACAATCTGCAACGCCGCCCCGCAAAATGCAGACTGAATAGATCCAGCCGTTCTTTGGGCTTAGCCGATGGGATCGGTTACCCACCGCCAGAGGAAATCAGTGATTTAAACCCCGCAGAGTGCCGCCTCTGTGCCGCTACACCTGGTCCAGCTACCGGCTGACGCTGGGTGGCTAGCTAGCCGGCTGCTAGCTAGTCGGGCTAGCGTAGCTGGTAAGTTTCAAGAATTTAGGTTCGCTGCGTCGTTTAAGTCGCCAGGACGTCGCGCTAACGGACAATTATCCGGTCACAGCGTCCCTTGCCCGGCGGGACCGGAGAGACAGCTCGTTGTAGCGTCGCCAGCCGCTAACTTTAGCCGAGTTAACCGGGGCTCGCCCCTCAGTTTCCCCGGTAAGTCGCCCTGTCCTGCTCCCTCGTCTCTCTCCCCCGGGTCCTTTAATGCCCAATTGGGAAACCCCGCTTTTTTTTTTACCTCGCTGTCCACCACGTCGTGGTACGCGGGCGGCGGGTCAAACCCTCCCGTCGTCCCGGTCCGCCCGCCGCCGCTGCTGCTGCTGCCGCCGCCGCTCTCCACGTCTCCGGTCGAGCCCACGCCGGGGGCAGGCCCGCTCTCCATCGGCTCGTATCCATACCCGAGTCCGGGGCTTTCGTTCGTCAGCAGCGCCACCGCCTCGTTGATGTCGTTCTTCGCCAGCCGGAGCGCCTTCCGTATCACGTCGGGGTCCGGGAAACCCATGCAGAGGAGCGTCGTTATGTGCTGCTCCTCTTCGGTCTCCATTTTTTTTCGGGGAGGTGTGTGTAGGGGGGTTGTGGGGGGTCTCCGTTTCGCGGACTAGTAGTAACGGGGTGCTCGGCACAGCCCTGTAGCTGTGCACGCCGCCATGTTTACAGTCCACTGCTGCTAGCCTGTCACGATCCTAGCTTCCCCCCACAGCCGCGCCGACGCACAGGTGTTACGCCGAGTTCAGCCTGCCAAGAATTGCATGCTTCTCGCGGGAGCGCGCACAGCAAAAAAGTCCGAGACGACTTCTAAGGTTTTCTTTTATAATATTTTATCACTGTGTTGTTTATCAATGATGGAAGCTCATTTTTGAGAGGGAATGAAAAAATAAAATAAAGTTAAGCATAATAAGAAACATAAGAATACGGACATCCTAACTTTAATTTTCAATAATTATACAAATTGGATTACATATTGTATGGGGGGGATACAAGCGTAATTATCAGAATCAGAACCATTTATTGCCATGTTAGTTTTCACATTCAAGGAATTTGTCCTGGTGGAAGGTGCATAACATTTAACATTTAACAATACAAATTTAACAGTAAACAGAGTGCAATAAATGTGAATGGATGAATGAATTAATATTTACAATTGAACAGTATAATATAATATTATTGTAAGAAGGATGACCTCTTCAGTCAGTAAAATATTTACTGTTATTGTCACCCACACATTTTAAAACAGCTTTTGTGGACTGTCTCATTATAAATTACATTTCTGAAACAATTCTAAAAATTATGTTTTGTTCACATGGCATCTATTGCTCTTCTCCTCTCTTCTGCCTGAGGGTTCTTCCTTTTACTTTTCCCCATTAAAGTTGTTTTTGGGGGAGAGTTCAAGGGTCCAAGGACAGATGATGTTGTATGTTCTACAAATGTTAAAGCCCTCTGAGGCAAATTTGTGATATTGGGCAATACAAATACAAATTAATTGAGTTAAAAATGTAATTGTGTTCAGTATCATCACATGTTACGGCTGCTTTCTCAGCCTTTATATATATTATATATAATATATATAAATTATTGGGAAAGTCTAATTATTCCGTTTGACACACTGCAGCCTCCATTCATTGTTACATTACTTTCTTATTTTTATTAAATAATTAAATACGGGTTAACAATGTTAACGGTCATTTGTCAAATTGGTATTAAACAGCATGCCTCACATTCCGACCTCACCAGGGCGTGGCAAAGCGCGCGACTGGCGCCGGTGGCGGGCGGACGTCACGTGACCACTCATGTGACAGGCGGAGGGGGGTGGGGAGTCAAAACAGGAAACAAAATGGCTGCGACGGGCGACGACGCCGCAGCAATGGACAGCATCTCCAGGGCCCCCGCGGCACATTTGGCGGCCCTGAACGCGGCGGCGAGCTCCAGCAGCCCGGCGGAAGCCCCGGAGGTCGCGGCGGAGAGCCCGGCGGTGGCGCCCAAGAAGCCGAGCACGAACAGTGGGTGATGTCTCCTCGCAGCTTCCGTAGCTTGCTAACGCTAACGTTGCAGCACACAGTAACCTAATTATTTTATTTGTATGCTTTTCCGTGTGTTTTACATTGTAAAACCATTATGTGACTCTGTTTTCTTTCGTGTTGTTTTTCCGGGCTTTATTATTATTATTCCCAATTTTTTGTGTGTGCTGTATTCATTGTTTTGAACTGGTGTTGTGTGTTGTCTTTAATCTGCTGATGCGCGCGCAGGTGACGGTTGCGTGGAGACAGCAGAGGAGGCTGTGGAGCCCGCGGAGCCCGCGGAGCCCGATATCGACGAGCTGTGCACCGATATGTTTGAAAAGATGTCCGTCTTCCTGCAAGGAGAGCTAACAGGTCCGTACACACAAAGATCACAACATCTAATTAGATTTTACAGATGCACTTATTTCATAATCTCGCTCATGCACACGTCATCACCTGTCCAGGGACTTGTGAGGACTACCGTCTGCTGGAGAACATGAACAAGCTCACCAGCCTGAAGTACATGGAGATGAAGGACATCAGCATCAACATCAGCCGCAACCTGCAGGATCTCAACAACAAATGTGAGTCCACATGCATAATCCTTGATTGTTGTTTATTTCTTCCAGTTCCTGTTTAGTATCTTTTACTGCAGTGTGCTTGTTTTTTATTATTAATCTTTTCTTCAGATGCCAGCCTGCAGCCCTACCTGGACCAGATCAATCAGATCGAGGAGCAGGTGTCGTCTCTTGAACAGGCGGCTTACAAACTGGACGCGTACTCCAAGAAACTGGGTAAGACGTCATGTGTTCAGTCCGATCATGTGTTGAGTGAGACAGGTTTTAATCTGTTAAATTTAAAGATGAAATAAAGTAAATAGCTGCCAGTTTAGTAACATTGTTATTGACTTGTTCCAATCAATGACAGTAAAAAAAGATATGATTAAAAAAAAACGTTGTCCTTTTTTTTTAAATTTATTTGGTAAATTAGAGCTGTGATTAGTTGATGAGACGGAAAATATAATCTCAACTATTTTGACAATCGATTTATCGTTTTTTCATAAAATGTGGTTTCCAGTCTGCATTTCTTTGTTTTCATATCTTAAAAGGCATGAGGAAACTGGGCTGGACGTTTTTCACTATTGTCCAATATTGCACAGATTTTTAGAAAATAATCATCAGATGAATCGATAATGAAAATAATCATCGGCTGCAGCTCAACGTCACAACAGATCGTAAAACATGTGTTCATGTGGTTCATTTACGCTGAGTTTGAAATAATGAATATGCTTTTAAAAGAAAGACTCAAAATATAAGCAGGCATACGCTGAGTATATCTATAAATGTTTATTCTTTTAATCAAACTATTGTCTCTCATTCATTTGTGTCCTTTAAGGAATACTGTATGCTTTGGAATCCTCATTGTTAGTTTAAATACTACATTTTATCACTTTTTCATGGACACACCCAGATTTCACTAAATGTTTGGTCATGGGAATCTGGTTTAAAGTCCTGGAAAAGTTATGGAAAAGTACTGGACCTCCATTGGTCAACATGTGTGTGAACCCTGTCTCTCTATTCGCTGGTTATTTAGTCTGCTGTGTGCAGCGCCTCAATCGGCTCACATTGTGATGCATTATGAAGTCCACCACCAGGTGGTGCTGTGACACCACAGACAACATTGCACCTAAATGTTTCTGCATTAGAGCCTCAGAGCGATCACATCCCTGTCTTTCATCTTCACAGAGGCCCGATTCAAAAAGCTGGAGAAGCGATGATGATGATGAGGAGGAGGGAGAGAAAGTAAAGGCCTACTTGAGTGATGGTGCCCGCTCACCTGCTTTAACCCGGCCTCGCCGCCTCCTCGTGGAGCTGCAGGGCGGATGTGAACTGAGACAACAAACCATCAGACATCTTGACATCTAGGAAACGGGACCCAGGAGGAAGCGGCTGAAGGACATGAAGTAGAGCTGCAGTGCTTGGCTTAGATTTATTTAGTTTTTTTTAACTCCCATTATCACTGATTTTTGGCTGCAGTCGTGCGGCGAAGATGAACGGGAGTGTGTGGCGTGAAACCCACATTATTTGGAAATACATAAATCAGCCAAATTACTAGCATATCTTTAATTGAGTGGAATCAGAATACACACATTTACTACTAAAGAAACAGACAACACTTTGGTCATTTGTAAATATTTACTTGATGAAGCATGATTATTGATATTTTCTATTAAATATCCAGCCTTCTAATTCTGATCATTTTACATAATGGATATATTTCCACTTAAACGTATCCTGATGTTACACTTGTGTTTGTCCTGTTTGTGTGAATTCTCCCACAAACTGGTTAACTTATAGAGAGTTAATAATACTGTGTAGAGAGCTGCTCTCTCTCTCGGTTTACAGCTTGCTGTTTTAAATTAAAGATATTTAATATGGATTAATTATTGTATCCCTGAAGAATTTGACAGTTAAGACTGTAGTTTTTTTTGTTTGTTTTAAAAAAAAAAATAAACACCTTGTGCATATCATTGCATGACTGTTTCCTTAAAGTTGGTCCAAGGAGCTTTCACTTTGCGTTGATTGTGGCGCCCCCTGTGGACACAAGCGGTAGTGTTTCTAAGCACCTGAGTCCCCTTTTTAAAGAACCTCTGCTTTTACTGCAGCAGGGGTCTGACGGTCTATGCTCAGTCCTGGTTCTGGTTCTCCCGTGCCCCCCTTCCCTCCAGCAGGCCCAGCAGTACGTCCTGGGTCTCCAGCAGCGTGGTGTCGGGCCCCCAGCAGGGACCGGCAGAAAAGGGAGGTGAAGCTCTGATCCTGGATAGAATATCTATACCTTGCATAAAGGCTGTAGCACTTTAGTAGCACTGGAATGGCTCTTACTGATAGCACTCTGTAGTTGAACTTTTTGACGAAATTATACCTTCTTGATTCTTGTTGTTCTGATTCTTGTTTGTAACCGTAGAATGCACTTATTGTAAGTCGCTTTGGATAAAAGCGTCAGCTAAATAAAATGTAATAATAATAATAGAGGAGGTATCCTTCACCCCCCCCCCCTCCCCCCCGGATCTCCAACTGCAGGCTAAAGCCAGATCTGGGTCTGTCCATGGTGGACTGATCTCTGCTGGATCTGGGTCTGTCCACGGTGGTGAACCTGCATGATGTCATCTGGCTTCACCAGAATCCGGCTCTGAAACCAATGACTCGCATTAAAAATAACAATAAAAATAGACAATCTTTTCTCTGCCGGTCTAGTTTAATATTGGAGGTCATTTAGGGTCATGCGTGTTAAATTGCGACTGTTTCATTGGCAGTTAAAAGTTCTTCACTGCAACTTCAGAAAGTTCCTCATGCTGCCAGCAGGTGGCAGACCTGCACCACGATGGAGGACTAACACTGATGCACAGTGAGCGTATCAGATGTATATATTTGTTTAGCTCTGGAGGAGCTGGCCTGCTACAGGAGGTTTGACTTGCAGCCTCCTCACAGGGGTCCGGGTGTTCGATGCCGGCCAACTCAAAGGAACGGCTGACTGAAGCCGTGCGTGCGATGCCCTCTGCCTCCTTTTGTCTCCCTCTTTACATTATCTGCCCCACAGCAGAGCCCAGAGCCGCGAACAACGGCTTATCTAAACTGACAGGACCTCCCTCCTGGGAGTGTGTGTGTTGGGGTCGTGCACGTGTACGCATGTGTGTGTGTGTGTGTGTGTGTGTTTGTGCAAGACCTAATCCAAAGCAGGTCTCTGTCATTAGTCCAGCTGAGGCCCGGCTCAGAGGGAGCTCATTATTCATACTGTAACATTATTTACTGTTGCACTGTGATCCTTCCATCGCTCCCTCTCGGAGCCCTGGGGCATAAATCCAGCTCCCCTCCCAAAGGCTCTCGAATCGGGTCTATTAAATCACTTCGGGGTTGTTTTCTAAAAGCTCGATGCGAGTGCCAGGAGGCAGTCGAGCATGGGAGAGGACGGCAACATGGCAATCATAGGTGAACCTTTTTATTTTATTTTGTATTATTCACATATAAAGTACAGCTAAACTAGACCATACTGGAGCATTATAGATGGGTGTGGAAACACGTTATATTCTGGACAAAACGTGTTTTTAATGGTTTCCAGACCGCGAGGACATAAAGTACTGATGTACGAATTAGGAGGATTTAAAGAGGACATATGGAACGTTTTTAGTGCTCGAACATTTGGGTTTCTGGAGCACCCATCAGGTCACAAACTGTGAAATAAGATCAGAAAACCAGAGGTGCCAGTGGGGTGCGCTCACATGCACACACGCTCACATGCACGCTCACATGCAGGCTCACATGCACGCTCACTCGGCCATGTCATCAAACCACAAGAGTAGTTTGGATCAAACACTCAGAGGTAGACGTCACTCCGCTGTGTCTTTACATAGCAAACGGTGGTTTGCTGCGATATTAAAGCTCTGCTTTAGTTAAGGCCCGCTCTGTCAGCCAATCAAACGCTGGCATGCTGGGTCGTCTTGGTGACAGCCTCTGGGTGGGTACATCCTAATTATCTCCACCCTCCTCTTGAGAACTACCTTTGCAAATGTGCATCAAATTCTTTATTCTTTGTCCCCAACTACCGCAGACTAGGCTTTTTCAGGAGGGGGTCTCTTAAAGAGACAGTACGGACAGTACGAGACCAACAATGTGTCTTTGGAGCATTAAAGTATGTAAACATGTTCTAGTAGGAACTCAAAACCCAATTATGAACCTGACAATGAGCCCAATATGACCCTATAAAGTCAGACCCACTCTCTGGGTAGAACTCAACCGATTGATCGAACTGTGACGTCGTCACCGCATCCCACCGGCTTCTCTCCAGCTTAGCTTTTCCAAAAGAGAGAGCTGTTATTTCAGGGTGTTGCCTGCACAGAAAAGGAAGCAGTGAAACAAAAGAAATACACGTTGAATGTGACGACGCCTCGGGTTGAGGTGGTCATTCGTAATCTGAGTGTTTCTTTATCTCCGTGTGTTCCAGATGAGTCGTAGTAAGGAAAGCGTTTCCACTGTGCACGTGTGTGCAGACAATGACTCCCTTGCAAATATGCTCTGAAACCTCACCCACATCCCTGCTTCTACTACTGTACACACACACACACACACACACACACACACACACACACACACACACACACACACACACACACACACACACACTCACACACACAGAGAGAGAGAAGACAATGCATAAACACATGTCCATGCAATGCCAGGTTGTATATCAGTTACATAGGAAGACTTCTGATTGAATTACATACACTGTGGCTTCAATTTATAGATGTAATGAACTTAAAATACAGATTACGCAAAAAAATTGACCAAATAGAACCAACGGGAAAAATAAAATATTCCAATTCTGATCTGTAGAAACGATACGGCCTCAATTTGATTTGTTCTGACGAGAAAATCCGACAGAGAGAAAAGAATCAAACACACGTCCGTCATCGGCTCAGAGACGTTTTTCTTCTTCTGCTCCGAGAGCCTGAAGTGCAGACCGGGCCGGTTAACAATAACAAGGCAGCGCGCCACGCCGCAGAGTTGTGTAACCGACACAGCGAGCACGAAGTTTCGGGGATATTTCATGTGTTCATGAATGAGAGCGGACAAGGACACTGCAGCAAGTCGTAGCTGACCACATTTGTTCTGCGCTCTGCAAAAAAAGAACGTCAGCGTCTCACTCAGTTGGGAAATGTTGGAACCAAATGTAGCATTGTGAAATACCTTTTGATCCTTCACTCAATTTCTCACACACACGTACACGCACACACACATACTTGAAATCGCAGCCCCGTGAGGACGCCTGGATTGGAGGTTACGCGTGGGGACACACACACACACACACACACACACACACACACACACACACACACACATTCACATAGATACATAGATACACACACATATATACATATATACACACACATATATACATATATACACACACATATATACACACACACACACACACACACACACACACATACACACACACACACACACACACACACACACACACTAATCCTAAGAGGCAGCAGGATATGGCCTCTCCACGTCCACGTGTATGTGTGTATACACACACGTCCACGTGTATGTGTGTATACACACACATACACATTTTTACACACACACATGTATACACACACACACACACACACTCTTTCATACCCTCCTCTCATGGCCCTGTAAAGCAGTGACACTTAAAGACAGCCACATGGGGATAAACGGCGAAGGGCTTCGTGTTTACGTCCATTTCAAAGCAGCCAACAGCTCTGGGAGGTAAACACAAGCCACATGTGAGATCTGAGGGACGGAGTCGAACTTCAAACACCTTCGACGAGCGAGTGCACGACAAAACCCCACGAGGTCAACGCTCGGCACCGCGATCCTTCAGCGCGCTCCTCCGCCGCTCACACCTCGTCGTATATTACATACGCCGCGGGGACGCGCAAAACCTGCAAGGCCCATCTGAACCCCCCCCCCCCTCCTTTGAAATCCGAACCCAAAAGCCGCCGTCTGGTCAGGTATGTGGTGTGTGTGTGTGTATGTGTGTGTGTGTGTGTGTGTGTGTGTGTGTGCGACTGCTGGATGAACGCAATCCATTTTGATTACCCCCCCAAAAAAACGTCCACGCCGTCACTCCGTTATTACGAAGCTAGAACGAGACCAGATGGGGTTTGTGGCACGAAAACCGAGTCGGTGCGGCGACTAAAGATGGCGTCCAGCCGCTCACAGCGGGGGGGGAGGGGGGGGGGGGGGACATGGTGTCAAAACGCGGACCGAGGACCCTTTTCTCAGCAGGAAGTCGTAACCAGCGACATCTGAGAGCCGCCTGGTGTAATCTTGGTTTAGTCCCGGCGCGTCTCCCCGTTGTTTGTGTTCCCATCCTGACTCTCTGAGATGAGTCCAGCACCATGTCTAAATGGACCCAGCATCTCTTTGACGCCCCCACTCCCCATTAGACCCAGACTCTTTGGCACCAGAGCCATCAGTGTGTGTCTGGGAGGACAGAAATGTCCCGACCGATATTTCAGCAGACTCATCATCAGCTTTATCTTTGCAGTGAAGTCGTTACATTAAATTCCTTCCAGACGTCAACGACCCGCTGGGACGCATTTAAAGAGGTTATTTCCCCCAAAAGAAAAATAAACAAATTGATTAGATTAAATGAGAAACGTTTATCGGAGAATAAATATTTAAAATTGATAAAGCGTTATTGTATTAAACATAGACTGTATGTAGCCGTCACCATGTTTGTTTTCTTTTGCAACCAGCGAACAGAAGTTTCCATATTTGGAATGTGAGGAACAACGTAAAGACACCATATATGTCTCTGGTAGTGACCTGTCAATCACCCTGTAGCCCCGCCCTAAAGCATCCCCTGCTTTATGGTCTGTCTAAATGAGCATAATTTACTAAATGAACATCATGCTGTATTGAAGAAGACTTTCTAACTACAGATTGAGACATAAACTCATGTTTACAATGTTTACTGAGGGAATACATCAAGAGAGAAGTAGAGTCATTTATATAGACTTCTATACAACCAGAGGAGTCGCCCCCTGGTGGTCAGGAGAGAGAATGCAGCTTTAACACATGAAGCATAGACTTCTATACAACCAGAGGAGTCGCCCCCTGGTGGTCAGGAGAGAGAATGCAGCTTTAACACATGAAGCATAGACTTCTATACAACCAGAGGAGTCGCCCCCTGGTGGTCAGGAGAGAGAATGCAGCTTTAACACATGAAGCATAGACTTCTATACAACCAGAGGAGTCGCCCCCTGGTGGTCTGGAGAGAGAATGCAGCTTTAACACATGAAGCATAGACTTCTATACAACCAGAGGAGTCGCCCCCTGGTGGTCAGGAGAGAGAATGCAGCTTTAACACATGAAGCATATACTTCTATACAACCAGAGGAGTCGCCCCCTGGTGGTCAGGAGAGAGAATGCAGCTTTAACACATGAAGCATAGACTTCTATACAACCAGAGGAGTCGCCCCCTGGTGGTCAGGAGAGAGAATAAAGCTTTAACACATGAAGCATAGACTTCTATACAACCAGAGGAGTCGCCCCCTGGTGGTCAGGAGAGAGAATGCAGCTTTAACACATGAAGCATAGACTTCTATACAACCAGAGGAGTCGCCCCCTGGTGGTCAGGGGAGAGAATGAAGCTTTAACACATGAAGCATATTAAAAACTGATAAAACTATTAAACCAACTGATACTATGAGAACAAACTAAGAAATACAATAAATGAAAATAGCAAGCAGCCCTTCCCTTCAAACGGGTGCGTTCTCTAAACAAACTCTGCACCAGTTATGTTGATTGAGAAATCTAAGTCCACCCTATTTGAGTAATAAAGTGGATTTCTGGCAGGGACGGTGGCTTTTTTCTTTAAAAGTCACATCCTGTTTATCTGGAATAAAATGTCAGTAGTTAGCTCACAATTTAGAAAGGGCTTTTGTGTCAAGCATGGCAAGTTTGTGTGTGTGCGTGCGTGTGTGTGTGTATGTGTGTGTGTGTGTGTGTGTGTGTGTGCTTGTGTTTTCTGTTCAGCATGTGTGCATTAGCTCATCCAAAATGAGTAATAAGTGTCCGGAAGCCATAAAAAAAAAGAAAAGGACAGATCTGAGTCATCTTGGTATGAAGACCCCAAACACGGTCCAACAAATGAGACGTTCAGGACCAGAAGGTTGCGCAAACAACACAGCATCTCAGCTTGGTCAGTAACCACACACACACAAACACACACACACACACACACACACACACACACACACACACACACACACACACACACACACACACAATAACTTCTTTTCTTCAAGATTTGCTGATTCGGTGCATAGTGAATCTACAGCAACCTCTTCCCAGCTGTTTGTTCCAGGTCCATGTCTCTGTTTTTCCATGGGTAACAAATAGCTTGCATACTGTAGTTTGTACTGATGAGTCCTGACTGCAGAAAGGCCTCAACGGCAAAAAACTAAAGGGTTGAACGTTTCTTAACAGACCACCTTTTGTTCCTGTTCCAACTCTGTCAAATACTTCTTAACCTTGGTTTAAACCTGGATAATCCCACTGAGATTATTATTTTTTATGAGCAGGATATGACCAACATGGCAGCATCACTGATATAATATCAAACATTATGCTGTTTCCCATTCTGAGTATCCTGCTCTCAGCCAATCGAACCATTCATTTGTGAGACTTTTAGATGTTATATTTTTGCAGACGTTATGTCGGCTATTTTAGTGCTGCTGGTCTTTCTCAGTCAGTAAAAATACCCTAAGATATATTAAGTAGTGAATGGCTGTCACAACTCACTCACTTCCTCACAGATCTACGTCCCATTCTCTAACAAAAAAACCTACACATTCGAAGAAAAGATGCTTTCAAGGTTAATTCATGTTTAAAATCTGTTTAATGGAGGATGCTATGACGCTGGGGATTAGGTAATCATATTATGTGGGGTGCCACAGGGGTCAATTCTTGGTCCCCTAAAGCCTCATAAACCCCATTGTTTGTAATCATTGTTATGCTGATGATATGCACCTATACCTTCCAATCAAAATTATATATATCAATCTATAAACACAAATAAGGTGAAGCTGTTTTTGCCATTGTTGCTCATATTAAAACAGACTTTTCCTGAGAATATTCCTCCCCTCATAATTTAATATTCTCTGGTTTGTATGTGTCATATGTTTTTATTTTATCTTGGCTCCATTTCCCCCCATTTATTTCTTCTTACAAGTCCCCTTTAACCCACTTTTCTTAAAAAAACAACACATAACATAATTTGTTACTTATTTTCTTGTAATGCTATCAGTCCAAAGCTGTCATTGTGTCTCACAGAACAACCGGGGACATGCAAAGGTTCTGCTTTGTGTAACCGGCGAGTGCATGTGAGCGGTGTGATGCGAGAGATTCAGCAGAACATTGAATTAGTCGTCTTTTCCTTTCCCTGAAAGTGAGCCGCGAGGGCCAACGAACAAATTGTACAAAGACAGAGACGAGAGGAGAGGCTTTAGAAAATAAATATCTTGGATTGAATAACTGAATCAGTTGAGCAGCTCGAGTCCTTTTAATGTTTTTCCGTCTTATTCCGTGTTTAAATAATTTGGACCGAACCATCTGGAGCCGCTGTGGTCTCTCTTTTCCCTCAAACCGGTCCCAGTCTGTGTGAATGAGCTTTGGCCAGTTGTCCAAGCTAAGTGCACCAGCAGAGCACAGCCAATGGCCAGCGAGCTGCAATAATATTTGCAGACGATCACCCAGATAACATAAACATAACTGCACCTGGCTCAGCTGGGCTACCTGGTCAGTTCTGCTGTGTGTGTGTGTGTGTGTGTGTGTGTGTGGTGCTGCAGAAACCCTGCGCTCGGGTCACGATGAGGTCACGCTCAGTCTGCCAACAATATCAGGTGTTTCTTTTGTCTAATTTTGGGTTCCAACAGCAACTTTCTCAATGTGTTTTTAATGATTTGGAAACGTCTTTCATATTATGTGGTCAACATCAACTAGTGGGTGTAGTTGGTGTACATCACCCAAATAAAAAAACAAAAACACAAAACAGTCTTTCTGTATGTGAGTCATAGCGAACCAGCGTTTGAATCATCCTGTCTTGGATCCAGACGTGGTGGGGATGAGATGTGTGGTGTCAAATGCCAGAATTTCAATGTAGTTATTGACACACATTGATGAATGTGCCAAAAGTTGGGTGAGCATTCCCAATGAAAGCCGGTTATTAATAAGTCTTAAATCTTCTGAGCCACTTGACAGGTGATGCCATTCTTTAACCCTGAACCCCCCACGAGCAAATAGTAGATACCCAGCTGCTGGACCAAGCCTTACAGCTGCATTGTTTACATTCCCACTCCCAACTGGTCGAATGGTAAAAAACAAAACAAATATTTGAATATGAAAATGAATATTGCCATGGTTTTTTCTTGCTTCCTGTTTTATTTTGAAGTCTCTGTCTCTTGTGTCCTCTGTTTCCCTGCACTTCCTGTCCCTGTGATTGTTTCCTGCTGTGTCTAATCACCTGCACCTTCCCCGTGTATTTAAACCCTGTTTGGCTCCTCCCCCATTGTCGGATCATTTGTTTAGGTTCGTGGTGTGTCTTTGCTTTTGTGTCTGTTTTTTTTATTAGGTTTTTGGAAGCCTCCCTTGTTTTTTCGATCAATAAATTTACTTTGCACGGTGCATTAGCTTTTGGGTCCTCCCTGATACCACGACGTGACAACTGCAGCTATCTGCCTCGAGCGCACTGAAAAATGGGCAAAATACACAAAATATAATATACTAATATTTCTAACCCTATGTGTTTTTATATGAACCAATATTCAAATGTCATTTTTGGCCAATTTTGACAGCCACAACATGTATTTTGTTTACTTAGTGTACTTACGCAACAAAACTTCTTGCTTTGGCGTTATGAACGTACGTTACTTGACAAAACTAAGGTCAAATAAGCCGATGTTGACTTGATTTCACGAACATCGGTGTCCTAGATGAAAGTCTGGTGTTTGTTCGACCCCTCACAGACACTCTCGCTCTTTATACTACATCAGTTGCTCTGACCATAACATTGGAGTTAGTTGAAAGCCTGGTGTGTCTCATCCAGATCATTTATTTCCATTGTAGTGTGATCACAAGTGTGGATCCTCGTTCTCACTCCTGCAGAGTCTGGCTGTTTATTACGTTTTTAAACTCTCCCTCCTGGTCTCCAAACCCTCATTACCCGACCAAAGCTGAGTCTACCGTTACATAGACGAACTGTCCACATATTGACTTGGGACAAGCGTGGCCTTACATCTGGATCAATGAGAAAAATGCTGTCAGCTCTGCACCACTTAAACACATGCATCGTGCATGTATGTGTGTGTGTTGCATTTCCCCCAGAAGCAGTTGTGTTTCCTTTGCAACTCATATGTAACTGAATCTCCGTGTTTACCCTTCACATTAGAGTCCAGTTAACCCCAATTACCTCGAGCTACCCCGTTGCCGATGACGGTCACCTCCCCGTGATGTAGGACTTTGTGTACGACGAACCAGCGTGCGGCTGCCCTGCTTGTTCTATTCAGAGCCGAGGACAGGAAGACGGCTTCAGTATCAATATCAATAGTCATATGCAATTAATGGCACTGAACTAGTGTGAGTTTGGCTTGAGGTGATTTACGTCACACTAGAAGGGATCTACCTGATTCTACCTGGGATTCAACCAGAACCATTTACTTCTGAAGAACCCCTTTTTTTTTAAGAAGGTTTTTTGGAAGGTTAAAAATACATTTGGTGGGTTATTGTTAAAACCCATGGAATATACAACGTATTTTGCTGGAAGCTGCATGGGTGGATTCAAGAGGAAACCATAACATCATAGAAGGGTTCTCTGTAGAACCTCTCGGAAAGGGGTTCACAGACGGTTCTAGGTATAGAGAGAATGCAGTTTTAACACATGAAGCATAGACTTCTATACAACCAGAGGAGTCGTCCCCTGGTGGTCAGGAGAGAGAATGCAGCTTTAACACATGAAGCATGGACTTCTAAACAACCAGAGGAGTCGCCCCCTGGTGGCCAGGAGAGAGAATGCAGCTTTAACACATGAAGCATAGACTTCTAAACAACCAGAGGAGTCGCCCCCTGGTGGCCAGGAGAGAGAATGCAGCTTTAACACTTGAAGCATAGACTTCTATACAACCAGAGGAGTCGCCCCCTGGTGGTCAGTAGGGAGAATGTAGCTTTAACACATGAAGCATAGACTTCTAAACAACCGGAGGAGTCGCCCCCTGGTGGTCAGGAGAGATAATGCGAGTTTTAAGACACTTCCGGATTGGCTTCACTCGGCAGAACCGGAGGTTGCCGCCTGGGTGGAACCCTCTGAAGGAAAAGGTCCATCTGGAACCTGCTGAGCCGAAGAACCCTTTATGGTTCTAGTTAGAGTCATTCACAGAGTTCACATTACTGCACATACTGTAAAGCTAGTAATGATTTCAGAGAGTTCAACTCTATTCTATTGTATTTTAACCATTAACATTGTATCCCATCTGGAGTGTTGTTATTAATGACGTGACGATGCGTCTCATGTGAGCAACCAGAGGCATTATAATAAAACAGGTTAATGTTTGCCAACATTAAAGCCAGAAACACACATACAGAGAGGGCACTAACACAATGTTGCCTCTGTGCTACATCACTGTGCATTACAGGTTTATATGTGGATCAGGATGGATCATCAAAACATCCCTTCATAAAAAACATGGATTTCTCGTGGTTTCTGCCAAAGGAAAGATAATCTGGATACAAAACATCCTTAAGATTCTAATATCAGCAAATAAAGTAGGGAGGCGAGGAAGTGGCTATTTTGGACCTTGACGGTATTTATCAAAATTTGTGTGTCTGTGTGAAATGAGTTTGCGAATGTATTTGTGTGTGTGTGTGTGTGAGACTGTTCCATAGGCGTGTCTGTCAGGCCACCGGTGACCCTCAGATTCCCTCCCGTGAGACGTCATGTCACTTCCCCCTTTTGTTTCCCCGCTCAAGAGGACCTTTCTAAAAATGTCTTTTTGTTTAAAGGTTCTCAACAACCCTCCTTCCTCCTTTGCTTGGCAGCTCTGTCTGTGTGTGTGTGTGTGTGTGTGTGTGTCATTACATTAGTGATACCCCATATAGCTGGTCCCAAAAACAGGAACTGTTGGGATGCAGATGAGGATGCTGAAGGGTGTGTACTTTCCTCTCCACTTTGTACCTATCCTAGTCAGGGATACTGTTTCATAACACACTCTGGTTGCGATGAGGTGCGTGCGGATGGTGGACCTGCATTTCAACACTCTATTTGGAGGGACACACACACTCTCAAACATAATGTAACTCCCACGTACTGGAGGGTTCACCTCTGCACAGAGTAACCTCTGGTCCTGACCACGGCAGTGTTGAGACACAAAGCATCTCCCAGAGATCTCAAGGAACTGCCAATTATATTCTGGCGGCTATGATGTAACGGTCTCCCCGGGTCACCATGACTATATTGAGGTGTTGCAGCAAGAACAGTGCAATAGTGTTATAATGTTATACTTAAGGCATCCCAGGCGACAACCTCTGTGTTGTGTCTTAAAACTTCTGACCACCAGGCGGCGACTCCTCTGGTTGTATAGAAGTATATGAGAAGATTACTCTTCTTCTCTCTTGATGTATTCCCTCAGTAAACATTGTAAACTTGAGTCTATGGTCTCACTCTCTAGTTTCAAGTTCTTTAATAAAGCATGATGTTTTAGGGACTACAAGGGGATTGACAGCTTGCTGCCAGTACCGTATACGCAGTCCTAATATGGTCCGAACTCAAAGCTTCGGCGAACTCAAAGCTTCGAAACAGCATTCCACAAACCAATGGGTGACATCACGATGACCTTGTCCACTTCTTACATACAGTCCATGAGGCCTACATGCTTATTGGAAGTCCAACAGGAAGCACACATGCTTTTCTCCTTCGTGGAAAGTGTCTTTTGTCCAGGTGAATAAGTCACTTCCAACCCTTCCAATGCATTTGACGCTGTAGTGGTACAACAATAAGAGTTCGTAGAGGCTCACCTCGGGGGACCAGTCCAGCCTGGACCAGGGCCTATGGGATGGCAACACAGCAGGGAAAAGGACAGCGATGATTATAAAAACAGACTGTGTGTTGTGTGTAGTTGTGTGTGTGCCTTGTGAGTTTTATATAGGCATTGTTCAGAGACTCGGGGAGAGTTCATGGAGCATTTTGGTTATTTGTTGATGGCTTACAAAATCAACCTTATGTCCGTTATGTCTCCTGACTTTTTTCATACTTTTTTTGACAAATAATTTTTTGTAACTTGTTTGACATACTATGACTTTTTCATACTTTTTTTGACAAATTATATTTTTTTACTTTTTAGACATACTATGATTTTTTTCATACTTTTTTTGACAAATTATTATTTTTTACTTTTTTGACATACTATGACTTTTTTTGACAAATTATATTTTTTTTACTTTTTTGACATACTATGACTTTTTCATACTTTTTTTGACAAATTATATTTTTTTACTTTTTCACATACTATGACTTTTTTTGACATACTATGACTTTTTCATACTTTCTTTGACAAATTATATTTTTTTACTTTTTTCACATACTATGATTTTTTTCATACTTTTTTTGACAAATTATTATTGTTTTAACTTTTTTGACACCTTTTTCATACTTTTTATCTTTTTTGACATACTATGACTTTTTCATACCTTTTCTCACAAATTACTTTTTTTTATTACTTTTTTGATATACTATGTCTTTTTTTGACATACTATGTCTTTTTTTGACATACTATGACTTTTTTTTACGTACCATGACTTTTTTCATACTTTTTTTGACAAATGATATATTCTTTTAACCTTTTTGACATACTATGTGACTGTTTTCATCGGCACAGAAGGCCCAGGGAGAAAATGCACGGTCTGCCACTGTTGTATAGAAGTCTATATAAATGACTCTACTTCTCTCTTGATTTATTCCCTCAGTAAACATTGTAAACATGAGTTTATGTCTCAATCTCTAGTTTCAAGTCTTCTTCAATACAGCATGATGTTCATTTAGTAAATTATGCTCATTTAGAGTCAAACAGACCATGAATCAGGGGATGCCACAAACCAATGGGTGCTTCAACCCAAACAACCACTCTGGACTCTTTTGTAAGAGACTTTCTATATTTGCACAAACACAAGAGGACACTTGTGAGGTAAAACTTAAACTTGGTGGTTCTGCATATTTTAACAATTTACCAATGTTTTTCTCATGAGGACAGTCTTTTCTCTCCAGTGATCATCATCAGTTTGTATAATCAAGATCTCAAAAAGGAAGCATTAATCACATGTATCGTAAAACCGTCTCCACTGCTGTCGCCTCTCGTCTTCTGCTGTCCCTTCCTCTACCTCTTCATCGAGTCATTTCCATACACTCATCAGGGGATCCTATCTTGAATAGCGATCCGGAAACTCTATCCCCACCGAGCAGCTTCCCCACTCAGCTTCTCAAAGGGCATCACAGCCCGTTGCTCTATTTACAGGCCTGTGAGTGTGTGTCTGTTTTCCGGTATCGAGGCTCTGAAATAGCTCCGTCAGAGGCAGCGCCAGCAGCCAGGGAGGCACCAGACGCTCCACCTCGCCGACGGTCCCACAGACGACTTATCACGAGGGATGAGATTTCCATATGCTCAGAAGTAGGGAGATGAGAGGAAAGAGGTGGGGCAGGAGGACAGTCGGAGAGGAAGAGGAGAAGGAAGCAGAAAATGAAGGGAAGTGGAAAAGACGAAAGACTTGTGTGAAGTCTTTGTGAGGTGGTGACTCCTCGGGGGGTTGGGAGCACAGATGGAGGGGTTTGTTGTTTGAGGATCTGCTTGAAAGACAAGTGACACGTCGTTGGGGCTTTGCTGCACTTGGCATTTGAATAAAATACTGAATCTCACGGTTCCCTCGAGGAGCAGTGACCAGCGAACTGACCCCTTGATCAAACCCTTTACTAACTACCACCCACTGAACTCAGATCAGTTACTTGAGACGCCCTACTAGGCCTCTTTAAGCCAGATAGGACTGTTTCATTCCCTGGCAATCTGTTGCTTTACACTTCAGTCCAAACTAAACACTCTCAAAAGCACACACACACACACACACACACGCACATATACATGCACTGTCACACACAGATGGACACACTCTCTTGTTTGAGTGCCTGGCTGCGGATCAGAGGCCATCAGTGCTGCAACACTAACACAAACCTTTGGACAAAAAAAAAAAGGACATAAAACAGCATCCTGCAGGAGCATTGAGTCGAATCCATCCATCCACACCGCAGTGTGATAACATCGGGCCTGAACCCAGATATACACAAAAGGACACGCAACGTATTTGCACATAAACACACGCACACATAAAGCTCGCAACTGGCTACCATACCCTTCCAAAGCCTCATAAATACACAGGGCCCCTGGGCTTTGATCATTCTTGGCCAACAAAAGACCGACTAATGACTTAACAACAGAAACATGCGTTCACAGCCTTTTCTCACTCTTTTATAATGTGTGCCAGGTTCTGCTAGTCATTGTGTTGTTTAAAAAGAAAGGGGGGGGGGGGGGGGAGGACACACACAACCAGTAGACTCCTTCTCCGTGATGTTTTAGTTGTGCAACAGCGTCGAGGTTCTTCACTATTACGTGTGAGCTGCTGCTGAACCTTTTTTATTTTTTATGAAAGTGCAACTGCTAGAGGACTGTTGTCGTGTCAGGACCTCCGCTGTGAGGCGGCCTTAACGAGGAGGATTCCAGGTCAGTGAGTCTGGTTGGACGCGGAGGGGAATCAAAGGCCTTGGGATCGGTTGGGGAGCGTTTGCTTGTAAATGTTCTGTGCGGAAGTAGGAGGTGTACTTCCAGGAATCTGTTGGTTTTCGGTGTACATCGAAGTGTTAATGCATCATCCTGAGGAATGTGTGTGTGTTTATTCTTCAGGAATCTGATGAATCTTGTGCGATCGGTTCAGCCGAATGATGAATGACAGGCTGACAGGTGGTTTCAGTTTGATGAACTCGGGTTTTAAACCGATCTGCTCGGTTGTTCCATCTGTGGTCACATAAACACAAGCACACAAACACTTCCATTTCTTGTTTTTTCACGTTCCTGTTGCGCAGGAGTTCCCAATTTCTTTCAGCTCGAGACCCAAAAGACAAGTTTAGTGTCTCAGTTTTTATGCCTCTTCGCCGGCGATAAACACGGTCGCTGGAGAGTTCACCTCCTGGCACCTCTCGGCTGAGGTGCCCTTGACCCCCAAAAACTGCTCTCAGAGCGCCCACAGCTCGTTTACCTGGTGCCCTGTGGGGGGTTGAGACCAGCACCTGACCCCTGGTAATGCTCATCCACCTGCCTTCTGGGTTGTCCCTGCTCTAAAGCCACCAGGACAGAACCCACTGGATGACGGACTGTTTTCCAGTTCACGCCCCCGTCGTTCCAGTCGTTCCAGTGGCGTCTTCCCTTCACTGCTCAGTAACGGTTGTCGGTGTGATCATCAGGATAAAGTCTGGAGACGGGGGACACGTGGACGGACACGTGTCCTCCTGCGTAGAAGCAGGAGAAAAGAGTAAAACTAGAAGGACGGCTCCCCTCCATCAGCCCCGCGGTACCAGGAACAGTTCAGACCTGTCACTCAGCGAAGGCAAGGGGTCCTCCATGCACACAACCCCCCCCACCCTCCACCCACCTTCTGCGCTCGCACAGCACTGCACCTGGTTTAGTTTTGCGGGGGTCGGAGGTGAGGCATAGATGGATCATTATCATGGGTCACACATGAGGCAGGCCCAGAGCGCCGATGCTCAACAGGAACACGCACAGCGGTGTATTTAAGGCTTCGGGCAAGGCCGCTCTTTTGAGTGACACTCCTCATTTGGCCGAGGCTCAGCCTGCATTTATTACTCTCCTATCATCGGCTGATAAGAGATCCCCCCCCCCCCCCAACCCCCTCAGTGCGGGGGGCTAAAGCTAAAGCTGGTTCGTGGAAATATTGCGGCACGGTTTCGCCCGTCTCCTCCCTGGTGACTTAATTGTTGGCTGTGAGTTTTTCCTGCAGTGAGCAACAATGTCTCCAGTTGGCATTCACATTGCAACATGACTAGAGGCCATTGTAATCGCACATGAATGCACACACCCACATGGATTACCCAACAATATCACAGACTAATCATGTCTCTGGGAGTACGAGGGGGAGCGCATCGTCTTTTGGTTTGTTATATTTTATTTGTTTGGGGTCGTGTCCATCAAACCCCCCCCAGTTGAAAACTCCTGTTTCTCCTCTGAAACAAACGGCCAGCTGGGAACGATTCAGAGCGGCTTTTTTTCTTTTAAGCCGGCACGGTTTTGGTTTCCTCTGGTTGCTGAGATACGGAATATCCTCCAACGTAAAAATGTCGGCACAAGGTAGAGCACTTGCACTTGCTCCGGATGAAGCGAGAGGACGGACCTGCCGGTCAATGTGGCAAATTAAGTTTTGTACAGATTTAGATGCATTTGATTCTCCCACACTGGGAATTGTAAATGGATTTTGCATTTGCACTTCGTTCTTCTAGTCTTCCAGTCTGTGATTGGACAGCTGGGAAATGTTAACAAAAGACTCTAAAGAAGTCTATGCTTCATGTGTTAAAGCTGCATTCTCTCTCCTGAGACTCCTCTGGTTGTATAGAAGTCTATGCTTCATGTGTTAAAGCTGCATTCTCTCTCCTGAGACTCCTCTGGTTGTATAGAAGTCTATACTTCATGTGTTAAAGCTGCATTCTCTCTCCTGACCACCAGGAGGCGACTCCTCTGGTTGTATAGAAGTCTATACTTCATGTGTTAAAGCTGCATTCTCTCTCCTGACCACCAGGGGGCGACTCCTCTGGTTGTATAGAAGTCTATGCTTCATGTGTTAAAGCTGCATTCTCTCTCCTGACCACCAGGGGGCGACTCCTCTGGTTGTATAGAAGTCTATGCTTCATGTGTTAAAGCTGCATTCTCTCTCCTGACCACCAGGAGGTGACTCCTCTGGTTGTATAGAAGTCTATGCTTCATGTGTTAAAGCTGCATTCTCTCTCCTGACCACCAGGGGGCGACTCCTCTGGTTGTATAGAAGTCTATATAAATGACTCTACTTCTCTCTTGATGTATTCCCTCAGTAAACATTGTAAACATGAGTTTATGTCTCAATCTCTAGTTTCAAGTCTTCTTCAATACAGCATGATGTTCATTTAGTAAATTATGCTCATTTAGAGTCAAACAGACCATAAAGCAGGGGACGCTTTAGGGGCGGGGCTACAAGGTGATTGACAGGTCACTACCAGAGACGTATACAGCATCTCTACGTCACTCCTCCTCAGTACAAATAGAGTAACTTCTGTTCACTGTTCACATCTATTCCAAGATGGCGACGACAAACTCGAAGCTTCAAAGTGATAATCTGGATGACGTCTCGATGACTACGGTGCTCCCATTGGAAATAATTTAAACAATATGCTGGTCTCTGGGTGAAAACACGCTTTGGTGAACACGGCCCCGTGAAAGGTTTCTTGATTGATTAAAACATACTGTGGCTGAAGACCGGCCTGCCTAAAGGCTTTGTGAGAAAGGTCTGCCCCGGGCCTTTTCCACTCCCCGATTACTGAGGGATGTTTCGGGTTACACAGAGTGGATTAGTTCATGTCAGTGTGACCTCATAAAGAAAGCACCATTTCACATTTCTGTGTTTATTAGGTTATGTAACTGCTATTGTTTTCGTTACGCTCCCTCTCCGGGCCCAGAGTACTTTCTTTCTTTTTGTCTGTGTATTATTGCAAATGTAATTTAACTCCACTCAGCAGGATCAATTCCCAGGTTTCTTCTATTCATCAGTTCTGGTGTAAGAGCTAATGACAGCACAGCACTCAGTCATTAGGGCCGAGAGATATTGTAATGCTGATGATAAGTCTGTTTGTATAGAACCACGTGGGGCCGAGTACACTTTGCAGCGCGTATGCAGGTTTTTTAAATTTTAATTATACAGTCAGATGCGACCAAACCACCTCCAGATGTGTAATCAGAGGAGGGCCTGGATTCACTTACATGTCACAAATACAATAGGTGTCTGCATGCATGCTATTATAGATGTAAATGCAGTGTTAGCAGTGGGCTCTCTGGTAGACAATGCAACTGTAAAAGAAGAAAGGAAAGAAAAAGGTAAAAACCGGTACAAAGTCTGGCAGAAAAGATTTTCAGATGAATAATACTGTCAAATTACAGTAAATAACCTAACAAGAGGTTTTGTTGCCTGAACCTCACCAAGAGGTTTTGTTGCCGAAACCTAACCCAGAAGATTTGTTGCCTAAACCTAACAAGAGGTTTTGTTGTACAAACTAGACAAACTTATCAAAATCGGTCCTTACAGAACAAATTAGTGGTTCTTTGTCTGTAGTTTTATTTCCTTTAAACACATTGTGGTTGGTATTATAATATAATGAAACCAATTACCTCCACTCTTTAGTAATGTCATTAGTTTTTCAAAGAATAACACAAGTGATTTATGATGTCACTACGACGATGCAAAATACTTCCGACAGAAGAACACACATGACCGTCCCGACACACTGACCCAGTGACCTTTGACCCCCAGCTGGATCCCGTGTCCGGTCCAAATGATCCTGACCTCATCCAGGGGTTCCCACTAGGCCCTCATCCTGACCCCAGACCTCCCCGTGGTGGAGGGTCTTATCTCATGTTTATACGTTCTGTTCATTTTCCATTTATCCACCGCCCACAGGCAACATGACATGACGGCATCGCGTTACGGAGCCCACTGTGGTGTGTGTTAGTGTGTGTTAGTGTGTGTTAGTGTGTGTACCCAGTGGATGGACGGATACATGGGAGATGAGCTTCAAGTAAATGAACAGCAGATGTGAGCTGTGCATGACAGCAGGGGTTAAACACACACACGTGCACACACACACACACACACACACACACACACACACACACACACACACACACACACACACACACACACACACACACACACACACACACACACACACACACACTTGATATAAATCCTACTTAGAACAGATAAATCACGATTCACCTCGACATCTGAAAGTGTTTTTCCCATCGCCTTCCAACAAGTGCCTCCATAAAAATCATCTATGAAACACGTGTGTGTGTGTGTGTGTGTGTGTGTGTGTGGTATTTCTAAGTAGACATGTGGACATTTTTCGATACAAAGCAGGCAGCAACCTCCAAAACTGGAAAGTGAAGCCAATGCTTCATGTCTTAAAGCTGCATTCTCTCTCCTGACCACCAGGGGGCGACTCCTCTGGTTGTATAGAAGTCTATGCTTCATGTGTTAAAGCTGCATTCTCTCTCCTGACCACCAGGGGGCGACTCCTCTGGTTGTATAGAAGTCTATGCTTCATGTGTTAAAGCTGCATTCTCTCTCCTGACCACCAGGGGGCGACTCCTCTGGTTGTATAGAAGTCTATGCTTCATGTGTTAAAGCTGCATTCTCTCTCCTGACCAACAGGGGGCAACTCCTCTGGTTGTATAGAAGTCTATGCTTCATGTGTTAAAGCTGCATTCTCTCTGCTGACCACCAGGGGGCGACTCCTCTGGTCATTTAGAGTCAACAGACCATAAAACAGAGTATGCTTTAGGGCGGGGCTACAAGGTGATTGACAGGTCGTTACCAAAGCCGAATACAGCGTCTCTACCACGGCGTGACTGGTTGCAAAAAACAAGATGGCGACGGCCAAAATCCCGAACTCGATAGATTACAGCACACTTGTAGTGTTCTGCAGAAGGATTTATGTTTTGTTTTGTTGTAATGTGTATGTAGTGAGATGGCTCACACAGATACTGGTATTAAAAAGATGCATCTTTTCTTTTTTATATAAAAGACTGTTGAACTCAAATGTGGTCACAAGCTCAAGAATCGTTGACGGGTGAATCGTGCTCGAGTCGAGAGGCCGGTGAAGATTCACTCGTCTACTTCACACTTTTAAAAGAAAAATGATGGGAGGAAAGATCATCCCACCAAAGTAAATCATCGGAGAGGTGGAAAAAAGGGGGGAAAAGGGTAGAGAAACAGATGAGGAGGAAGGCTGAATGATGATGAGGAGGAGGAGGAGGAGGAGGAAGAAGAGCTGGCATCACTACGGGACACAGGTGTGTTTACTTTACTCCGTCACCAACATCGCTCACGGTGCGGCCATGACACCTCACTGTGGAGACCTCCAAGACAATAGCTGAAACAGTGTGTGTGTGTGTGTGTGTGTGTGTGTGTGTGTGTGTGTGTGTGTGTGTGTGTGTGTGTGTGTGTGTGTGTGTGTGTGTGTGTGTGCAGGATACAGGGAGAAAGGACTGAAGAACAACACATGAGATCATCCTGAAGTGTTTTATCGCCCGGCTGTGAACGAGGTCAACGCTCCACTTTGCTTTCCTCATTAATGCAACTCAAGAAGAAAAGGGCCGTTAGATTTAACTGCCTCGGTATGTGGTGCATGGAGATAAGGAGCGAGTGTGTGTGTGTGTGTGTGTGTGTGTGTGTGTGTGTGTGTGTGTGTGTGTGTGTGGGATGGTGCAGACCCTTCTGTCATAACTTGGTATCGTGGATTCTTGAGTCACGGCCAAAATTGTGTTTTTCTTCTTTTTTTGACGACCGGATTTTAATCAGTCCAGGTGAACGTTTGTACCACGAAAACATAGCGACTTGACCTTTGGGCCCCTTAAAGGTCATGAGGGTTACTGGTTACAGGGTTAGAGCTTAAAAAACAGAATATTCAGATTTTATTCAGAAACATTAAATCATTTGCGATTGACAATACTATTCTGATAATCATCGAAATAGACTTAAAGCTCTTAAAAATCCTCTTACCTTTAGTTTTTTGTTAAGAAACAAATATTGTTATTGCATCACAGAAAAGGCACAACTTGTTTTTCAGTTAAACAAACATTAATACATTTAAAGTAATCATCAATCATCAGGGCGCCTGCATAAATAAATGATAAATAAACATCAATAGTCTGTTCTCTTACAATTTACTTCCTGTATTTTTAAACCAGGCTCTATTGATTATAATGATGAAACAAATTGTTTTTTTAATTGCAATCCATGATAAAATCGTATATTTTCTCATCCCGAGTACGGATTAAACAACATGTGAATTAAAGAGAATTAAAGTTGCTGGTCAGTGTTTTGTTTCTTTAAACTTTAAACAGAGACAGGCTAGCTGTTTTCCCAGTTTATCATTTTAATGCTAAGCTAACGGGCTTCTGGCTGTAATTTATGCAAACATGAGATGAAATAATTACTTTCGACAAGATGATTTTTTTCTTCATTCCAGATGATTTATTAAGTCGATGCTCCTGATGACTTTAACGGTTTCACTTTGTTTACGCGTCTGCATTTGCAGAATCACTTTCCAAGTATCCCGCCTGACAAATGATGATAAATAAAGATGAAACCGTCGCCGTGGTCTCTGCCACACAGAGAGAGAGAGAGCAGGGAATACCGGCTCGACTTCTCCAGCTGGAGTTTTTGTACCGAACATAATTCCTCGACCACAACGTCGCCTTTGAAGTCCAGCAGGAAGCTGACAGGAAGCTGACAGGAAGCTGACAGGAAGCGTTCCCGCTACTCGCAGAGAAAAACCTGCAGGAGAAACAGAAAGTTTTATACCGATCGGTTGGTTTTCTGGAGAAAAGACCTGCTGGTCTTTACCCCCCCCCCCCCCCCCTGCCACACACACACACACACACACACACACACACACACACACACACACACACACACACACACACACACACACACACACACACACACACACACACACACACACACACACACACACACACACACACACACACACACACACACACACACACACACCGTCTGAAGTTGGATCACTTCTAATATCAGAGTCCACTTTGAAGCTGCGGAGTCGCACACTAATGTAAACACAGTTTTTTTTAAAATATTCTTGCAGTTATTTGTTCTGCTGGTCTAATGAATGCGTTCGATTCCATCATATAAAATGAATAGTCACAGACTCAATGAGTGAATCCACAGCTGTAACCAACAGTGTGACCTACACTGTGCCACGCTGCATTCCTGACATCGCTCCGTCTACACACAATACACACAATTACACACAATAACACACAATAATTGCTGTAAAGCAGCGGAGACGTGCATCACAGCTCGATAGGTCGCCCTCAACGGGAACATGTTATTCCTTTTTGGGGTTACACTCGGGCTGACATGCACATTCATGCTGCAGGATGTTTACAGTGTGTGTGTGTGTGTGTGTGTGTGTGTGTGTGTGTGCGTTTGACTGTTTGTTTGTGCTCCTTTAATGTCCATGCTTGTGTGTGAGGAGGACACACAAATAGAGCGTGAGTGCGAACAGCACGACACATGTTTACATGCAACTCCACACGCCAGGAAAACATGTGTGCAGTTAGTATGTTTCTCCACCGGACACACGGTGAGCGTTGCACATTTAAACTCGACCCGTGCACCGTGTTCTGAGAGATTTGAGTCTCATTTCCTCGTTGAAACATATTTGACAGGAAACTTTCACAACAACCTGTCCAGCAGTAATGAGTGTCTGACGTGTAAACATGTGTCGTGCTGTTCGCACTCACGCTCTATTTGTGTCCTCCTCACACACAAGCATGGACATTAAAGGAGCACAAACAGACAGTCAAACGCACACACACACACACACACACACACACACACACACACACACACACACACACACACACACACACACACACACACACACACACACACACACACACACACACACACACACACACACACACACACACACACACACACACACACACACACACACACTAATCCTAAGAGGCAGCAGGATATGGCCTCTCCAGGTCCAAAGCCTGTGCTGTTTTTCTTGGCAGTGGCTGCAGCAAGGCCTGCTGGGGGATATGGAGCCGCTCCGCTCTCAGCACAGAACATGCAGAAACCAACACGGGTCACTTTTTTTTTTCTTCCCCGATCCATCTTCATCTCAAAAAACGCTGAAACGGCACAAAACGACAGCGCTGATGTGCGGGTGAGAGCGCGGGGAGGAAGGATGCTGCTGCGGGAATGGCACAAGGCCGAGCGCCGCCTGGCCCGCGTGGCCCCAGCCGCCCGGAGGTTAGGCCCGGTGCCGGGGGTTAGGCCCGGTGCCGGAGGTTAGGCCCGGTGCCGGGGGTTAGGCCCGGTGCCGGGGGTTAGGCCCGGTGCCGGGGGTTAGGCCCGGTGCCGGAGGTTAGGCCCGGTGCCGGGGGTTAGGCCCGGTGCCGGGGGTTAGGCCCGGAGGTTAGGCCCGGGGGTTAGGCCCGGTGCTGGAGGTTAGGCTCGGTGCTGGAGGTTAGGCTCGGTGCCGTCGTATAACTCCGCCTGACGGATCACGGCCCGCTGGCAGGAAACACATGGACTGAAGGACAATGGACAGAGAGCCAAACGACTGCAAGTGAAATACTAAACTTCCCCTCCACTTCATGTCCTCCACTCTATACATCAGCGCCGCTTGCCTCCATTCTGCTTTGTTTTGTTTCATTATTATTGTGCGTGCACGATGAGGTAGTGATACTGCAGGCGTTATAGAGCGTCTATCTAGCTTCTGACGATTACGATGTGGTGACGCTTCAGTCATTTATCGGGATCATATTTAACTGGTGTTACATGCCTTGTTTGTTGCTGTGTGGTGGGTGTGTGTGATTCTCGCCAGGTGTGTTGGTGATGTCACTCCCGCAGCTGCAGCTGATCCGCTCATCAGGATTGAGTTAAATGGCGGTGCCAAGCCAGAGTGAAGGGGAGCTTCAGTGGAAGCCAGAGTGTCCAGAGACGGGTTGGGTGCAGCCGTGAGGAGTCGAAGACCGGAAAGGAGCTTCAGTGGAAGCCATAATCGTCTTCCTTTTGGAGATTGTTTTCAGTTGAGAGTTGTCCATCATTAAATACCCTTATTTGACCGTTGGTCCAGCCTTCCCGGGTTATTATTTTATATTGTTTGCGTCCTCCTCCCCTAGACACATTTGGGGACGTAACACTGGATATGAAGTTATTTTTAGCCACGTTTGCATGAAAACAGGATGTTAGTCAGTCTGATTGTCCACCAGATGGAAATATCTGAAAAGCAAATTAACATGAAGCAGACATGCACGGTCCCCAGATGATGAATCCAGCTGACACTGATGAATCCTTCACTGCCATATGATTAATATTTATAATTATAATGAATCAATTGACAATTACCAAATGCAAAACCTTTGCTAAATGTCACATAAGAAATATAAATCACAAAATATTTACTGCCTTGTGAACTGAAAAATGCCTTTTAAGTGTATTTACTTTGCATTACTGATGTATGTATTATATTCTGTTACATGTTAAATACATTTTACATATTTCTCTCCCTTCCTGTCAACGTGTTTTTTGGTGCCACACCAGGTATAGAATCATCTACAAACGCTGCTTTGAAGTTGCACGGATCAACATTTATATATTAACAATGTATCAGATGAATATGTCTCGTAACCACGGAGATATTATTGCAGCTTGAGTCCAGTCGGCTGTCTGCAGTTCAAGTGGCTCGAATTTACTCTGAACCTCTCCGATAATTTACACCAGCCCGAACATCCTGTTTCATGCAGAACACGGAAAACACACAACGATGACTTCAAGGCCGTCTCTGAAATATGTCATTATTCACTAAATAGAGTTATTACAGTTTCTCTGTGTGAGGACATTTATACTTTATAAAGTCCTCTAGTTCACCAAACCACGAGGAACAAGCTTGAAAAAAACGATGGAGCGATTAAAAGAAATGCAGCGCTGCTCGCTTCCTCCTCTTCCTCCTCTTCCTCCTCTTCGTTCCTCTTTGAAGTGCTCGCCGTACACCGGCGACAACTTTAACGGCGTCAGTGAGCGAAACAAATGTGTGATTCATCTTGGAGGGCCGTGAAGTAATTGTTATCGTCCCAGGATGCTTTGACCTTGAGCCAGAAGACGAGGTCGAGCGGCTGTGGAGGGCAGCGAGGTCGCCGGGGAACAAACAAACAAACAAACAAACGAGTGTGCAGCAAACATCTCTACAGCAATATGTTGTGCACGTATATTCCTTTAGGTTCGTATGTGTGTGTGTGTGTGTGTGTGTCTGCAGCTCTCTTAATGATTAGCAGGCCGGTGTCGCTCGTGGCCATCGAGAAAAATGTTTATTTTGATGGAGAAGCCGAGAGCGGACAGCTGGTTTGAGTTGGGAACAATACTGGAGATTCAGCCTGCATGTGGTTTTGATTTGGCCCCTTCCTCCTCCTCCTCCTCCTCCTCTGATTCCCAATCCCTTTTCTCCATCACCCCCCCCCCCCCTCTCCACAGGCCACTATTGCCTGTATCTTCATTTCCTGGGAACCTGTCTTGTCCTCCACCTCACCATCACCCCCTCATTTCATTATTATTTTCCTGGTTTCGTCAGCCTCCCCTCACAAGCCCCCGATGATTGCAGCTGATACTAAGTAACACATGACTCATCATGTTTTATTGTTAAGAGATAAAAAAGAACAGAAGAAGTTGGGTAATCCCTGATTTATTGGCCCCCTCTGGGCCATTGTTCACTTTCTGGGAGAACAGCGGTGCTTAATCCCTCCTTCTACCGTCAGGGAGTGAATGATGGAGAGAATAAAAGAAGAAGGACCGGTGCACTCGTCTAATAGAATCATTGATCTGGTTGATCGGTGCAAACAGCACACACACACACACGCACACACACACACACTGTTGGTTTGATTTTTGGTGAACTGAAGCGACCATATTTGGAATGCGGAGGACTGCGGTGAAGATGGATTTGTAGCCCCGCCCCTAAATCATCCCCTGTCAATCACCTTGTAGCCCCGCCCCTAAAGCATCCCCTGCTTTATGGTCTGTTTGACTCTAAATGAGCATAATTTACTAAATGAACATCATGCTGTATTGAAGAAGACTTGAAACTAGAGATTGAGACAATTTGAAAAATATGACAAAACCAAACAATAAGCTCTTCTGGTGCATTCTTTGAATTTAAAATCACGAGAAACTTGTAAAGAGCAGCAAAACAATTCTTTGTTCCAATAATATGGACGACATCTGAACATGAAAGATCAATATCAAAGCATCGACACGTAAACACAGATTTCGTCCTGTCGGCCACGTGCAGCTCCATCTGAGAGGCTTCAGAGTGACGGCTGCTCATGAGGGTGAGCGGTCGTTCTGGGACCACAAGGTCGCTGGTTTGATCCCCGGTCTCATGCCAGTGTCCTTGAGCAAGATCCTGAAACCCTGCTCCTTAATTAAGGATTAAGGACTTGAATGCAGAGAATAACTTCCCCAAAGGGATCCATAAAGGATCATTTCTCAATTACTGCTCGTGCACTTGTTTTGTCTTTTTCAAAGTAAACTTCCGTTTTCACAGGAAACAACGTACGTATTTTGGTTTGAATATGTGTGTTTGTTACGTAGGTAACATATGTTACTCCACTCACCAGATCCCACCTCATTCTCCAACCAACCGGCATGATACACCGACCGGGCCGGTTACAGCCTCTGCCCACAATCCTGCAGGGAGGCATGATCAACAGACGGTGAAGATTGTTCCGACTGATTCTTTTTGACAGTCACTTGTTGAGCAGCTCTGGCACCTCTGAAGGGTAATCTTCTCCACAGATTTGTGTGTGTGTGTGTGTGTGTGTTTTGTGTGTGTGTGTGTGAAGGTTCTACCTTTGGGATCAGTGAATTGTTTCATTGGAGCCATATTTGTGTCCTGAAATGATTGTTTGAATGTTTTGAATTAAATAACATTTTGGGTCAAGATAGAGTGAAGTCAGACAAACGGGCCTTGGGCCTTCACCACACACACACATACACACACACACACACACACACACACACACACACACACACACACACACACACGCTCACAAAATATAAAATGTAACAAAATAAAAGTTAAGTATGTCACGTTGCTCAATCTCTGTTGGGTTAGCCTTCATTACTGGATCAAGAGTCAAAATGAGAGTGAGTTTAGGAGGTGAGGGGGGAGGGGGGGAGGATGGGGGTTGGGGGGGCACCTCGTAGTAACGGTGCTGATGTATTTCGTAAGAACTTATTATTTAACAGGAAAAACAACACTCTGGTATTTGTGTGTGTTCTTGGCTTCGTCTTGAAGTCGCTGCTCAGCCAACTTCAATACAATCAAAAGATAACACCATGACAGGTCTATTATCTCTCTCTCTCTCTCTCTCTCTCTCTCTCTCTCTCTCTCTCTCTCGTGCACAAACAAACAGGAGAGTTTGATTCTGATTGAATCCAGATTCCATGTGGAGCTCGTTTCTTCTGACAAATATCTTCCAATAATGTTTTCCATTCTGTGGCTTTTGCTGCGAGACGGAGGGAGAAGAGATAAGTACAGCCGAACATCTGTGACGTGCACGGAGCTCTGTGTAACGTGCACGGAGCTCTGCGTAACATGCACAACGCTCTGCGTAACGTGCACAGCGCTCTGCGTAACGTGCACAACGCTCTGCGTAACGTGCACAGCGCTCTGCATAACGTGCACGGAGCTCTGTGTAACGTGCACAACGCTCTGTGTTGCGTGCACAACGCTCTGCGTAACGTGCACAACGCTCTGCGTAACGTGCACAGCGCTCTGCGTAACGTGCACGGAGCTCTGTGTAACGTGCACAACGCTCTGTGTAGCGTGCACAACGCTCTGTGTAACGTGCACAACGCTCTGTGTAACGTGCACAACGCTCTGTGTAGCGTGCACAACGCTCTGCGTAACGTGCACAACGCTCTGCGTAACGTGCACAGCGCTCTGCGTAACGTGCACGGAGCTCTGTGTAACGTGCACAACGCTCTGCGTAACGTGCACAACGCTCTGCGTAACGTGCACAGCACTCTCAGTAACGTGCACAGCGCTCTCAGTAACGTGCACAGCGCTCTGCGTAACGTGCACAGCGCTCTGCGTAACGTGCACAACGCTCTGCGTAACGTGCACAACGCTCTGCGTAACGTGCACAGCACTCTCAGTAACGTGCACAGCGCTCTGCGTAACGTGCACAGCGCTCTGCGTAACGTGCACAACGCTCTGCGTAATGTGCACAGCACTCTCAGTAACGTGCACAGCGCTCTCAGTAACGTGCACAGCGCTCTGCGTAACGTGCACAATGCTCTGCGTAATGTGCACAGCACTCTCAGTAACGTGCACAGCGCTCTGCGTAACGTGCACAGCGCTCTGCGTAACGTGCACAGCGCGGATGGATGGACGTAATGAAAGCGATGCAAACGCTCTGCGTTTCATTCCCTACTTTTGTGTCACAAGCTTGTGTGTTTATGTGTTTGTGTGTTTGTGTGTTTGTGTGTTTGTGTGTTTATGTGTTTGTGTGTTTGTGTGCCAGCTGAGACACGAGTGTTTAATTACCTTGCTTTAGTGGTTCACCTATAAAAGGCGTTCGATAGCTCACGATGTGGGCGGCAGTAAAATCACAGCTCAATGAAATCCACTGTTTTTATTTACAGCGTAAATTCTGTCCTTATTCTCTCCCACTACATAGGCCCCTTGTTTTTCCATATATAAGAAAATATATATATATATATATATATATATATATATATTTATATATAAACATCTGCATCTGATACTGTGATCATGGCAGGCCTGATGGAAAATTGATGCAGATATATTACCAGAGAATGTATTGACAGCTGTGAAAAGTCCGGCTGCTCTCATACACCGTTACAGCTAAACCTGAAAGGTATTGCACGATAATTCATATTCGACCCACGAATCAATCCTTAAGTAAATCCAAACCTTTATTAATTGACCCGTAAGTAACTCTCCATTCAGCCTAAACGTTAACATAATTGTCAGTGTAGGAGCACTGATCACTCAGTTTGGAAAATGCAGAAAAAAATAACAAAAATAGCTTTTAGTGACGTATGACAATATAGAGAAACCACAATATACAGGCTAGTTTCCTTTCTTTATGCTAAGCTAGGCTAACCAGCTGACTAGCTTCACCCATTTTGGCTGTTGAGACGGGGTCAAACTGTCAGACCTGTACCGTTGTGGATTGAAAAGATGGTGGTTCGGGTAAAACAAGTCAACGTTGACTTTCGGTGTCACACGGGACACAAACAGGTGTCTCCTGGGTGAGAGTCCTGTGTTCGTCTAACCCATCCATTCTTCTATTGCACCTCACCTAACCCTAACCCAGAGAGGTGCCACAGTGTGTGATTTGTGGATCCTTTTCATTACGGTGTGCATGCAGTGTTGTTCCTGAATAAGATGCACTACCTGGGAACTGTGAGCGCACAGAGTTGCACATTCCTGACGTTTTGGATTTCCAGAATTTTTTTTTCCTCCGCCCGTATAAATCGGTGGGTGGGGTTCATTGCTTCAGGGGGCAAGTGTGTCCAGGTGCCAATCACAGTAATACTAAACATATAACATTACAATGATTATTTAAACACTCAGGGTTTCATGGTTTGGTCATCTAGGCCTTGCACACCCATTAAAAAGGCCCAGATGATATTTAGAATTTTTTTGGGATTGAGAGGCTTTTCTGGAAACCAGGGTAAAGTAATGACAACCTATCCAAAAAAACACTCCATTAATATTACAACTAAGATTTTATATGTTGAATACAACATAAAAATCCCCACCGACTAGAAAAACCTCAATAAAATGAGTCAACAAGGGAAGTCGAGTCTTCAGGGAATACAAAACCAGGTCCATGTTTTGCCCTTGAGTCCGAGGGAGAAACCCGAGCAGCGAGTCTTAAAATCTAATCCGTCACTTTGGTAAATGTTCGGGGTTAAATCACATTTAGTGCCTCTGCTGGGGGGAACGGGCTTCACGGGGGACGCCGGAGTTTTAGTTTCATGTTGAGAAAGAAACATTTGGAGCGTTTTTCTTTCCTCGAGGGTCTCGCCTCAAAACCCCATCCATCAAACATGTTGTTCTTTTGTTTGAGTAGTAGACACAAACTGTGGCTCTGCTTCCTGAACACAGATTTCTGGACAGTCCGTTCCAGATGAAGCCGTGTTGTCGTGGGATCGGCGATCCGTCCCGGGTCTCAGAAGGGCCGTAAACCCAGCGATGAAACATAATTGTGTTGAGAGGTTGAGGAGGGAGGCGGTGGGACGCCAAACCCTCTGGAGGGCCCGGTCCAGCAAGACGGAGTGGGAAGAGCTGGAGGCGAGACTGTACTGGGGCGAGGTTAACCAACCAGCCTCCTGCGGAGTTACGCTCCCATACCACCAACGAATCCTCAATCCACGCTTTTGGAGGGAAAAGTATTTTCTCTGTTTTAAACATGTGGTTAAACAAAACCAAAGATGCAACAATATTATAAGTTCGGCTTGAAATAAGTGTGTTTGTCGCGTTTCTTTCTTCTGAGCACCAGGGTCCCTTTAGAAAACCTCTCATTCTACTGCAGCAGGGTCTGACAGACTGATCCTCTCAGTTCTGGTCCTGGTTCTCCCGTGCCCCCCTTCCCTTCAGCGGGTCCAGCAATACGTCCTGGGTCTCCAGCAGCGTGGTGTCTCGCTGATGGTCTTGTTTACTTATGAAGGTCACACTCGGGCATCCGTGTTATTTTAAGACTGTAAATCATTACATTAACGTTTCGGTTTTACACGGGACACAAACAGCGGTCTACCGAGTGAAAGTCCTGTGTTTGCTTCAACAAGCCATACATCCTAAACCTCTACTCTAAGTGGAGTTTCAATCTAGTTTTGAGATCTGGGATCTACTTTTTAGGAGACCAGAAGATCAAAAGGTGGCTCTGTCACAAAGTAAGGTGGCATTTCAGAGAAAGATCACAATTATTTGAGTGTAAGCTGAGTGTCAGTGGACCAACCAAATAAAGATATATATATATGTATATATATATATATATACATATATACATATATATATATATATATATATATATATATATATATATATATATATATATATATATATATATACATGTTCACACACTTCGCTTTATGCTTTTTCTTTGTGGTTGCTCCAGTGGTTTGTTTCGTGGGTTAGCGTTTCGTGGGTTAGCGTTTCGGGGGTTAACGTTTCGTGGTTTAACGTTTCGGGGGTTAACATTTCGTGGTTTAACGTTTTGGGGGTTAACATTTCGTGGTTTAACGTTTTGGGGGTTAACGTTTTGGGGGTTAACATTTCGTGGTTTAACGTATTGGGGGTTAACATTTCGGGGGTTAACGTTTCGTGGTTTAACGTTTTGGGGGTTAACATTTCGGGGGTTAACGTTTCAGGGCTTAACGTTTCGGGGGTTAACGTTTCGTGGTTTAACGTTTCGGGGGTTAGCGTTTCGTGGGTTAACGTTTCGGGGGTTAACGTTTCAGGGCTTAACGTTTCGGGGTTAGCGTTTCGGGGGTTAACGTTTCAGGGCTTAACGTTTCGGGGTTAGCGTTTCGGGGGTTAACGTTTCAGGGCTTAACGTTTCGGGGTTAGCGTTTCGGGGGTTAACGTTTCGTGGGTTAACGTTTCGTGGGTTAACGTTTCGTGGGTTAACGTTTCGTGGGTTAACGTTTCGTGGGTTAACATTTCGGGGCTTAACGTTTCGGGGTTAGCGTTTCGGGGGTTAACGTTTCGTGGGTTAACGTTTCGTGGGTTAACGTTTCGGGGGTTAGCGTTTCGGGGCTTAACGTTTCGGGGTTAGCGTTTCGGGGGTTAACGTTTCAGGGCTTAACGTTTCGGGGGTTAACGTTTCGTGGGTTAACGTTTCGTGAGTTAACGTTTCGGGGTTAGCGTTTCGGGGGTTAACGTTTCAGGGCTTAACGTTTCGGGGTTAGCGTTTCGGGGGTTAACGTTTCGTGGGTTAACGTTTCGTGGGTTAACGTTTCGTGGGTTAACGTTTCGTGGGTTAACGTTTCGGGGCTTAACGTTTCGGGGTTAGCGTTTCGGGGGTTAACGTTTCGTGGGTTAACGTTTCGTGGGTTAACGTTTCGGGGGTTAGCGTTTCGGGGCTTAACGTTTCGGGGTTAGCGTTTCGGGGGTTAACGTTTCAGGGCTTAACGTTTCGGGGGTTAACGTTTCGTGGGTTAACGTTTCGTGAGTTAACGTTTCGGGGTTAGCGTTTCGGGGGTTAACGTTTCGTGGGTTAACGTTTCGTGAGTTAACGTTTCGGGGGTTAACGTTTCGGGGTTAGCGTTTCGGGGGTTAACGTTTCGTGGGTTAACGTTTCGGGGGTTAGTGTTTCGGGGCTTAACATTTCGGGGTTAGCGTTTCGGGGGTTAACGTTTTGTGGGCGGCGGCCTGCTACCGGTCCTGCCGCTCCGGGCCGGATGACGCTGATGTTTCTGATCAAAGCTCCACTGGGACCCGGCTGGAACGAGTCCCGTTCTCAGTCTCCCATGAACCGCTGCAGCCTGCAGGGGGACAATGATCACACTCATGTGTAAATATTATGAAAAAAATAAATCAATGAAGACGTTGGCGTAACGGACGAAACCGCAAAGACTTTGCGTAATCTTCGGTGGGCTCGGACCCCCGAAGAGGGATTGTTTAGTCCCTACTTGTAGAAAACGCTCCGTGCAGTCCGGTGTGGGAAGGAAACTCTGAGACGCCAGGGTAATCAATGTAAATGAATATTGACAGAAACCAACTCGATCAAAGAAACTTTAAGTTTAAACCTCGACTCTGCAGCAGATCTGTGTCTCCGTCCTGCAGAGTCTGGATGCTCCTGCAGCCTCGCCGGGTTTCAGCCGTGACGCTTCACGTCTTCCTGGCCTCAGCAGAACCTTTCTTTCTTTCTTTCTTTCTTTCTTTCTTTCTTTCTTTCTTTCTTTCTTTCTTTCTCTCTTTCTTTCAGCTCAAAGTGATTCAAGCCTCCTTTCACCTCTTTACTCTGCTGAATTAGGTCACCCCTCAAGCCAGCTGACTTTTATCACACACGTTTTGACTTTCAGCTCTCTCTCTCTCTCTCTCTCTCTCTCTCTCTCTCTCTCTCTCTCTCTCTCTCTCTCTCTCTCTCTCTCTCTCTCTCTCTCTCTCTCTCTCTCTCTCTCCCTCCCTCTCTCTCTCCACTTTGTGATCAAAGAGAAACAAAGCTTGTAAACCTGCTGAACTTGTAGTGGCACGTGGATGCCAAAATAAGTCAACAAGGGAAGTCAGGTCTGCAGGAAATAGAATAATAATCATAAAAGAGAATATAAAAGAGAAATCGTTGCGTGACTTCATTTTGCACCCTAAAACGCTGCAGTGTTAGGGTGACCGCATGTCATGTGACGGAGAACAACCAATGCAGTAGCTGTATCTGGACACACTAAGCTATCGCCTAACCCGCAGTTGTGTAGACGAACGTTCATTTGGAAAACACAGAGTGAACGTGTTGCTGGTTTATGTCGGGAACAGCTCCAAAAAATGAGGAATAACTCATCGTGGGATATCATACAAATTGTTGCGTGAGGATTAGTTGAGCAATCACAGCAGGCAGACGTCTGCTAAATATCTAAACATCAGTCTATAGTTCATATGCTTGGTCACGGCAGGGCTCACAGTCCGCTATATTTCTGTTAAATGTGTTTAAATGTCAATATCTCTCTAATTAAAAGTTACATTTTCAGTCTTACGTCTGTCATGTTTTTGCGTCAAAATGAGTGAGACATCTAATTGACAGCAAGAAAAACTTTCCCATGAAATAATTTGCGTATTTGAGCCGACTTCCTAAAAGTAGGACCAGAATAATCCAGCACCTCAAGCTCAATTAAACAGTTAGATCCCATTTGTCGGCTTCTGCTGGTGTGGGAAAAAGGGATGTGAGGTAATGATCCATGCTCTGTGTGTGTGTGTGTGTGTGTGTGTGTGTGTGTCTGTGTCTGTGTCTGTGTCTGTGTGTGTGTGTGTGTGTGTGTGTGTGTCTGTGTGTGTGTGTGTGTGTGTGTGTGTGTGTGTGTCTGTGTCTGTGTGTGTGTGTGTGTGTGTGTGTGTGTGTGTGTGTGTGTGTGTCTGTGTGTGTGTGTGTGTGTGTGTGTGTGTGTGTGTGTCTGTGTCTGTGTCTGTGTGTGTGTGTGTGTGTGTGCATTAGAGAGAGACAGACGGAGAGGGAGAGCTGTGGCTAAAGTGGGGTGACAAACACTCATTTTCCGCCCTGATAGCCAGAGCAGTGGGAACTTCCTGAGGGCAGCGCACTCAGAGCAGCCCGAGCCCAACAACACACGGGCCCAACAACACACGGGCCCAACAACACACAGGCCCAACAACACACGGGCCCAACAACACACGGGCCCAACAACACACGGGCCCAACAACACACGGGCCCAACAACACACGGGCCCAACAACACACGGGCCCAACAACACAACAACACACAGGCCCAACAACACACAGGCCCAACAACACACGGGCCCAACAACACACGGGCCCAACAACACAACAACACACAGGCCCAACAACACACAGGCCCCAACACACAGGCCCAACAACACACGGGCCCAACAACACACGGGCCCAACAGCACAACAACACACGGGCCCAACAACACACGGGCCCAACAACACACGGGCCCAACAACACACGGGCCCAACAACACAACAACACACAGGCCCAACAACACACAGGCCCCAACACACAGGCCCAACAACACACGGGCCCAACAACACACGGGCCCAACAGCACACGGGCCCAACAACACACGGGCCCAACAACACACGGGCCCAACAACACAACAACACACAGGCCCAACAACACACAGGCCCAACAACACACAGGCCCAACAACACACAGGCCCCAACAACACACAGGCCCAACAACACACAGGCCCAACAACACACGGGCCCAACAACACACAGGCCCCAACACACAGGCCCAACAACACACGGGCCCAACAACACACAGGCCCAACAACACACGGGCCCAACAACACACGGGCCCAACAACACACAGGCCCAACAACACACGGGCCCAACAACACACGGGCCCAACAACACACGGGCCCAACAACACACGGGCCCAACAACACAACAACACACAGGCCCAACAACACACAGGCCCCAACACACAGGCCCAACAACACACGGGCCCAACAACACACGGGCCCAACAGCACACGGGCCCAACAACACACGGGCCCAACAACACACGGGCCCAACAACACAACAACACACAGGCCCAACAACACACAGGCCCAACAACACACAGGCCCAACAACACACAGGCCCCAACAACACACAGGCCCAACAACACACAGGCCCAACAACACACGGGCCCAACAACACACAGGCCCCAACACACAGGCCCAACAACACACGGGCCCAACAACACACAGGCCCAACAACACACGGGCCCAACAACACACGGGCCCAACAACACACGGGCCCAACAACACAACAACACACAGGCCCAACAACACACAGGCCCCAACACACAGGCCCAACAACACACAGGCCCAACAACACACAGGCCCAACAACACACGGGCCCAACAACACACGGGCCCAACAACACACGGGCCCAACAACACACGGGCCCAACAACACACGAGCCCAACAACACACGGGCCCAACAACACAACAACACACAGGCCCAACAACACACAGGCCCAACAACACACAGGCCCAACAACACACGGGCCCAACAACACACAGGCCCAACAACACACGGGCCCAACAACACACGGGCCCAACAACACACGGGCCCAACAACACACGAGCCCAACAACACACGGGCCCAACAACACAACAACACACAGGCCCAACAACACACGGGCCCAACAACACACGGGCCCAACAACACACGGGCCCAACAACACACGGGCCCAACAACACACGGGCCCAACAACACACGGGCCCAACAACACACGGGCCCAACAACACACAGGCCCAACAACACACAGGCCCAACAACACACAGGCCCAACAACACACAGGCCCAACAACACACAGGCCCCAACAACACACAGGCCCAACAACACACGGGCCCAACAACACACGGGCCCAACAACACACAGGCCCAACAACACACGGGCCCAACAACACACAGGCCCAACAACACACAGGCCCAACAACACACGGGCCCAACACACAGGCCCAACAACACACGGGCCCAACAACACACGGGCCCAACAACACACGGGCCCAACAACACACGGGCCCAACAACACACGGGCCCAACAACACACGGGCCCAACAACACACGGGCCCAACAACACAACAACACACAGGCCCAACAACACACAGGCCCCAACACACAGGCCCAACAACACACGGGCCCAACAACACACGGGCCCAACAGCACACGGGCCCAACAACACACGGGCCCAACAACACACGGGCCCAACAACACAACAACACACAGGCCCAACAACACACAGGCCCAACAACACACAGGCCCAACAACACACAGGCCCCAACAACACACAGGCCCAACAACACACAGGCCCAACAACACACGGGCCCAACAACACACAGGCCCCAACACACAGGCCCAACAACACACGGGCCCAACAACACACAGGCCCAACAACACACGGGCCCAACAACACACGGGCCCAACAACACACGGGCCCAACAACACAACAACACACAGGCCCAACAACACACAGGCCCCAACACACAGGCCCAACAACACACAGGCCCAACAACACACAGGCCCAACAACACACGGGCCCAACAACACACGGGCCCAACAACACACGGGCCCAACAACACACGGGCCCAACAACACACGAGCCCAACAACACACGGGCCCAACAACACAACAACACACAGGCCCAACAACACACAGGCCCAACAACACACAGGCCCAACAACACACGGGCCCAACAACACACAGGCCCAACAACACACGGGCCCAACAACACACGGGCCCAACAACACACGGGCCCAACAACACACGAGCCCAACAACACACGGGCCCAACAACACAACAACACACAGGCCCAACAACACACGGGCCCAACAACACACGGGCCCAACAACACACGGGCCCAACAACACACGGGCCCAACAACACACGGGCCCAACAACACACGGGCCCAACAACACACGGGCCCAACAACACACGGGCCCAACAACACACAGGCCCAACAACACACGGGCCCAACAACACACGGGCCCAACAACACACAGGCCCAACAACACACAGGCCCAACAACACACGGGCCCAACACACAGGCCCAACAACACACGGGCCCAACAACACACGGGCCCAACAACACACGGGCCCAACAACACACGGGCCCAACAACACACGGGCCCAACAACACACGGGCCCAACAACACAACAACACACAGGCCCAACAACACACAGGCCCCAACACACAGGCCCAACAACACACGGGCCCAACAACACACGGGCCCAACAGCACACGGGCCCAACAACACACGGGCCCAACAACACACAGGCCCAACAACACAACAACACACAGGCCCAACAACACACAGGCCCAACAACACACAGGCCCAACAACACACAGGCCCCAACAACACACAGGCCCAACAACACACAGGCCCAACAACACACGGGCCCAACAACACACGGGCCCAACAACACACGGGCCCAACAACACACGGGCCCAACAACACACGGGCCCAACAACACACGGGCCCAACAACACACGGGCCCAACAACACAACAACACACAGGCCCAACAACACACAGGCCCCAACACACAGGCCCAACAACACACAGGCCCAACAACACACAGGCCCAACAACACACGGGCCCAACAACACACGGGCCCAACAACACACGGGCCCAACAACACACGGGCCCAACAACACACGAGCCCAACAACACACGGGCCCAACAACACAACAACACACAGGCCCAACAACACACAGGCCCAACAACACACAGGCCCAACAACACACGGGCCCAACAACACACAGGCCCAACAACACACGGGCCCAACAACACACGGGCCCAACAACACACGGGCCCAACAACACACGAGCCCAACAACACACGGGCCCAACAACACAACAACACACAGGCCCAACAACACACGGGCCCAACAACACACGGGCCCAACAACACACGGGCCCAACAACACACAGGCCCAACAACACACGGGCCCAACAACACACGGGCCCAACAACACACGAGCCCAACAACACACGGGCCCAACAACACAACAACACACAGGCCCAACAACACACAGGCCCAACAACACACAGGCCCAACAACACACAGGCCCAAAAACACACGGGCCCAACAACACACAGGCCCAACAACACACAGGCCCAACAACATACGGGCCCAACAACACACAGGCCCAACAACACACGGGCCCAACAACACACAGGCCCAACAACACACAGGCCCAACAACATACGGGCCCAACAACACACGGGCCCAACAACACACGGGCCCAACAACACACGGGCCCAACAACACACGGGCCCAACAACACACGGGCCCAACAACACACGGGCCCAACAACACACGGGCCCAACAACACACGGGCCCAACAACACACGAGCCCAACAACACACGGGCCTAACAACACAACAACACACAGGCCCAACAACACACAGGCCCAACAACACACGGGCCCAACAACACACAGGCCCCAACACACAGGCCCAACAACACACAGGCCCCAACACACAGGCCCAACAACACACGGGCCCAACAACACACGGGCCCAACAGCACACGGGCCCAACAACACACGGGCCCAACAACACACGGGCCCAACAGCACACGGGCCCAACAACACACGGGCCCAACAACACACGGGCCCAACAACACAACAACACACAGGCCCAACAACACACAGGCCCAACAACACACAGGCCCAACAACACACGGGCCCAACAACACACAGGCCCAACAACACACAGGCCCCATCACACAGGCCCAACAACACACGGGCCCAACAACACACGGGCCCAACAACACACGGGCCCAACAACACACAGGCCCAACAACACACGGGCCCAACAACACACGGGCCCAACAACACACGGGCCCAACAACACACGGGCCCAACAACACAACAACACACAGGCCCAACAACACACAGGCCCCAACACACAGGCCCCAACACACAGGCCCAACAACACACGGGCCCAACAACACACGGGCCCAACAACACACGGGCCCAACAACACACGGGCCCAACAACACACGGGCCCAACAACACACGAGCCCAACAACACACGGGCCCAACAACACAACAACACACAGGCCCAACAACACACGGGCCCAACAACACACGGGCCCAACAACACACGGGCCCAACAACACACGGGCCCAACAACACACGGGCCCAACAACACACGGGCCCAACAACACACGAGCCCAACAACACACGGGCCCAACAACACAACAACACACAGGCCCAACAACACACGGGCCCAACAACACACGGGCCCAACAACACACGGGCCCAACAACACACGGGCCCAACAACACACGGGCCCAACAACACACGAGCCCAACAACACACGGGCCCAACAACACAACAACACACAGGCCCAACAACACACAGGCCCAACAACACACGGGCCCAAAAACACACGGGCCCAACAACACACAGGCCCAACAACACACAGGCCCAACAACACACGGGCCCAACAACACACGGGCCCAACAACACACGGGCCCAACAACACACGGGCCCAACAACACACGGGCCCAACAACACACGGGCCCAACAACACACGGGCCCAACAACACACGAGCCCAACAACACACGGGCCCAACAACACAACAACACACAGGCCCAACAACACACAGGCCCAACAACACACGGGCCCAACAACACACAGGCCCAACAACACACGGGCCCAACAACACACGGGCCCAACAACACACGAGCCCAACAACACACGGGCCCAACAACACAACAACACACAGGCCCAACAACACACGGGCCCAACAACACACGGGCCCAACAACACACGGGCCCAACAACACACGGGCCCAACAACACACAGGCCCAACAACACACGAGCCCAACAACACACGGGCCCAACAACACACGGGCCCAACAACACACTGGCCCAACAACACACGGGCCCAACAACACACGAGCCCAACAACACACGGGCCCAACAACACACAGGCCCAACAACACACAGGCCCAAAAACACACGGGCCCAACAACACACGGGCCCAACAACACACGGGCCCAACAACACACGGGCCCAACAACACACGGGCCCAACAACACACGGGCCCAACAACACACGGGCCCAACAACACACGGGCCCAACAACACACGGGCCCAACAACACACGGGCCCAACAACACACAGGCCCAACAACACACAGGCCCAACAACACACGGGCCCAACAACACACAGGCCCAACAACACACAGGCCCAACAACACACAGGCCCAACAACACACAGGCCCAACAACACACAGGCCCAACAACACACAGGCCCAACAACACACAGGCCCAACAACACACAGGCCCAACAACACACGGCGGCGACTTTGCACTTATGACTCGGTTCGAAGGACTCTTCTTCTGATGCATTGACCAGTACGAGCTTCTTGTAAAATAATAAAGTTCCAGATAACATAGAACAGAATGGGCTTTTCACACAAGAAATTATTGTTAAATTCTTATCTTTCTGCATTTAAAGGAGGCGGCAACCTCCTGTTCTGCCGAGTGAAGCGACTCCTCTGGTTGTATAGAAGTATTTGCTTCACGTGTTAAAGCTGCATTATCTCTCCTGACCACCAGGGGGCTACTCCTCTGGTTGTATAGAAGTCTATGCTTCATGTGTTAAAGCTGCATTCTCTCTCCTGACCACCAGGGGGCTACACCTCTGGTTGTATAGAAGTCTATGCTACATGTGTTAAATCTGCATTCTCTCTACTGACCACCAGGGGGTGACTCCTCTGGTTGTATAGAAGTCTTTGCTTCATGTGTTAAAGCTGCATTCTCTCTTCTGACCACCAGGGGGCGACTCCTCTGGTTGTATAGAAGTCATTTACCAGGCTGCATTATGGGAAGTGTATTTCATCAAGTTTGATCCATGAAGAGATATGTCTATATATCTTGCTTTTCACTTTTGAACTAAATGGGTTTCTTGCACGTCTTCCAACTTTATGAAAGTGAAATACTAAATCACAGACGCGCCCCTTTGAAAACCCTGTTAATCCAGCTTTAAAAAGAAAACGCTTGTGGTTTTATTTTTATGGTCTGCAAGAACATAAAACTGGATCTGCCGTTTGATTTATCCAAACCCTTAACTGGACTTTTCTTTGACAGACTTCAGACACGGCTCGGCCTGGTTTTACGTGGTCCGAGACGTGACTTCGGCTCGTCCCTAAAGAATAAAAAGCAGAGTGGCGGCGTGACCCAGTGAACCTCCGGAAGCAAAGGAGGTGAAGAGGGGCCAAACGTGCCCAAAATCATGTGGAATTCCCAAAACACCGTCTGTGTTGTTTTGTAAGCTTGACTCACTTTTTATGTGGTGAGGCCATCGCGGGGTCAGACCGGCGGGTTGAGAACACACACACACACACGCGCGCACACACGCACGCACACGCACGCACGCACACACACACACACACACACACACACACACACACACACACACACACACACACACACACACACACACACACACACACACACACACACACACACATAAGGATTCACTGCTGGGTTCCTGACGTTCCCCCACTATACTCCCCTATATAGAGATAATAATAATATAAATATATATAGATAATACTTGTTAATGCATATTAATACTCTGAATATTGTGAAGAGAACTTTTAAAATAACTTTTAAATGGTCTCATGGATTAAAAATAAAAAAGGTTGCTAATGACTCCTGTCCAGCTGAAAAGTAGTGACAAATACAACTTTTCTGAACATTGTTCGTGACATCATGCCACTGTGCTTTGCTGTGTGTGTGTATGTGTGTGTGTGTGTGTGTGTGTTTTTCACTCATTATATATTTAAGAAAAGTCTTTTCTTCTATGGATTTCATCCTTCAACGCCTGCTGCTGAATCACCAGTTGCTCCTCTGGTCCCAGATTCTCCTCCTCCTCCTCCTCCTCACGTCTCATATATTATACTTGCATCTATATGACTGCGCTGGGAGCCATGTTCTCTTTCCAAAGAAGCTCTTCTGTCAGACTGTTCTGGCGTTGTGCGCCGCACCACTGGGACCAAAGTCTGTGTGTGTGTGTGTGTGTGTTTTTGTGTGTGTGTGTGTGCGTGCGTGCGTGCGTGCGTGCGTGCGTGCGTGCGTGTGTGTGTGTGTGTGTGTGTTCATTGTTATTTAGGCCAAGGTTTGCCACATTCTTTCCATCATCTTCAGGTGCACATCCACACATGCAAACACACATAAAGTAAGACGTGTGTTGGAGGGGGAGGAGTTTGGAGAAGCTTACCGGGACATGGAAAGTCCATCTGTGTGTTTAATAGTGGCTGTCTGTGTGTGTGTGTGTGCAAGAGAGCAACCGTATATCACGTTTACACACATTTACACATCAGTCCAAAAAGGATTTTGTTGCGGAGAGAGTTGCAGGTATTTTCCACTTGGGACGGCCTGATAAATAGCCCTGTGACCCATTTAGAAATAACTGATGGCAAACCTCCTTCCCGAAGATCTTGAATTAGCAGTTTCGTAATCAATCCCCCCCCCCTCCCTCCCCCCCACACACACACACACACCCCTCAATGAAAAGACCACCTGCTGCCGGTTACACTTGGCTGCAAACATAGGAGCTCATGTTTGGCGCTGTGGCTTTAAGAGTTAGTGCTTGTTTTAACATTTACAAGCTGGTGTTACTGGTGTTCTGACCCCAACCATCACCCATTGAAGTTAAAAAGGAAAAGTTAGTTTTACTGGTTCTATGATTAGAAGATCGACACCACTGTTGTATCTGAGAGAGAAGAAATATAGATTATGTTTCTTTATAATGCATTTAATACTTGACTTGTTTCTTTACAGGGCTCGTCTTAAGGCAATAAAGTAGTCCATGTATGTATAATATGGCTTTACAGATAATTACAATCCCTCCTCATCATTGTGGAGGTTGATTTATGGCGGAATAAACAAAGCTCTAAACTTAGCTCTGTCAGCACTGTTGCCGTTGTTTGCACTGTTAGCTGCGTTAGCATCGTTAGCTGCGTTAGCTGCATTGCTTTCTTGACCGCCATTAGCAGACAATGCAGATGCTTTGGATTCTGGAAAGAAAACCTTTAAGAACATCAACACCATAAAAACTACATCACTTCACCGCTTACGGAAATATAATGTGGTAGCGAAAATCCCCTGTTAGCCAAAGCGTTGCATTCTGGGTATTTATGCAAGTGATTTTATGACTAAGCGTGACCGTACACTAATAGATTTGTCTATTAAAAGCTAAGAGAGAAATAGCTTCAGGATGGGGGGAAAAACCAAGTATGAATCATATGAAAAAGATTAATCAACATGAGGTGTGGAAAAACTAACATACATAACTAAAGGAAAGCTCGGGGAACTTCATGGAGATGAATAAAGCCAAAGACTTGGGAAGGGGCGGAGCCACTGGAATATGATTATAAAATGAGCATAATTTACTAAATGAACATCATGCTGTATTGAAGAAGACTTGAAACTAGAGATTGAGACATAAAGATTAGATTAGATTAGATTAGATTCAACTTTATTGTCATTACACATGTACAAGTACAGAGCAACGAAATGCAGTTTAGCATCCAACCAGAAGTGCAATAGCAGTAAATACCAATATACAGATAATAATAAGTATTTTACAGATAATAAGTTAGTGATATAGGTACGGGATATACAGATTGATTGCGGTAATATGTACATGTTATACAGGTTGATTTGTGCATTAAATGTAGGTAGACTATAAGCAGGAACTATAAACATAATTTACAAAAGGCAAATGGGCATATGATAAGTTAAGTAATACAGATTGAGTGAACGTTAAATAGTGCATAATAATAATAAACAGTAGCTGCCTAACGTTACTAGACTAGTGCAATGCTCAGTTTTTAGTGCTCTAATGCTCATAAACTCATGTTTACAATGTTTACTGAGGGAATACATCAAGAGAAAAGTCATTTATATAGACTTCTATACAACCAGAGGAATCGCCCCTGGTGGTCAGGAGAGAGAATGCAGCTTTAACACATGAAGCATAGACTTCTATACAACCAGAGGAGGCGCCCCCTGCTGGCCAGGAGAGAGAATGCAGCTTTAACACATGAAACATAGACTTCTATACAACCAGAGGAGTCGCCCCTGGTGGTCAGGAGAGAGAATGCAGCTTTAACACATGAAGCATAGACTTCTATACAACCAGAGGAGGCGCCCCCTGCTGGCCAGGAGAGAGAATGCAGCTTTAACACATGAAGCATAGACTTCTATACAACCAGAGGAGTCGCCCCTGGTGGTCAGGAGAGAGAATGCAGCTTTAACACATGAAGCATAGACTTCTATACAACCAGAGGAGGCGCCCCCTGCTGGCCAGGAGAGAGAATGCAGCTTTAACACATGAAGCATAGACTTCTATACAACCAGAGGAGGCGCCCCCTGCTGGCCAGGAGAGATAATGCCGCTTTAACACATGAAGCATAGACTTCTATACAACCAGAGGAGTCGCCCCCTGGTGGTCAGGAGAGAGAATGCAGCTTTAACACATGAAGCATAGACTTCTATACAACCAGAGGAGGCGCCCCCTGCTGGGCAGGAGAGAGAATGCAGCTTTAACACATGAAGCATAGACTTCTATACAACCAGAGGAGGCGCCCCCTGCTGGCCAGGAGAGAGAATGCAGCTTTAACACATGAAGCATAGACTTCTATACAACCAGAGAAGAAATATAAAAAAGATATATTTGTCAGTGGAATCTGCACTTAAAATAACATCAGATGTCTCACAACAACAACAATAACAACAACAACAAAGACTTAAAGAAGATGTAAAGAGTGAAGGTAGTGATTGTGATGTCCACAACCTTTATGTAAATATATATTCAGATACAAGTTATAAATGACCAACCAGGAAAAATACAGGAAAAGAAAGTGGAAAAAACTAAAAAACGTTGCAAAATAAACTTAAATTTACGATCATGTCTGTCTATAAACGTCCCCACGGCATCATTTCATCCATCCAGACATTGGTGTGAAATTGCCATAGTTAGTGTATGAATTCTTGAGTTTTGGCCAAAGAAATGCTGCTTTAAATTAAATATGGATGCTGCTGCAAAGAAGCTGCACACGTCTGTACCGCAGGAGCTTTTACAATCAACTCTTCATCCTCTTCTTCCTCCTCCTTTCCTGAGAAATGGCCATTGAGCATTATGATGCCGCGATGACCTTTGACCTTTATATGGACGTCATCGCCTCATCATTTGTGGGAAATTGTCATAATTAGCATATGAATTCATAAGTTTTCTAACACTTTTTTCTCTTCTTTCGTGAGGTCCCGTTGACCTTCGACCTCGGGTTCCTCCTTGAGTTCAGAAGAACGGACCGGACGGACAGACGACCTGAAAACACGACTGTTTGAAAAAGCATTCATGAACAAATACAAACTCAGAATATACGATCTGTAAATTACGGACGTGACAAACGACCTCTGCTGATGGTTACAAAGTACGAGATTTCCCACGTGAATAGAGTCCGACGCGCCTGAAAGTTTAATAACTCGCCGTCTCCGAGCAGACGAATACCTTTCTACTCATCCTCCGAACTAATTTAGAGAAGAATCCCAGCTCTGTTTCACAAGCAGCTGGCTGAGAGAGAGAGAGAGAGAGAGAGAGAGAGAGAGAGCATCATAACTCATGGCCACAGAGGAGCACTTACATGACATACCTTGTGAAATGTGATTTAGAGTTATTGGTTAACGTGCATCATGGGACGCCAACATTTGGTGCTGCGAGCGAGCGAGGTTCAGGTCATCAGGACATCACATGACGCAGGGCGGCGAGGGGAAGTCCAACTCGCTGTGTGTGTGTGAGTGTGTGTGTGTGTGTGTGTGTGTGTGTGTCTCTATGTGTGTGTATGTGTGTGTGCCATTAGCCACTGACCTCCAGCTTCTTGGGGGAGCCTGGAGCAGCGATAGGCCAGATGAGAGGATGAGAGGAGGGAAGGAGAGGAGGAGATGAGGTGAGGAGAGAAGGAGAGGAGGAGAGGAGAGGGGGAGAGGAGGAGGAGAGGTTGAGAGGAGGAGAGAAGGAGAGGAGGAGAGGAGGAGACAAACATCAGTGTCATGCAAGCTACATAAAAATAATTAATCTTCAGGATTCACGAGCACACGTTATCCCCTAACAAGGAGGGGGCGGAGCTTATGATGGATAATTCATTCCACTGTGGGGCAATCCAGATACTCTGGCTTCACTTGCAGGAAGCTGTCACGTCGTCTAGATGCTCTGATAGAAAGCATCATCATCCATAACTCGAGTAATCAATGACTCTGTGTCTCTTGAACTGATTTCAGCCCTCGAGGGAAACACAGATAACGTGTTGTCTTTAGAGTTGTTGTCTTTAGAGTTGTTGTCTTTAGGGTTGTTGTCTTTAGAGTTGTTGTCTTTAGAGTTGTTGTCTTTAGAGTTGTTGTCTTTAGAGTTGTTGTCTTTAGAGTTGTCGTCTTTAGAGTTGTCGTCTTTAGAGTTGTCTTTAGAGTTGTTGTCTTTAGAGTTGTTGTCTTTAGGGTTGTTGTCTTTAGAGTTGTTGTCTTTAGAGTTGTTGTCTTTAGAGTTGTTGTCTTTAGAGTTGTTGTCTTTAGGGTTGTTGTCTTTAGGGTTGTTGTCTTTAGAGTTGTTGTCTTTAGAGTTGTTGTCTTTAGAGTTGTTGTCTTTAGAGTTGTCGTCTTTAGAGTTGTTGTCTTTAGAGTTGTTGTCTTTAGAGTTGTTGTCTTTAGGGTTGTTGTCTTTAGGGTTGTTGTCTTTAGAGTTGTTGTCTTTAGAGTTGTTGTCTTTAGGGTTGTTGTCTTTAGAGTTGTTGTCTTTAGAGTTGTTGTCTTTAGGGTTGTTGTCTTTAGAGTTGTTGTCTTTAGAGTTGTTGTCTTTAGAGTTGTTGTCTTTAGAGTTGTTGTCTTTAGGGTTGTTGTCTTTAGAGTTGTTGTCTTTAGAGTTGTTGTCTTTAGAGTTGTCTTAGAGTTGTTGTCTTTAGGGTTGTTGTCTTTAGGGTTGTTGTCTTTAGAGTTGTTGTCTTTAGAGTTGTTGTCTTTAGAGTTGTTGTCTTTAGAGTTGTTGTCTTTAGAGTTGTTGTCTTTAGTGTTGTTGTCTTTAGGGTTGTTGTCTTTAGGGTTGTTGTCTTTAGAGTTGTTGTCTTTAGAGTTGTTGTCTTTAGTGTTGTTGTCTTTAGGGTTGTTGTCTTTAGGGTTGTTGTCTTTAGAGTTGTTGTCTTTAGAGTTGTTGTCTTTAGAGTTGTTGTCTTTAGGGTTGTTGTCTTTAGAGTTGTTGTCTTTAGAGTTGTCTTAGAGTTGTTGTCTTTAGTGTTGTTGTCTTTAGTGTTGTTGTCTTTAGAGTTGTTGTCTTTAGAGTTGTTGTCTTTAGAGTTGTTGTCTTTAGTGTTGTTGTCTTTAGGGTTGTTGTCTTTAGAGTTGTTGTCTTTAGTGTTGTTGTCTTTAGTGTTGTTGTCTTTAGAGTTGTTGTCTTTAGAGTTGTCTTAGAGTTGTTGTCTTTAGAGTTGTTGTCTTTAGTGTTGTTGTCTTTAGAGTTGTTGTCTTTAGAGTTGTTGTCTTTAGTGTTGTTGTCTTTAGTGTTGTTGTCTTTAGTGTTGTTGTCTTTAGGGTTGTTGTCTTTAGAGTTGTTGTCTTTAGAGTTGTTGTCTTTAGAGTTGTTGTCTTTAGTGTTGTTGTCTTTAGAGTTTTTGTCTTTAGTGTTGTTGTCTTTAGAGTTTTTGTCTTTAGAGTTTTTGTCTTTAGTGTTGTTGTCTTTAGTGTTGTTGTCTTTAGAGTTTTTGTCTTTAGTGTTGTTGTCTTTAGAGTTTTTGTCTTTAGTGTTGTTGTCTTTAGTGTTGTTGTCTTTAGAGTTGTTGTCTTCTTCTCTGCCTCAGCCAGCATTACAAACTCTTCACTTCCTCACAGTCTCCGGCGGGTGAAAGGGCGTTCAGGCCAGAGGTGAAAGGTCACGAGGTCACGACCTGAGCTAAAGGAACCCCGAAGCAGCCCTGCAGGCCGACGGCATTCCTGTCCGCTCCTGGAATAAAGACCTGGATCTCTTAAGTTCTCACTTTCTACTCGGAAACTTGGATCAGCTGATCGGCTCGACAGCATATGTGCATATCGGCTTTTATCTGCATCTTCAGAGATCAATGATTCAACGGTTTAGCAGCAAGAAGGCCCAAAGCAAAGAGCCAGCAGTCACCTATTGCTCACATTTATAACAATAAATCCATAAATCGCCTGCAAGGTTTACTCATAGACGAGTCTGGTGGTTTTCCACGGACCCGAAACCTTCCGATTTCGATGCCGTGTCCTCCGCCGGCCCGTGAAGCGGCGCTCTGCTTCACTCGCAGCTCTCATCCGGACACTTGGGAAGCAGCTTCAGGATGAAGCTCTCCAGAGCGCCGGGGACTGGAGCAGCATTCCTGCACGAGCGTCCAGAAGTTAGGAGTCGACTGCTCCTCCTCCTCCTCCGAGTGGATCGTTGTGCACATGTTCGCCTCCCGTCAGGGAGAGTTGCGTCTCCGGCGTTCCCTTCCCACCGGCGGGAATACAAGGGAAGCTGCTGATTCATGGAATGGTTCAGGGTGATTTCTCGTGATACGTTTGCTTTGGACGCGTCGGTAGCTGGTCATGCTAACGCCCCGCGGCGCTAAGCGCGTTAGCTTAACGCTGCAGAGAGCTGCAGCTGACGATGAGCAGCCCCCCGTACGGTCATCCGTTGGGTTGTGTGTTCTGTGTTTGTGTTTTTGGAATATTTGTTTTCATAGCGTGAGTCACTCGGAGCGGGAGAGAGGACGGATAACCAAACACAAGAACCTCAACGAGGAAGTCTGAGGACGCGGATGAGACATTCCAGCCTCGGTTGTTTAACTGCTCGCTCTGGTTTCTGAGATGTTTGGCACCGCCGATGATGGATCCCCCGACCGGCTCTGTTTAGAGAGTCCCGTGACACGGGGAGATCTGGAACATTGTGCGGCCGCTAAAGTCCACAAGACACAGAAAACACACACACAAGCAAGTAAAGGTGATGACATGCTGCTCTTCAGCTTAACGTGTGTTTGTGTGTTTGTTTGTGTGAACATACAAGGAACTTGACTTGGACAACAAAGCTGAACAAACAAATAAAGCTAAAGAATAGACGACACAAACAATACACACACACATACACACATACATATATACACACAGTTACATAACATTTCATTTAGCTGACGCTTTTATCCAAAGAGACTTACATGATATACAGTAGACCGTAGACACAGCAACGGTGACACAACGACATGGACTGCCGTAGCCTGGGATCGAACCACCGACCCTCTGATTGAAAGACAGACCTGCTAACCACTGAGCCACAGTCGCCCAGTTCTCATACTTTTTTGACAAATTATATATTTATTTTTTTGACATACTATGCTTTTTTTCATTATTTTTTTGACAAATGATATTTTTTTACTTTTTTGACATACTATGACTTTTTGACATACTATGCTTTTTTTCATACTTTTCTTGACAAATGATTCTTTTTTACTTTTTTGACATACTATGACTTTTTTCATATTTTTCTGACAATTTTTTTTTTTTTACTTTTTTGACATACTATGACTTTTTTCATACTTTTCTTGACAAATGATTCTTTTTTACTTTTTTGACATACTATGACTTTTTTCATTGGCACAGAAGGCCCAGGGAGAAAATGCACGGTCCGCCACTGACACACACATATACACATACATTTACACACACACACATACACACATATATACTCACACACACACACACAGACAACACACACATCTATACACACACACACACACACATATAAAGGGCCTGGTTTGAATGGGCCTCACCCGACATGAACCTCTATAATTTCAGTGTGATCGGTCTCAGATTCTCCAAACAGCTGAAGACTGTGTATTGTTCCCGCTCCTCAAAGTTTTATTGCTTTTGGCATTTCATTTCCAGGCCGCATCCAAAGCTCTCATCTCGGAAAAAAAAACACGTCGCCAAACTCATGCAGCGTCATGCAGGAGCGGCTGGATGCGTCAGCGCTAACGAGCCCAAGACCACCCCGGACCCGGACTGCTGGACCGGGTCACGTGCCCACTGGGTAGGGGTTCAGACAGGACCCAAGGCTTCCTGCAGCCACGCCAACTCATGCTGCTTCCTGTGTTGATCGACAGGTGCACACACACACACACACACACACACACACAAGCTCAGCTGTTGCACACACGCCTATAGCAGCGGCATGCCGTCTGCAGGCGAGCGGATTCAGGGAGGCATTCGAGTCCTGCGAGTCACTCTTGGAATCGCAGACTTCCCTCCTGACCCCCAAGGGACTGAGGTGGGTCGAGGGGGGTTGAGGGGGGCCGTTGATCCTCCTAAAGCCGCTGAGGTGGATGAAGCATGCGTGATGAAGAGCGTCAGACACACCCATCTCCCTCATGTTTTCCCCCTAATGCCAACAATGTGTGGCTAAACTCCTTTGTGAGTCAACCCCCCCCCCCCCCCCCCCCCACACACACACACACACTTGTTTGGTATTGACGCAACATTAAAGCTTCTTTGCGTCACACACACATCAGCAGATCAGAGGCTCTTCAGGTGGATTGATTGTGACAGCAGACACCAGGCATGCACACCTTCTCCCGTTACCGCCGGACTCGGGTTCAATCTCGCAGGCAATGCTTTGATGCCGGAGCGCGGCCTTCCTAGAAATGATAGTGACAACGACCCCCCCCTCCCCCACCAAGCCTCTCGGCATTGGCTGGTTCAAACTAACGGTATCGGCACACACCTGTCGTCGCTGCTCGCTGGCTGAAAGAGGATAATGCCGGCTTGCCGTGTGGTCGCCAGCTGAAGGGCCAAACTTGGTCGGGGTCTATTTTTAAGAGGAGGGGTCAGACGGAGGATACGGGGAAGGAAAACCGAGAGGTTTGGATTTTTAGGATCGGACATACATACGGTATATGTCTGCTCCCTATATGTCTCCTTGTATTTGTGGTTCATGCAGGTAACTGTGTTTAGTGCGGGACGACGGCTCCTCTGGTTGTATAGAAGTCTATGCTTCATGTGTTAAAGCTGCATTCTCTCTATTGACCACCAGGGGGCAACTCCTCTGATTGTATAGAAGTCTATGCTTCATGTGTTAAAGCTGCATTCTCTCTCCTGACCAGCAGGGGGCGACTCCTCTGGTTGTATAGAAGTCTATGCTTCATGTGTTAAAGCTGCATTCTCTCTCCTGACCACCAGGGGGTGACTCCTCTGGTTGTATAGAAGTCTATGCTTCATGTGTTAAAGCTGCATTCTCTCTCCTGACCACCAGGGGGCGACTCCTCTGGTTGTATAGAAGTCTATGCTTCATGTGTTAAAGCTGCATTCTCTCTCCTGACCACCAGGGGGCGACTCCTCTGGTTGTATAGAAGTCTATGCTTCATGTGTTAAAGCCGCATTCTCTCTCCTGACCACCAGGGGGTGACTCCTCTGGTTGTATATAAGTATATGCTTCATGTGTTAAAGCTGCATTCTCTCTCCTGACCACCAGGGGGCGACTCCTCTGGTTGTATAGAAGTCTATGCTTCATGTGTTAAAGCTGCATTCTCTCTCCTGGCCACCAGGGGGCGACTCCTCTGGTTGTATAGAAGTCTGCTGCAAGGAATTGTGAGATTACCTTGTTTCCTTGTAGAGGATGGGTCCAGTGTTCCCTGTGCTAAAGGGTCATGAAAGGAAGCATTGAAGCAGTTTTCCTTTGCTTTTAGTGAATTTGAGTTATCTTATCATGGCTGATGCTGAAATACTTCCAGGTCATTTCACTCCGTTAGGAACATTCATGAAGGAGAGAAGAAGGGAAAAAAAGATGGCGACGGCCAAAATGTCAAACTCAAGGCTTGAAAACCAAAGTCCACCATTGTGCTCAAATGGGGAAAATCGTTTTTCTATACAAAAGCTTCTCGTTGCCAAAATGAAAGGAGCTCCAGCGGAGGACTGAGCCATGTACTGCTCTCTGCTGCTGAGGAAGAATGTTGCTCTTCCACAGACCTTGGATCAGTTTACCGTATCTCTTCCCATTTACCAGAAATAAATGGATAACTCACCAACACCCTGGGGTCCATGTTTGTGGTGCACATGTTGGGGAACACGCACACTAAAAATAAAAAGGGTTAATAATATATTGCATTGATACCGAATGACCCCCCAAACTGGGTCCAACAAGTCCTCCTCCATCATTCCTCAGCGCTCCTGCATGCCCAGGGGGTTCGAGAGTGATCCATTTATTTATGGTAAATGGGAAGAGACACGGTAAACTGATCCAAGGTCTGTCTAAGAGCAACATTCATCCTCAGCAGCAGCCAGCGTACAGTATGCGGCTCCTCTGCTTGAGCTATTTGCATTTTGGCAACGAGGAGCTTTTATAAAAAAAACATTTTCCCCACTTAAGCAGGTTTATAAGATCCGTCCATGAAGCACATGTGGAGAAATGTGCTTTACCACAAAAACATGAAAAGGGTGAGAAGTCCATGACCCACTTTCACACAATCAGGATGAATGAGGAGGAAAAAGAAGAAGCCGAATGAAGCCAAGTGGAAGTCGTGCCTAAATTCCTCCGGCATGAAACGGTCCGAGGCCGATTCCAGCGCACGGATCGATGTCAGCCGAGGCGTCAGGCGTGTCATCGCGGCCGCCATGCGCATCTGAATCCAGCCTCGCCATTTATCGTGGTCGGGGTCACCGGTCGAGCCGGAGCCAATCCCAGCATGCATTAGTGCGACGAGGGTGCCGAGTGCATCAGGATGAGCTGCATCAGCGACATGAGCGACTGTGGTTCCAGTAAGTGTTTTGAAACCACCTGCTGCTGCCAGATACCCCCCCCCCCCTCCCCCATCCCCCTCTTCCCCCCTCTTCCCCGTCCTCCACTGACGGCTTGGTGAGTGTATGTGCGCTCATGTTTGCATCCAGAGCGCAGAGCACACGGCATTCCTCTCGGATGGAGTCAGAGACCTGGACTATTGAGAGTGTCAGGCCTGTGAGGGGGTGAAGTGAGAGAGAGAGAGAGAGAGAGAGAGAGAGAGAGAGAGAGAGAGAGAAAGAACACTCGGTCTTACACCACACGAGTTGACGAGCCAATGCAAAAAAAAAACATTGCTGGGATTCTGAAGGCAATTTCCTCCCGAGGTTCATCCAGAAAGCACTTCATCACTCGGGGACAGCGGTTGTTTTTCCTATGACAGGTGTGCACCCCCACAAGGACCCCCCCCCCCCACACACACACACACACAATACCCCCCTTGCCCCCGTCCTGAGCCCCGAGGACGGCTTCTTTCTGATCCCGGTTCCACGACCAGCGTTGGTCCTTCTCTCGTCCAGAAAGCCTCCTCCTGGGAGGCCTGATTACACCAAGGCTCAGTGTGTGTGTGTGTGTGTGTGTGTGTGTGTGTGTGTGTGGAACCACCGCACTGATCTCCACATGCTTCGTTCATAACTGAAGATTCGACCGGTTGTGCAACATTTTCACATTCATCCTTGTTTTGATTATTTTCAGCATAACCTTGATAAAATTAATAAATCGCAGCTGGTTTGATCTAATCGTTGAAGTGGAAAGTAAAGCCACGACCGAATGAACGTCCTGATATATTAAATTTGAAGGTAAAAGAAGAAAAAAAAACATAATGCTAATTAATTAGCATAAACAAAGTCAACACTAACTGACAGCGGAAATTACAGTTGATTATAAAACGGTAAAAGTCAGTAAACACTCAGTGGCTGGAACCTTCATACAGTAGTCAAAATATTCCCATATTTTTAAAGCCTGTTTTCAGTTTTAAATGTAAATGATCATCCAGGAGGCACATAACTTATTACATATGCATATTACAGCATTTCCGTAGCTGTTTCAACCCAAAAGAAAACAATCTCTTCCTAAACAAAAAAACTCTTCTTAAAAACTGTTAAGACGGAGGTTTATTTTGAAAAGTCAAGCAAAAAATTGCACCGCGTCGCTGCGTTTTATGTGTGGGAAAAACGCACAAAAAATGAGGAGTAACATCTGATGGAAACACACACAGTTAGAACCAAGACAGAGGAGCCAAAGCATTGAGCTGCATTAATATACAAATATTGATTATAGCTGCTCGAAAAGGACTTTTAATTATTCATGCACCGTTTAAAGTCAATAAGTAATAACATGAAATATCAATACATTGGCTGGCGAAAGAGCACTAAAGGAGCTTCTCTGTCTGAGCTGAATAGCATCAGCATCACTTCCAACACACACACACACACACACACACACACACACACACACACACCATCTTCTTTGATCTCCGTCACACAACAGGATGCTGCAGAACTCTGCTCTAGAACATCCAATCGGGGTCCAGTGAGGTCACCGGACCCAGCAGACCCTCAGCTTCCATCTTTTTTCCCCAGTGATTCAATGGCAGCTGCAAATCAGGGGACGATTTTGATTTTTTAACCGTGCAGGAGCTGCGTGACCTTTTAAGGAAGACGAACGGGTCCGGGCGCTAAAGACCCCTCGGTGCAGCCACTTAACCCTCTGAACCACCGCGGCGGGATGGAACAGCATGTTTTCTTTAAACAGTCGGCAAGACTACACCGTTCATCACAGCCAGAAGCTGTAAAAAACAAAAGAAATCGTGAGGTTTTCATTTTTACGAAAGTCCTTGAACACATCATGCGCGACGAACGTTTCCGTCGGAAAAAAAGTGGCCAAATTGTGATATTTCATCTAAAGTATTCTACTCTAGAGTCCTCATTTTAAATATCACCCCCATAAACCTTTAACTTTAATAAAGTTGTGTAAAAAACAAGTCTGTGAAACTTCAAGTGAGCTGATCACAGAGAGGAGAGGCTGTAAAATGTAAATATTTAAATATATAGTTCAATATATACAGTATTTGGGTCGTGGAGCCTCAATGTTTCTTTCCCACATCGGTCACACTTGTACAAATGTTGCATATATAGATTCCATTGTTTTCACATTTTTGTAGAATAAAATATCAGTGAAATTCAACTTTTCTTTCTATATTTTGTATTAATGGCACACGCATGAGTTTGAGTTGTGTCTCCATGGTTGTGTCTCCATGGTTGTGTCTCCATGGTTGTGTCTCCATGGTTGTGTCTCCATGGTTGTGCAGGACGCACACGGTGGGTTCAGGTGTCATGGGACCTGCGGCGGCGCTAAAGTTGTTATTCGTATCGGAGAGCCGCTCAAGTATACAGTTTCATTTGAAAATGAAAACAATACAAAAATTTAAAAAAAAAACATGCGTGTACCGTAACCCAGTGCAGAGCGGGACCAGTGACGGTGAAATCACTTCACATGATTCTCGGGCCAGAAAGGTTTCGCTGAGCTCGTCTTAACTGGTTAAATCCCAAAACAACTTCCACTGTGATGAAAAACAGACTCGCGCTTCTTGGAGGTGAATTACCTGCTTACCCCCCCCACCCCCCCTCCATGAGCCCTGACGCTCCGTGAAGATTGCCACCATATGTTTTTAGAGATGGGGGGGGGGGGGGGGGGGGGGGGGGGGGGGGGCAGCGGGGGGCCTCCTGGCTGAGATGCATGCTGGGGCCTCTCTGGGCTCAGCAACCTCGCTCGGTACTTTAGCTTTACATCAACATGGCACCGGGCCAACATCGGGGGGGGGGGGGGGATCTCTTGCTTTCTGTCTCCTCACCTCATCCATCCACACCCCCTCCCCTCCCCTCCCCTCCCCTCCCCTTCCTCCTCTCACCCCACCGCTGATCCAAGTCTTCCTCTCCTCATGTGTTAACAGTAACAAGGAGACGAAGCCGGCTGCAGTAAACCCTCCCCCTTAACGATGCATTACCCACAAGCCTGTTCTGTACGTTCATTATAAAAAACAACTCATTTCCAAAATTCAAAACATGTTTTAAATGAACGAAATACTTTCCTTCAACCCATATTTGGCCTTTTTTTAATCTCTTCTACTTCAGCTTTGCAAACTGTTGGCTGTCGTTTGTGTCAACGCACAGAGCTGATTGTAGGCTAGAAAGAGGCCGCGGGTCGTAAAGTGTCGTAAAGTGTCGTAAAGTGTCGTAAAAACCGAGACGCACAATCTGAACGTGTCCAAAGAACGCTCCTAAAACCAGAACATATGATCGGAAAAAGCTCAGAGAAGACCGAATTCAGAATATTGTTATATTTTGAGTCCCTGTGGAATGTGAGGGTGCATGTGAACGTAGTCGGTGTGTGTGTGTGTGTGTGTGTGTGTATTAAAATAGATTTTTCAGAGAGCGATGAGGTGTTTTTGTAACAAACCAGCACGGTTCCACTAAAAATCATAAGAGCAATAAGTTGAGGGTCTCGACCCCCCCCCCCCCCCCGCAGAGAGACACTTCACCACAGCACGAGCATCATTTGTTCTTTTTATTCCGTTAAACAAAAGCAGACGCCGTCGTGTGATTGACAAGCGTCGCTCGATACTTTACGCATCTCATACTTTTTTTTGGCACGAAACGTGATGCGATAAGTAAACGTTTACCAAATGTGACGCGCACTTTGTTTCAGTTCCTGGTTTGAATTAAAGACTTCCCGACACACACACACACACACACACACACACACACACACACACACACACACACACACACACACACACACACACACACACACACACACACACACACACACACACACACACACGGTTACGCTACATTAGTTTTTTATCTTATCTGATGGCAGTTACCTCTTGTTAGTGTGCAAAAAGAACAAAGACGAAAAAACTGAACGAGAGCAACTCACAGATTCATGAGGCCACTATTTTTTTATTTAATTACATTTTTTAACCATTTTTACGCTTCAAACTCCCAAATAAAGCAAGTTGTGGACTTGAAGGTCAATTGGGGTGAGCGGTTCAGTCCCAATCTGATAAAGTTTTCTCTTATTTGAGATCTTAATACGCTCGTGGAGAGCATGCTAATGGAGCTAACGTCTAATGGAGCTAACAACTAATGGAGCTAACGGCTAATGGAGCTAACGGCTAATGGAGCTAACAGCTAATGGAGCTAACAGCTAATGGAGCTAACGGCTAATGGAGCTAACGGCTAATGGAGCTAACAGCTAATGGAGCTAACGGCTAATGGAGCTAACGGCTAATGGAGCTATGGAACGACTAAGAAGACAACGAGATTAAAGGAGAATTTACAGCAGAAATCTGACTTCCAGATGTTGCAGGATTTGAGCAAATATGTCAAACCAACAGGGAACATCTCTACAGAACCACAGTGTTTAATTTAAAATGGTAATTTGACACAGATTACGCCTTTTTTTATACAGATTATTTGGGGTGCAGCCCTTGTATAAACCAAGTGGGAGTTTCAGATTTAGATTTGTAAACGGGTTACTTCTGTATGTCTTATGTTTTATCATAAAGACCGAAGCATATTTTCACGGTCGAGTCACACAGAGAAACGCTTTCTCATCCTGTGATTCAGCGCTCCGGAGCTTCAGCATTCCCAGCTGTTGGCACAAGTGTTCTTACTTTGTGAGCCACACTGAGGCCTCATTTTCATTTTCACATGATGTTCACTGGTCTTCTCAAGGAAATTACTTTTTTGGGATTTAAAAGGGAACATGCGCTCATTTCCAGGTTCACACGTGTGTTTAGGGTTTCGGGGAATGTGTTTTTATAAAAAACCCATCATTCTTCTCATACTGTGCGTCTGAATATACCTGTATTCACCCTCGAACTGAGTCGCTCCGTTTTAGCCTTTAAAAAAAAGTCCAGTCTGCTCTGATTGGCTTTTGTGAAAGATATTGCACATCTATCTATAGGGGGCGACTCCTCTGGTTGTATAGAAGTCTATGCTTCATGTGTTAAAGCTGCATTCTCTCTCCTGACCACCAGGGGGCGACTCCTCTGGTTGTATAGAAGCCTATGCTTCATGTGTTAAAGCTGCATTCTCTCTCCTGACCACCAGGGGGCGACTCCTCTGGTTGTATAGAAGTCTATGCTTCATGTGTTAAAGCTGCATTCTCTCTCCTGACCACCAGGGGGCGACTCCTCTGGTTGTATAGAAGCCTATGCTTCATGTGTTAAAGCTGCATTCTCTCTCCTGACCACCAGGGGGCGACTCCTCTGGTTGTATAGAAGTCTATGCTTCATGTGTTAAAGCTGCATTCTCTCTCCTGACTTTCAGGAGGGTCGACTAACCGAATTCACCGTATAGATTTCCAGGCCATGCCGGCTGTGGACCCTAAAGTGCGAGACCCGTCGCCGCTATCGGCCGCTCGTCCCGGCGCGTGGTGGCGTACACGGCCGCGACCCGGCGGGATCAGACGGGCGGTCGTGACGGGCAGCCGTCATCACCTCTTGTTTATTCAATCTCAGAACCCGAGTCTTCTCTCTCGGGACGCCGCGACCTTTGACTCCTGTAGGGAGGTCTGCACTTCTAGGAAAGCCCCCAAAAAGACACCACGAAAAACCAGAAAGCATGTCCCCACACACACACACACACACACACACACACACACACACACACACACACACACACACACACACACACACACACACACACACACACACACACACCTTTCCTCCCGGAGGATTCAGGATGTTTTGGCTGAACAAACACAAGCTTGTTTACGCTCTGAGGTGGCGGTCGGCCGGGACGACGACCACACGAGACTGAAAGCCGCTCCGAGGAGAATCTGTTGTTTTAGTTTCGTACTTGAAGTCTCCTCGTCAACATTGTCCAAAATCACCTTTGCGGGTTTGTGTGAGTCACGGTTTGGAGACGACCTTGTTTCCTGATTGTTATGTCTCCACGATTGCTTTCCTCGTCTCCTCGTCCCCTCGTCCCCTCACCTCCTCGTCTCCTCGTCCCCTCACCTCCTCGTCTCCTCACCTCCTCACTTCCTTGTCTTCTCGTCTCCTCGCCTCCTCACCTCCTCGTCCCCTCGTCCCCTCACCTCCTCGTCTCCTCGCCTCCTCGTCTCCTCGCCTCCTCGTCTCCTCGCCTCCTCGTCTCCTCGCCTCCTCACTTCCTTGTCTTCTCGTCTCCTCGTCTCCTCACCTCCTCGTCTCCTCACCTCCTCACTTCCTTGTCTTCTCGTCTCCTCGCCTCCTCACCTCCTCGTCTCCTCGTCCCCTCACCTCCTCGTCTCCTCGCCTCCTCACTTCCTCGTCTTCTCGTCTCCTCACCTCCTCGTCTCCTCGCCTCCTCACCTCCTCACCTCCTCGTCTCCTCACCTCCTCACTTCCTCGTCTTCTCGTCTCCTCGTCTCCTCACCTCCTCGTCTCCTCACCTCCTCACTTCCTTGTCTTCTCGTCTCCTCGCCTCCTCACCTCCTCGTCTCCTCGTCCCCTCACCTCCTCGTCTCCTCGCCTCCTCACTTCCTCGTCTTCTCGTCTCCTCGCCTCCTCACCTCCTCACCTCCTCGTCCCCTCACCTCCTCGTCTCCTCGCCTCCTCACTTCCTTGTCTTCTCGTCTCCTCGCCTCCTCACCTCCTCGTCTCCTCGTCCCCTCACCTCCTCGTCTCCTCGCCTCCTCACTTCTTTGTCTTCTCGTCTCCTCGCCTCCTCACCTCCTCGTCTCCTCGTCTCCTCGCCTCCTCACCTCCTCGTCCCCTCGTCTCCTCACCTCCTCGTCTCCTCACCTCCTCACTTCCTTGTCTTCTCGTCTCCTCGTCCCTTCACCTCCTCGTCTCCTCGCCTCCTCGTCTCCTCGCCTCCTCGTCTCCTCGTCCCCTCGTCTCCTCACCTCCTCGTCTCCTCACCTCCTCACTTCCTTGTCTTCTCGTCTCCTCGCCTCCTCACCTCCTCGTCTCCTCGTCCCCTCACCTCCTCGTCTCCTCACCTCCTCACCTCCTCGCCTCCTCGTCTCCTTGCCTTCTCGCAGGAGGCACAAAATCAGAGATAAATAAGAAAGACCCGTGACTTGGACTCAATCTGGGACACACCATAATAAAATCACAAGACAGACAAACAAACAAACAAACAAACAAACAAAGGGGAGGAGCTATGCAAGCGAGTTGTTCCTACAGAACAATAGGGAAGTCAACAGCAGTGCGACAGGAACACCACAGACTTCCATAGTAAACACAAAGCAGGCATTTGTGTAACTATTGTAATGATGTGCTCACACTCTGATATCCAGCAGCAGCTGGAGCTATGGTTGAAACGCCAGACTCACTGGTTTGTCCCAGACTCACTGGTTTGTCCCAGACTCACTGGTTTGTCCCAGACTCACTGGTTTGTCCCAGACTCACTGGTTTGTCCCAGACTCACTGGTTTGTCCCAGACTCACTGGTTTGTCCCAGACTCACTGGTTTGTCCCAGACTCACTGGTTTGTCCCTGACTCACTGGTTTGTCCCAGACTCACTGGTTTGTCCCAGACTCACTGGTTTGTCCCAGACTCACTGGTTTGTCCCAGACTCACTGGTTTGTCCCTGACTCACTGGTTTGTCCCAGACTCACTGGTTTGTCCCAGACTCACTGGTTTGTCCCAGACTCACTGGTTTGTCCCAGACTCACTGGTTTGTCCCAGACTCACTGGTTTGTCCCTGACTCACTGGTTTGTCCCCAGTGGGCTGCTGGTGGGCAGCGACCACCCAGCGGTCTGGGATCTGAAGGTCGGACACGACACACGTCATCAGGAAAACCAAAACCTTTTGTTCCCGCAGCATCCCGACGTCGTGATTGGACGATTCAACATTATATTAAATACATCGTGTGCTGAGGTGAGAGAGCCCATGTTTCCACTTTTATCAAAGACACTTGAACACATCTCACCAACACCAGATTTTAAGTGCCGCTTTTGTGCGATTCTTTGAGTGGAAAAGCAGTTTCATAGATCTGTCAATCAACCGAACGACTCGTTGACGAGATGTTTTCCATGTTTTCACTTTGCTTATGACATCAGATCTTTGAATGGATCCACATCGATGTTCCACCTTTTGATTGAGTACTCAGGAGATTAGAGTGTGAGCTGCCGGTAGCGGAGGAGATCCGCTAATAAAGGACTACGGAAACGTGCACGGATTCGGAAGTAGACGAAATCTGGAAGATTTCCCCGACGTTTGTTTTCACGTTGAGATTTCTCGGTTTGATAAATATGAATATAAATATGAACGCTGGTCCATAATCCAACGAGTACAGGATGTAAAGTCCTACACACTCGTGTACACAACGCAGCAAGGAAAGGAGATCAAGATGATTTATGCTGTGAACCAAAACCGCAGACACACACACACACACACACACACACGCACACACACACACACAAGAAGGATGCTGTCGGCCATCAAAGAAGAGAGGAAGAGAACGTCACCTGGCACAGCCATCAAACCCTCGGCGTCCCAGCAGCACTGATAAAGCCCATCAGAGGCGTTATCGCCTCTTTGTGAGTCTATTGTTCCTGGAAGGACCTCGAAGGGAAGACCCCACTTCACGCAAACCCATTGACTGGTGCTTGAGTACTGGGTGGGACGGCGGCGGTGTGGGAGCCTGGAAGTGGGGTCGGCACGGCAGGATGCTTCCCAGCCGGGGGCGGGGGGGGAGGCGACAACTGATAGCCGCCGCTACGTCGCCCCGTTACCGGAAACCTTCTCCGGCCCTCTCCGACACACGACAGCTCATCTCCGGTTCTGTCTTTACGATGGCTGGACGCACACGGTGAGCGCCGAGCTTGCAGACTTCCCGTTAGTCTTAATGGGAAGTCTGGGAACAGAAACACACAGGCCTTTTTTCCTTAGAAAGAGTCCGCTCCGATTCCGATATATCGGTCCCAAAAGCCACGGTTTAAAGCCACGTTAAACATTAAACCAGTTCCAGAAGAAACCAAACACAAGAATGGACCTGGAAATGAGGAAGAAATGAGGATGCATTTTTCCCCCGAAGATGTAAATACTTTGTGGTGGATCTGACAACATTATGAGGAATCTAAATTACTGCCACATTTATAATAATCCGAACCCGCCCGAACCCTCCTCCTCTGTGTGAAGCTGGAAGAACTGCGATTGAACCCCGAAACCGGCTCTGTGTTGTTGTTGTTGTTGTTATTGCGTGGACGGAGCCGACCGGAGTCGAGGGGTCTTTAGAGGTCCTCAAACCCCCACAAGAGCTCCAGTCGGACTCCTCCCCCCGGGACGAGGCGTTTTGTGGGAACCGGGATCCTGCCAACTACGACGAGGCGTTTGCTGTCAAAGAACGAATGTTTGTTTTTACACAATCGCAGCATGATTGTGTGTGTGTGTCCTCGTGGCTCCGGGTGTGTTGCGTTCAGGGTGTGCGGTTCCCTCGTCGCCATCAATCAGAGGGTTTTATACGATTTGACGCCGCAGTCTAAGTGAGGACGCTAACTCGTCTCTTAGAGGCGCCTTAGAGACCCTGCTGCCCCCCCCACACCCTAAAGAAAAAACACTTGTTAGCCAACAGTTGCACTAGCTATATATATATATGTATATATATATATATATATATATATATACATATATTATCTTAAAGAGACAGCCCTAAAACGAAGCCTTTCAGACATATTAAACATTAAACAAGATTTAATAGAAACCCGGAATATAAGTATGATTCTTAAAATGAGCTTGACACGTCTCCTTTAACCTCAACCACGAGGACTCTTTGCTTTTAATTTGTGTGAATGTGGAAATTCCCGCTGTTTGGTAACACTGGGCAAAACCATTCCCGTGTTCCTGGAATCAGCTGATCAAAGACAAGAGTACGTCCGTGCGTCTGACAGCCAATTATTGTTATTATTATTATTATTAATAATACTCGAGGGGACGCATGACGTCTGATGTGTTAACGTCATTATCAACATGAAAGCAGTCAAAATATAGAAAGTGTTCTTAGTCATAAACTTCCCTGGAAGAGTCATTTAAAAATAAAAACAGTGACTTTAACTGATCTGAGTCAGAGGTTCATATCCTGTCTGATGCCAGTTCATGAATGAATGTCGTCCAGCTATTAGCCTGAGGGAGGGGGGAGAGGGGGCGGGGCTTACAACAATATTTAATTCACAACCATATTCCACATTCTCCGATGGATAAATAAAACACATGTGCGTCTCATTTCCTAGAACACAGGAAACGGGAAGTTCAGGAAAGGAAGACGGCGTCTTCGTCCGGCTGCGAGATCCAAAAGCGTCAAAACGTTCCCAAAATAAAGTAATAAAGTAATAATGTGTTTCCCATTGTTTTGTTTTGGTCTCCGTCTCGAGGCGAGCATCAAATCAAATCTAAGGCCGAGGAGGATTTCAAATAAACAGGAAATGTGTGTGGATGAGATTATAACCACACACACACACACACACACACACACACACACACACACACACACACACACACACACACACACACACACACACACACACACACACACACACACACACACAGCTTCACTTTCACTTTTATGTGTTGTTGTGTTTATGGAGGATTAGGGTAAATTACACTCAACATCAGAAAAGGGGGAGGAGCCTGAACCGAACGCCCCGGATGGAGGAGAGAGGAGAGGCAGAGAGAGAGAGGAGGGAGAGAGAGAGGAGAGGGAGAGAGAGGAGGGAGAGAGAGAGAGGGGGGAGAGAGAGAGGAGAGGGAGAGAGAGGAGGGAGAGAGAGAGGAGGGAGAGAGAGAGAGAGAGAGGAGGAGAGGGAAAGATAGGGAGGAGGAGATGGAGGAGAGAGAGGAAATGGAGGAGAGAGAGAAGATGGGGGAGAGAGAGGAAATGGAGGAGAGGAAATGGAGGAGATGGAGGAGAGAGAGGAGATGGAGGAGATGGAAGAGAGAGAGAGAGAGAGGCGAGGGAGGAGAGAATGGTTTCCAGCTTGTCTTCTATCAGTGTTCACTCTGTGTGTAATGAACCAACACTTAGGGTTAGTTACCACACCTCACATCCCTCCCTCCCTCTCTCTCTCTCTCTTTTCCTGTGGAAATGGGATCACTTAATACGGGGCGAGATAAGCCCAGCAGACGGGGTGAGTCGGTTTTCTCTGACGCACCAGAGAGACGCTCTTCCTGCACCGAGAGGTCAAAGGTCAGACTGATGCTCTTTTCATTTATCCGCCCGTCTGGTCTCTCTCTCCCTCTCTTTCTCTATTTTCCTCTCTCTCTCTCTCCCTCTCTCTCTTTTCCTCTCTCCCTCTCTACAACATATCTGGAGGGAGATGTCTGACCCCGCCCCCTCTCCCACTGACGCCCTTCTAAACTCCCGCTCATGATATTTACCTGCCCTGTGACCTGTGACCTTTGACCTCTCACCTCGTCCCTCCCTCCTCCTCCCTCCTCCTCTCTCATCTGAAACTCTCCGCTCAGCATCACCGCTGGAACTTCCAGGAAGTGCGTACGGGGGCGCCAGCGGGCAAATCTCCCTCTCCGACCGACGATTAATCTCTCCATAAATAACAATAAAGCGGAGTGGAATTTTCAAATCTCGCCCGGTGGCTTTAGGGCGTGAAACAGGCCTCGAGCGACATCTGCAGCCGTTTATCTCTTTCCACGACGGAGGAATTAAAACACATATTTGCTTTTCTTGCAAAAGACCAATAAAAAAGAAGATCGATAGGCTACTGCTTAGCTTAGCTTAGCTTAGCGCCAAGACTGGAGAACAGAGGGAACCTGCTAGCGTGGGTCTTCATTTGCGAGGGGATACGTCCAGTTACCAGCCCTCTGCCAAATACAATACACACACACACACACACACACACACACACACGTTAACTGATCAAATCAGCTGTTTCGAGCGTGCTTTGTTTCTCTTCGGTGGACCGACGTTCCTGTGCACCGCATGCCGGCCTCATTCCTTCTCCTCTTCCTCTTCTCCTCCCTCTGCTGAGCAGCTTGATGGCCTGTCGTTGGGTTACAGCGAGGAGATTCACCATGGAGGCCTTGCAGTCCCAGACTGGGAGAGAGAGAGAGAGAGAGAGAGAGAGAGAGAGAGAGAGAGAGAGAGAGAGAGAGGATGATAGAAGAAGAAAGAGAGAAATAACTGCAGCAGATGAAGGAGTGAAAGAGGAATGTGTTTTTGATAGATTATCACTCGAAAACACACCTCACATATTTTACCCGTACATGGGCCGAGTGAGACGTGTGTGTGTGTGTGTGTCTGCGTGTGCGTGTGCGTATGTGTGTGTGTGTGTGTGTGTGCACGCAGCAGGAGTTACAGACCCGTTTTACATTTTCTTCTCCTGTGAGATGGATTTGTTTTTAGAGGAGCAGTGTTTCCAACTCGTTCTCCTTTTCTTTTCCTTTAATAAGTTCAGGTCAGAAGTACAACGGATCGGATCATTCTGGGAGTCACGGGTCGGATCGGCAGGAAATACAAGGAGCAAATATGACTTTGAGAGATGTCACAATTGAGTTTTTTCCCCCTTTGATACTGAATGTCATTTGTACATGAACCATGTTGTTTGTTGTTGTTTTGTCAGAGCAGGTGGTAAACACTAGAGCTGAAGATCTTTGCCCGAACCCGACGGGACCCGACGGGTTCGGGCGGGTTCGGTCTTAATTTCGATTATTTTACACGGGCTCGGGCTTATGCTTGCGCTCTGGGTTGCGCGGTAAATGAGCGGTCAGGTGATGAGTTTCGATTAGCGCGAAAATGGATGCTGAGGAGGTGAAACGGCGGCTGGCCTCTGGTGATTATGTTTTAGTTGCACAGAGTAAAGCAAAGTCTGAGGTGTGGAAATGTTTTGACATTGTGCATGAGAACAATGAGACAGTGGGATATGTGAAATGCAAAAGATGCGACATTCTGTTAAAGTACGACAGCAAAACGACAGGGAATTCGTCGCTGAGAAGGCCAAAAAAAAGGTATAGCCTAAATTAAATGACTCATTCTTGACTTGACTTTACTTGACAAATTAGACAAAAGAGCTGTGTCTGTGCGACGTGTGTGCGCACATTTTAATAATGTCGGGCTGTAAACGGGTTCGGGCTTGTAAAAACCTGTCAATCAAATTGTACATGTCGGGCTCGGGCCAAATTCTGTCGGGCTCGGGCCTTATCGGGCCGAACTTTTGAGGCCCGATTACAGCTCTAGTAAACACGTCTCCGGACTTTTTATTTTCCAACGTCTCATATAGAAAATTATGTCAGTGAAAAATCATATTTTTTTTTTACTTTTCTTCTGCATAAAAACAATTAAAATCATTGCAAAAAATATATAATTTATATTTATTATGTATTTATTAGAAAAAAGGTGTTTAAACACATCATAATATCTATTTTATATTGTTGTGAAAACATCTCCTTCAAAACAACTGGATTTCTCAGATAACACTTGAACACACCACGATGACATCATTTAGATCCACCCAATAATTTTAGCACTGATTGGCCTTAATTACTACAAAGTGAATGGAACCTCCGTACGTTAGCCGTAGACACACAACGCCGATGTCCTGCTCGACAACAAACACACACACGCTCCTCTCAACCCAACTAAAGGAGGACCGATGATGCTAAAGGTCCCTTCATCCGTGACCTTTGACCCAAATGAAAGTGAAAAGGTCACTCGGATGAAGCAAGAGGAAACCAAAGGAGCCCGACGCTCATCCTCTTATCGCCCTAAAACAACAGCGACAGAGGCCCCGCCCACATGTGGCTCCTGAGAGACGCTTTAATAACCGCCATCACACGCCGGTGGACGACGAGGCCGCTAAACCAACTTAGCAGATGGCGTTAACAGTCTGGGTCTCAAATACGAATGATTTAAACAGAGCTTTCCTGGTAGCGCGATACTGCTCACCAGGGACCAGGTCAGGGGGGTGAGGGGGGGTGGGTTTGGGGAGGGGGGAGGAGGGGGGGTCTCTAACCACCGCCCTTTAGCCGGTCAGTACCCGAGAGGGTTGCTGGATGTGTTGCAGTAGCAACAGGCCTCCGGGTTGTTTCTGCATCCGTGAACCAACGGGGTTCAGATCCTTTATTTTAAAGCTACCATGAGGAGGGTTCATGTTGTGTTGTTTCTGGCGCCCCCTGTGGACAGGAGCGGTGGTGTTTCAGAGCTCCAGGGTCCCTTTAGAAAACCTCTCATTTTACCAGCAGCAGGGTCTCACAGTCCTGGTCCTGGTTCTCCTGTTGAGCTTCACTTTCCCTGAAGTTCTGAATTTGTACCAGTAACAGAGTATTTCTGCACTGCAGTATTGCAATACTTTAATTTCAGTAAAAACACACATTGCACGTACAAGTACAGAAACATGTACTTTAAAGTAACACAAGAAAAAGCTTTTATAGTGTTGATTTACACTGAAAACAGGATGAAATATTCCCAATACATTAGATATTGTTAAAAAAACTAAAGATTTGTCGGCATTTCTTTATTTGTCCATCTGTCCATTAGGTTTTTTTCACATTTTATAATAGAAGTACTCGAGTACTTTGAGTCTTCTCCTGGATGAAGACCACCGGGTGCCGATGTGTGAATGTCTGGCCACAGAGTTTGTCTTCATTTCAAAATGATAGATTACAAACACACAAACACACAAACGGAGTTTGTTTTCTTCTTCTAGTTTCACATCAAGAGACGAACATCATGCAACTGGAATTCTGCTCTAATCCCGTCTGCTGCTGGGAGCTGTTGATGAGGAACGCATCGAGGGAGGAGGGAGGGGGGTCACCGGAGGACTCTCAGGTCGGACGGGGGTCACCGGAGGACTCTCAGGCCAGAGGGGGGTCACCGGAGGACTCTGAGGCCGGACGGGGGTCACCAGAGGACTCTCAGGCCAGAGGGAGGTCACCGGAGGACTCTCGGGCCAGAGGGAGGTCACCGGAGGACTCTCGGGCCAGAGGGAGGTCACCGGAGGACTCTCGGGCCAGAGGGAGGTCACCGGAGGACTCTCGGGCCAGAGGGAGGTCACCGGAGGACTCTCGGGCCAGAGGGAGGTCACCGGAGGACTCTCCGGCCAGAGGGGGGGTCACCGGAGGACTCTCGGGCCAGAGGGAGGTCACCGGAGGACTCTCAGGCCAGAGGGGGGGTCACCGGAGGACTCTCAGGCCAGAGGAGGGTCACCAGAGGACTCTCAGGCCGGAGGGGGGTCACCGGAGGACTCTGAGGCCGGACGGGGGTCACCGGAGGACTCTCAGGCCGGAGGGGGGTCACCGGAGGACTCTCAGGCCGGAGGGGGGTCACCGGTGGACTCTCAGGCCAGTGAGTTCATCTCAGGCGATTCTTTTGTTCATCGCTCTCTTTTCTGCTCGGCTCCAAATCCAGAACGGCTTTAAGTAAATTGTAAATCGCTGACATCTGTGTGAGAACCCCAACATCTCTCAGAGGAACCCATCTTCTCTTCATCATTAATAACAGTGGACACATCCCCCCTCGCCTGACTTCAGCTTCGGCGTTTGGGAAAAGCGTGTTTGTGTCGGCTCTGAACACTGAGTGGGCGTTTTTATTTATTTTTTAGAGGAGGGAGGAGGGAGAGAAGAAAGAAAGAGAGAGAGAGAGAGTAAAGAAAGTACAGCGAGAAACAAGAAGGGGTCGAACACGAACTTGGTTTTCTTACGTTCTGGTCTCCATCACACGCAGGTTCACAGAAACGATGCATGCAATGAATGCACCAAACAAACTGAAAAACATGCATATCTATATATCTATATCTATATCTATATATCTATATCTCTATATCTATGGATAGAGTTTCTCTAGTTTCTTGCATCGTCTCTGCAGAGCATCTCCTCTGTGGGGAGGAGCTGAACTCTTGGGGTCTGGATGCAGACATGTGGTCTTCAGCCTTCGGGGGTGATTTGGTTTCCCACCGAGCCAAAAAGATAAGAAACGCTCGAGTGCAACAGGAACCGTGGAGGACCAATCACAGCCCGCCGGGGGGGAAAGGTTACCGCCCCCGGCCCAGAGGAATGTGCAGCGACAGCCTCCGCCATTGTAACGAGGCCGTAAACAGGAGGATTACCAAGAGCCAATTAAGAGGGAACCTCAGTCTCCGTCTCACATTCTGCAGCTGCTCTGGGGCGACTTGAAGAGTCCATCAGGGAAACACTTTCTGCTGGGTCACGCCATGGAGGACCCCGGGGCCGGAAGCAGGATTCAAGGGTGATTTACGGTCATTATGTGACACACGGACGCACAACGGGAAGCAGTTGGAGCCAATTTGTGGCACGACAACCTAAACTGAGCCAGCAGTGCATCCTGAAGGGCATCTTTATGTGTTTGCATCATAGGGGATGTAAACCTGAGACCTGGACCACGACGGATCCGGGTCTTTCAGCCATCTTATTCTTCTGCTACCCGGACGTCAGACAGCCAGGAGCATGCTGGGTAGTGGAGTAGCCTCGGGTGCTAGCCGGGTTAGCTTAGCTTCCATCTGGGCTCAAAACAAATGAAGACACAAACGTTTCGAGCTTCCCGGGAGCTTTGTGGGCGTCGTTGGTTCGGAGCAATGCGACTGAATGGTTTCCTCCCAGTTCGTCATGTGATGTCTCGTTGAGATGTTTTGACGCATGTGGGCGGCGGCCTCCGTGACCCGTGAAGTGATTGCAAAGATTCTTTGAAAACGTTCGGTCACATCCGACATGAAGTAACAACGAGAAGACAATTAAAATCCTACATGTTGCTTCATGCAGAACATTTCAGATTTATGTGATTTATGTGACCGAGCTTTGACTTTAAGCTCCATCAAACTGTCTGGAGACGCGCGCGCGCACACACACGCACACACGCACACACACACACACACACACACACACACACACACACACACACACACACACACACACACACACACACACACACACACACACACACACACACACACACACACACACACACACACACACACACACACGTCTCCCTTTGGAGTAACGTACCCAGAGCCCAGACGGACCGATCTCCTCCAAGAGATAGAGGGTGGCCCCTCCCCCTATCTCCCCCTAGCCCCTCCCCCTCCTCGCTGCAGCCGCCATAAACAACCTTTTACCTTTCATCCCCCACACCGGAGTGCTCCGTGCTACCTGTTAACCTCTGACCTCTGACCTCATGAGCTCCTGTATCCTGACCTTTGACCTCTGGAGAGTCATGTCAGCGTCCTGCTGTGCATCACCCCTGTAGCTTTGCTCTCCTCCTCCTCCTTCTACTTCTTCTTCTTCTTCTCCTCGCTCAGCTGGGAGACGTAGGAGAACTTATTTTGTTCACGAGTTGGTTTAGTAATAAAAACCTGTCTGGAAATGAGCAACGTAACAAGAAGACGGCGGGTTGAGGGGGGGTGAGGGGATGAGGGGTGAAGGGGGGGGGGGGGGGGGGGTGACGATGATACGCTGCTTACGTCTGTAATCTCAGTTTGAGATTGAAACCAGATGTCAGGATGACGAGAAGAGGGAGGAGGAGGAGGAGTTAGAGGAGAAGTGATGAAGGTAGATGAAGGACATCCCCCCCCCCTCCCTCCCCTCCGCCCCCCGGGGTGCCCTGGTTTAAATCCTCTAGCCCCCCCCCCCCCCCCCCCCCCCCCACCGAAGGAGAAAGTGGGAGATCGAGGGAGTAAATCTGCTCGTTTTCCTGCTTTAATAAAGTTAAAGTTCCACAACAACAACCTTCAGATCCTTTATAGATGCCCACAGTGTACCTCCTTAATATTCCTCCTTAATATTTACTTTTTCCTTCCTTTCCTGCGTCATCCCTCCTTTCCCCCCTCTCTTCTTCCCGCATCACTCTCCTTTACGCAAGACAGAAGGCCTCGAAGGGCACCGCGTGGCTCCGCCCCCTCCGGCTGATAGGAGCAGACGCTCTGCAGCCGGTCCGGAGAGGAATGCCGTCGTCATCCGGAGTTTTCGCTTTTATCCGCGCAACAAAGCAAGTGGTGAGCGCGTCTTCCAGGGAAGCATTGCATTGTGGGACATTAGCACCAGTTCTCACAGAAGTGTCTTGAAGGGTCGTGTTTCCAGTGAAAGAGTCACGAGGGGACGTTGTTTTTTTTTTTTTTTAAATGGCACATTCCAGAAACAGTATTAAAAGTTCACATGGATATGAAAACTTCCCTTCGTTGGTCGGACTGATGGAAATGTTTAACAGTCCAGAATGTCGGCCACAAAAATGTTGTTGTTTTCATGACATTTTTATGAATTTTCTACATGCTATACTGTGACTAAACAGTATTAAATGGCCACATAGATATGACAAATTCCCAAATAATAACACAGGAATAAAGTGTCATCATCTCACATTTAAAAACGAGTCCCAAGATACAGATTTAGACACGTGGTGAGAAAATAAGATGCTCAGTGATCCCAAAAAGAAAAGAAAAGAAACTTTTGTTGACTGGAAAAAATAATAAAAAATAAGAACATCGGCTGCAAAAGTGGGATTTATTTGGGGGTGTCGGATGTTGGAGTGAAGTCACTGCAGCCAGGTGTGCAGGCAGGTGATGAGCTCACTGAGGCCGCTTAGTGGACAGGTGGGGTATGACACCAGAAGAGAGAGAGAGAGAGAGAGAGAGAGAGAGCGAGAGCGAGAGAGAGAGACAGAGATGGAGACGTTCTATTGTTCCAGCAGAGACAAAGCAAATCAGCCACATCCTGTTGGTGAGGAGGGGGAAACAACAACAACACACTTGAACAAAAGCTGGTTTGGAGCCCGTGTGGTCGGCTCTGTTCTGTCGCGGATCGAATCCGATCCGGTTGAACGCCGCAGAGCGACATCATTGTTTTCCCCCCGAAGCGTCAACGGGCCGGCAGTTAAGTCGTCGGAGCTTCAGGTTCTCTGTGAGGCTCCTCGGCGTGCGAGGCCAATAAAGACCTCATCGACGCCGAGAGCCCGTAAAACATCCACTGACCCTCATTGTGCGCTCTCAAAGGGGGCTTCAGGGTTGTGGGTCTGCGGGCGAGACAACAGGCGAGCAGCTGGCCGCGTGCCACACCTCTGAGGGTCTTCTGCTAAAGGGGGAGGAGCTGCAGAGAAAGTGGTCTCTCTTTGTCCCTCGGGGTTTGACTCACTTCTTTTCACTGCTCGTTGGGGGGGTGAAGTGAAAGGTTTGTGGTGGGGCTCAGTTCCTGGAACTCCAATGTGTGAATTGTGGTTAGATAGTCAGTGGGTCATAGATTGGGGAAGAGCACGCACTCGCGCACACACACACACACACACACACACACACACACACACACACACAATGTATTCAATACCAAATAGCAGAGGAGGAAAGAGTACTACAATATTAGATACTCTTAAATTGTACTCAAGTTAAAGGACCATTGCTATAAATAAATTGTACACAAGTAGAAGTATACGGTTACTTCAAATGAATCGTACACAAGAAAATGTACTGTTGATTTAAATAAGTTTCATCAAGTAAAAGTACTGTTGCTTTAATTACATTTTACTCAAGTTAAGGTGAAAGGACTTCTGAAAAATGTGCTTAAGATTAAGTAAAAAGTAGATCAGTTCAAAGCCCTTAAAGGTGAGTGTGCTGATGGTTTATGACACTACTGTTAAACTAAAGGACATCGTCAGGCTACAACATATATTACATTTAAACTTTACACACAACAAGCCTTAAATCCATAGATTAGGCATTCTGATGTTTGTGCATTCAATTGATTTTCAATTATATTCAATTCTACCATATTTCACACACATGGGTCCATATAGAAATATATAATAAATGCAAAACAAGAAGAGGTATAGTAATCATTGCAGTTCAAGAGTCCACAGTGATTAAATGACATGAAGACATTTGTTCCAACGTTTCCAAAAACAAGAGGAATATTTGTTATTTGGAGATATACAAAATGTAATTGAATACCTTGTGTCAATTTGTGTTGGCTCAGTTTGAGCCATTATGATTACATTTTTGGGATCGGTCAGTGTACACAGGACGGATATTAAGACTATCCCCGTCCACACAACCTTATACGCTTTTAACTTAAACAAATATATATCATCCATCCAAAAATATACAACTGCCCTCCTCAGTGTAGCCTCAGAAAATAAACAAAAGCCAGCACTATTCAACCAAAAGGATCCTCACTAGACCTTCTGAAGCTTGACAACATAAACACTTTAAACGGGCCCCTTTGTATTTCCGGTGGCTAACCGGAAGTCGACTCAGGCCAAACAGAACAGTATATGTCGATAAATAAACTTTTTTTTTTAAAGAATAAACAGTAGAATCAAACAACGTGGCCATGTAAACACTATAAATTCAACACACACCGTACGTTTAACGTTTCTACTCCCGTGAACTCGGCAGACCCCGTGACCGTAAACATGTACTTCCGGTGGTGTCACCGCCTCTCCGGTCCGCTCTGGAGTTCCGCCCTCCTGCGGCCGCGGAACACACCTGCAGCTCCTCCTCTGCGCCAACTGCTGGATCCATGTCGGCTCCTCTCTTCTCTTCTGAAACAGTTTCTCAGGACTTTTATTCTGTAATGGATGCAACTTAAAATGCAGGAAGTAGGCCCCGGATGCACAAGATAAATAGTCGGCTAATACGATCGCCTGAGTGAAAGTAAAATTACAGATTTATTTAAATTCTCACATATAGTACAAGTACACATATGTCTCAGGTATTATCCGCGGCAGAATGTTTTAACCATCGGCAAATCAAATGTTAAGGTATCAGTTATGAATAAATAGGTTTTAATGTTCACGCGTGTTTACAAAAAATGTGGTGATTTAAAAAAAACATGAATAGTTACATCAAACCCCCTCTCATTTGATCATCTATCATCACTCGTCACAGACAAAAGTAGCTGCTTCCAGTTTATTAATTAAAAATATCCCATTACCTAAATCTCTTACACGGTTTTATAACACACTTAGTCCACAAACCTATAAACATGCTATAAGATCTGGCAGCTGTAATGTGTGACAAATCGCTGAGTCACTGTGTGTGCGTGCATGTGTGTGTGTGAGAGTGTGTGTGTGTGTGTGTGTGTGCATAAAACCACTTAAGGTCAGAGACATTAGGAGCTCGTTTGAGAACAATAATTACACTTAAGAGTTTGAATCACATGAGGGCAGATTCACCACAAAAATATGTCAACATTAACATTTTAGATGTTCGGTTCAGAATGGAGACACACACACGCAGCCGACGCTCAACACAAATAAATGTGTTATATATGCATACACATAAACTAGTGCAGATTTACGTGATGATGGACGGGCCTTTTGTGGGTTTTGCTCCATACTCAATCACATTTCTTTCCATGATCTTATGAGAGCTGCACTCTGTCTCCCACAGGGAAAGACACACAAACTGATACCACAACTGAATCACACGCTTCACGATCTATATTTCCTTTGCTTTTCTCTAGAAGGTCAAATTACAGCCGAACACGCTCATATATTCCAGGAGATTCCTCGGAGCGAACGCCACATCTTTTACGAGTACGATGGTCTGGAGCAGGTATTCAGCCTGTTGTCGGCGAGGCAGATGCTGAGGTCCCTGAGTGCTGAGCTCATGGCTGGCTCGCTGCAGGATGACACAACAGACACACACACACACACACACACACACACACACACACACACACACACACACACACACACACACACACACACACACACACACACACACACACACACACACATTCATGAATGTCGAGTAAATCAGGCAGCAGCCTCTGGATCGGAGAAAATTGGAGCATTATGTGTTTTAGGGTTTTGTGTTGCGTGAGCAGGTGATCCACGGGGGGTGGGGTGGGGGGGGGGGGGGTGGGGGGGGTGGGGGGGGAATGACAGGATTCCCTTCGGCAACCTTGAAGAGAGAAGCAGGCTGAGGAGAAAGGGATGCTTGTCGAACTCTGTTATGTTCCCTTAAAGGATCAGAGAGGCCCAGTGTGTTGCAACCGTCTAACCCCATTTCCTAACCCTCAACCCTCAACCCTCCACCCTCCACCCTGCACCCTGCACCCTGCACCCTCCACCCTGCACCCTGCACCCTCCACCCTGCACCCTGCACCCTCCACCCTGCACCCTGCACCCTGCACCCTGCACCCTGCACCCTCCACCCTGCACCCTGCACCCTGCACCCTGCACCCTCCACCCTGCACCCTGCACCCTGCACCCTGCACCCTGCACCCTCCACCCTGCACCCTGCACCCTAACCCTCCACCCTGCACCCTAACCCTCAACCCTCCACCCTCCACCCTGCACCCTGCACCCTGCACCCTGCACCCTGCACCCTGCACCCTCCACCCTAACCCTCCACCCTGCACCCTCCACCCTGCACCCTGCACCCTGCACCCTAACCCTCCACCCTGCCCCCTGCACCCTGCACCCTAACCCGCCGTCCTACACCCTCCACCCTGCACCCTCACCCTCCGTCCCCCATCTGCTCTAAAGGCAACGAGACACCAGCAGAAACCTTCGCTCTGCCTTCACTTATCCCCTGAATGCACCGGTGGAGCTGATGGGAAAAAGGTCAAGATGTCGTTCTGTTTTTCCCCACTTCATGTTTTTTTAGTTTTTTTTTTACAATGATCTCTGTGTCAGTAAAACTAATAAAACATTGGAAATAACCAAGACATTCTTTTTTTGCATCTGTAAAAGTGATTTCTAGTAAAAGAAAACTTCAGAGCAACCAAATCCCTGCACTCCTTCCCTGACCTGTACTCCTCCATATGGGCCGTGATGGGACCGATGGGAGTCACAGAAGAAGTCCAAAGCGTGATGCAGGTTTTATATCATCCGTACGAGAAGACGAGCATGAAACAAAGATGAATCCTTAAAGGTGCAACCGGGATTTAGAGCGTTAACGTAGCAGCAAACCACGGTTGTCTCTGTAAAGATGTGGAGCAGGTAAACCTCCGCTGTATCCGAGCTCATATGCTGACGTAGCCGAGGCCACGCTGCCAACGATTGATTGACACCCATACAGATACATAACTGGTGAATTCAGACGCAGGTGCATTGTTTATGTTTTGATTATAAACGTCCATGTAAACACTGAAACATATATTTTTCTAAATGTTTTTGTGGGGAAAACTGGTACAATTTTGGAGATCACTGTTGCAAACCGGAACATTTTAATGTTTAAAAAAATCCCGGGCGTGGTTGAGACACCTGGGCTGCTGGCCGACGCCATCTTGAGAGCTGTAAAGAGACAATAAAAATGCTCCCAACCTCGTGTAAAGCGTCTTTAAACCCAGAGACATATATACTCTGATATATATGACTCGTATAAGTGAGGACCAGGAGACGCCATTAATGTGAAGATGACTTAATCACCTGTTGCCCCCACAGCGGCCGACATCTGTGAAAAGTGTTGACGTTCCGTCCTCCGCTCTGCTCTCCGGCTTTTTCCATCCGGCAGACACAACGTGGTCTGAGTGAAGTGGGAAATTAATATGTTTATATATTCCTGCAGTGGCAACATTTCGGAAAAGAAGACTCTCGAATTGCAAACCCTAAAAATCTGAATGTGTGAACCCCCCTGTGACGAAGGACTGCCTCTATAGAGCCGAACAGGAACCGTACTACGCCCCTGGCGGAAGAGGACGGCAGTCAGCTGCGCGCGGATGAATATCACCAGCACTAAATTAGTAAAAAGGCTCGGACGAGAGTGACGGTGCAAAGTGACGGTGCAAAGTGACGGCCGTGTTAAGAGATTAAAGTGTTTTAGGAAGCTGTTGGGAGTTTCAGTGCGTGCGTGCAAACAACCAGTAAGTAGATATAAAGTTCGGTGTTGTTGAATATCACCATAAGATTTATATTGTGTTTGCTCGGCAATGCAGTCTGCTGTATTTAGCTGCTAGGTCGTTGTTTGCTAAGTGGCGACCGTAGAAGATACAATGTACGGCCTTATAAGCGTCATGCCTTATCAGTGTCTGTCTGTTAGCAAAGCAATGTTTGTAAAGAAATGATGCCTTTATTGTTAATCTTGTTTCTGCTTTGTATTCGTTCATATTAGGCACAATACGTCTATGCTGATATTTGTAGTTGCACTGTAGACTTTGTTAAAACAAGTTACTTTATAAAGAGTTTCACTGATTATTATTCAATGTACGTCTGTTTCAGAACCACGCACACGACTACTCTGAAAAGTTATGAATAAACCTCTGTAAAGGAACATCTTGTCTGGAGTGCATTCTGATAGATGCCCCCTGGTGGTCACAACTTGAAATCAACCAGTAAAATCATACAGTCCTTCCCAGTCAACCGAACACCCCCAAAAAAACATTTAAAGGGAAAGGTCAGGGGATGACCAACATAATTTGAGTCTGTTCTGGGATCCTCTGGAATAATCTGGTGTCCCAAAACTCAGGATTACAGATTATGAACGTTTGTCCAAACACATTTTTGCCAAAACAAAAGACGTGCGTCCTCTGGGAACCACGAGTCCATTCAGAAGATGTTGACGTGTTTTCCTGGATACGGGAAGACTTCGGCCTGCTGGGAAAGAGGATCAACAAAGTCTTCGGGGTTCGTCCTCTGGGGGCCATGAACCCACAGTTCAACTATCCATTATAAAGTATTTTAAATTTGTGGATCAGTGGTTAGTAAGTCAGTCTTTCAATCAGAGGGTTGGTGGTTCAAACCCCGGCTCAGCCAGTCCATGTCGATGTGTCCTTGAGCAAGACACTTAACCCTAATTGCTCACCATTGCTGTGTCTACGGTCTACTGTATAGCATGTAAGTCACTTTGGATAAAAGCGTCAGCTAAATGTAATGTAATATTTATATTCCTCGTTTGCATTTACTGAGTATTATCACGCTTATCATTCGTTCCACGCATTAAAAATATGAACCTTTGAAATCGGAGCATGAGAATCAGGTTAATCCCGTCACAACAAACACGACATTGAAGTCGAACTCTTTATTTACGCTCCAGCGGATTTGAGGCTTCATTCACATGAAGCAGCTCTGGAGTGTCTCCTCGAGGCTCGGGACAAAGACGCAGTGTTCTCATGTCGGATCCCCGGCATCAAACACACGGCATTAATCCGAAGTGTTAATCCTCCCGCCACCCACGCATGTGCTTATTTTAATCAAAAACTGGGTTAATACTTAACAAAATCAATCTTCTTCTCATTTATTTAGAAGCTGCTCACAGTTATGCAGCCTTTCATCCCACGGCATTTTTGACTAGATGAAAAAAAAACATATTAAGGCCAAACTATTGCCTTCTTTCTTTCTTTCTTTCTTTCTTTCTTTCTTTCTTTCTTTCTTTCTTTCTTTCTTTCCTTGTTGCACACTAGTTTTCCCTTTTATGTGGTATTGTGTCTGCACACCTCATGTGTGCTGAAACCCTGCAAAACAGACACAGAGACACCGTAAACAGTTAACTGCTGTGAAGGAAGCGTGGAAGAGCCCCGCCCCTTATGCTCTCCCCCGACTCCCCCCTCTCCCCCTCTCTCCCCCCCCTCAGACCCATACTGCCTCTCTGCTCTCTGGACCGTGAATGCAGAGAAAAGGCCCCTAACCCTCCAGGCGGCTCTCCTGGAGGTGCCACCCTCACCACAACCCAGCTCCATGTCTCTCTCTCTCTCTCTCTCTCTCTCTCTCTCTCTCTCTCTCTCTCTCTCTCTCTCACTTCGCCACTTTCACGCCAAACCTACAGTAGCCCTCTTGTTTAATCTGTGATGCTTTTTATATCATGTGTGCAATTTTTGGAGCAATATAGTTGATGTTTTCACATTGTCAAACATTCGGCGATTGCAATTGAATGTAGCTACTGGTGACGTTTATGGAGGAAACTATTATCACCGACCACCCAACACCCTCATCCCAACAGAGTTTGCAGACTGTGAATAGAGCAGCCATTAAGCTCTAAATTAGCCTGTGAATTGCCTACGCTAATTGCTAGCATACATAACTAACGCTAATGCTAACCTCAAGTGTACACAAATCCAAGCCTTGCATATTATCATATATTCACAAATGTATATATTGTGTTTTGTCACCATAAGAATCTCTTTCCAGCACTATTAGCTCACCATAATCATAACAATATTCATCAGCATAAGCTAATTGAAGCCAGCAGTTCAAGTGGTGCATTTTCATGTTTTGTAGCTGTAGCTAGCTAGCTAACTATCCAGCTGCTAACCGAGTAAAAGCTAACGGCATAACGCTTCATCCACAGACTCTTGTCACAGCGTAGAAAAGCACAGACATTAACACAGATTCACCACATTGTGTTGTGTTTTAAATCCCCAGAAAAGAGTACAGCGCTGTGCTGAGCCAACAATGACTTAGCAGTTCTGCACATGTTGAAATCTATTTTTGACGTTCTAGAGGCTTTTTTAAAATCATTTCCAGCGGTGAAACTCTCTTCTCGTTCAAGATAAACCGAAAGGACTCGTTCCCGTCGGCCGACTCTGGCGACTTGCTTGTGACACGCTAGCTCGGCTTCTGCACACACGTGTTACAGATCTGTCAGGCTTCTTCTCAGAGAGGCACACTTTTCCACAGCAATTACCCTGGAATCTCTATCCAAGTCAAGCGGAGCGGAACGGGGTTAACCCGCCGCTGACGCCTACCAGCTGTCCGCTGACACGTTATTTACATCCGAGTGTGTGAAGCAAACGTTGTTTAGTTCAGTGTGTTGCACATTTGCATTATTCTTCGGTGAATGCACTCTGAGGGCGAGCAGCCTCGTTTTTAACACGACCGTCGAGCATTTGCACAAAAAGAGAGTTCATCCAAGAGGGTTTTGTTGAAAGACTTTTATAAGACCAGTACGTGGAGGAGTGTCTCCACAGAGGAGCAGGAAACCCATCCAGCTGGTAAAACCTTCACCAGCAGAGGAACTGGCGTTCACTGATGGAGGAAACATCAGCTCCACTGTGCTGCACTGTGCACACTCACACACACACACACACACACACACACACACACACACACACACACACACACTCAGAGAGGTGCAGCACTATGTGATGCCTCGGCCCTCGCTGTGGCGGTGGCGTGCCAGCTCAGCTCCGCTCCGCTGCCGCCAAACAAGACCACAACATGGGCCTCTCGGCCTCAGCAGCGAACCCTCCATTATTAAAGCCACGCATGGCTGACCCCCCCAAACCCCTCCACCCCTCCCCTCCCCTCCCTCCAGGCCCAGCTGTTCACAGGCACCGTAAATATCGGGTTTGGTGCTCAGACCAGCTGTACTGTCAATATAAAGGCTGCAACTACCGTATAATGATGACATCAGTCAAATAATAGCACTACACTTATTGCCTTTTTACACATTGAGCTCACATGGACTAAGTTGATCTTTTTTTCCTTCTTCATGTCACTTGGACTTGGACTCAGACACAAAGGGACTTGAGATTTGATTTATAGATTTGCAAATAAATTAGCATCTCTGGGTTTGAGAGGCTGCAGAATGTGTTCAATCACAGTCCACTATAAGGTGCAGTTGTACAATTACAAATATTTTCCAGTTAATCTGATTAAATACCAGACTAATCACTGCTGATACTGCCTGCTGAGATAAAGGGAGTGATGATACAGTACTGTGCAACCAAAGAAAAGGACAATATGTGGCTTGAGATCAACAGCAGGCCAAGATGCTAATGCGGCTGCTAAGCGTTAGCTAACGTGACATCTGGTAAGTGGACACACGCTTATTTAAATAAAGCGATATCTTTATTTATATATATATATATTCGAGGTTTCAAACACATCGGTGCGAAGCGGCTTTTACTTAAAAAGGCAAAGCCGTTCTGGGCTTCCGTAGCAACATGGCGGACTCCGTGAAGACAACCGTAGATATGTAGATATAAAGGGCTCATGCTAAGCTAACGGAAAACACAACCATTTTCAGCAGATTGCACAAGAAAATAAAACATAGTTATGAGTATTAAATGACATTTCTGCTAATAGATGACACTGGCCCTTTAAGAAAAGGGAAAAATTTAGTTGTTATTATCATGCATTGTTTTAATATCTTTATTAATCTAATTAAGTATTGAGGTTAAGTTCCTGAAATGTGTAATTAAGTACAGTAAAATGTACTTATGTTGCAGTTTTTATATTCGTCAACAACAACAACCTGTATAATAAAGTGTGGCATGAACATTGAAGAGGAACCAAAGTTGTGTTCTGTTAGAAAATAATGATTTTTAGTGCTCCTAGTGAGAGCTAGAGAGTTTACATTGGAGGGTCAAGACAAATAAATAACTCTGTATGGATTATCAAATATTGAATGGATGACACTGTATGTACTACACAAATGTATTAATTAGAATTATGAAATGTATTGAGTGATTGTGGAATGAATCCTGAAAACATCAGGAGCCCACAAACAGTTACGCAGCCTGAAGATTGGAGCAGATAGATAAGGAGGACGTGCTCAGGAATGTGAGAGGGGGTTTGGGTTGACCAACACCTAAAAGGACGAGGTCTTGTCCAATCAATGGACTGGAAGAGAGGCTAGCCAGAGGAAGGGGGGCTGACCCCAAACCTGGCAAAGCTGAGACATTGTGAGAACATCAGCAGATCTCTGGGTGCCTTCTGCCGGGCAGGTATGTATGGATCTGCTGTCCGGTGGGGGGGGCACTGGATCTCTGTCTCATGGGATTTCTCTCTCCCATGGGATATATTTGTATATATTGTGTAGTTATTAGTGTGATTCATTTTGAAATGCTGTTCATCATCTTTTTATTAAATCAATTTTTATTATAACTTTCTGCATCTGGGACTTCTCTTCACACAACCGCCCAAAGATTTTTGAACTTAACAGTTCATAATGAGCTTTTTATTTAAAAGCACATGTATTAGAGCTAAGTACATTTAGCAGAAAACAGCATTGCATCTATGTCTTTGTACAAAAAAACAAACGAGACAATACAAAAATACTAATATTGAATTTTAATACAATTGTGGGTGTATTTTTTTTTTGAATGCATATTACAAACGTAGCTATACCAATCTACAAGAGTTATTCTAGATACAAAAATCTGTCAACCGATGCTTTTCAAGCAGCATTTTGAGAAGAACACAGGTCTGTAATCATAGTGGATATATCTAAACACGTTAAGAACAATATCTTACAGAGTTAACTTTAGTGATCTATACATTATTTATATATTTATAATAAAAAAGAAATGGAGAGTGAGAACGTCTTGAAATGATCGGACGGACTGAACGATGAGATGAGTGTGTTGTTGTCGAGGAGTCGGCTGAAAACAACCAAACGGGTTCTTCTGCTTCTGTGCAGCTGATAGTGATCGTACACGAACACACACACGAGGCCAAAGAGAACACACACGCTAGATCCACAGTTTTTATAACGTCCACCTGCTCTCACACACACACACACACACACACACATGCACACACACACACACACACTTGGCACAGCTGACAGTGTCTCCTTTGACACACACTTCATTGAGGGGGGGGTTGTTCCTTTTTCACAGGGCACACACATATGTACACACACACACTCGCAAAAGATGTACATGTACAAGCACATGTGTACGGGACACACACACACACACGCACACAAACACACACACACATTGCCAATGAGTGATTGGGTGGGTGAGAGCCCCTCCCTGCCAGCGGAAAGAGCCCCAAATCATCCCGTAAAAATAAATGTGCCAGCTTAGCTGTAATTCATCACCCTCTTTCCACTGTGACCCCCCCCCCCCCCCCCCCCCCCCCTTCAACCCAACCACCCCCCTCCCCCCTTCCTGTGTAGGAAGCCAAACAGGTGTCACCAACACTGAGGAATCAGCATGGCACAGCCATGCCTCTTACTGCAGGTGCTGGGAGAGCTGCCTCCCTCCATCCACAGAAAATACGCCCCCCTCCCCTTCCCTCACCCCCCCTCTACTACATCTAACCCTCAAGAAATGCAACATCCCGGGTTTGGGCCGCTCTGAGAGTCAACTAAAAAAAAAAAAACTAAAGAAAAGCTTGCCGTGCTGACGCGGAGACACAGTGTTCGCAGTCGGAAGGACTTCCTGCCGCCGTGAGTTTAAGACCCGATCACACCGGGCGATCAAATGGTTAACATCATTATGTTTTATTTCAATGCAGATATGGAGGGGAAAATATAGTTCATCGTGATTAAAAAAACACTCATTTCAATGTCGCCCAGCATCAAAACAGGAAGTCAGTGGAGCAGCAGTAAAGCCCGCCTCCTGCTCGATTTGATTGGCTGTAAAGTGTGACATTGACGAGCGTTGAAAAGAATACTTTAACTTTCAAGCAGCGCCTTAAAAAACAAGGAAAACAGTGGTTTTGAGGGCGGCGCTTTTTTAGCGACGCTTTTTTAGCGACGCTTTTTTAGCGACGCTTTTTTAGCAACGCTTTTTTAGCGACGCCTTTTTCGATGCGATCGGCCCCTAAAAGGATCCCGAAGAAGACAACAATCAGTGTGTGATCCTCAAAGTAGTCGCTATTGTTACTGTAAGCCAATGCTATGCTATGCTATGCTATGCTAACTCGATTCCCGCGTGAGCGCGGAGTCTCGTGAAAAATGGCGCAACTTCTTTTTTGCGGCGGAGTCTTGTCTCGTGGGCGTCGGCGTCGTCAAGTTTTCTTTCAGCTAGACGTCTCAGGCGGCAAGTGGTGATAATGGACAATGAACTTTAAAAAAACAGTGCTATAAGTTATATTTGTTCTATACTGTTAATATGTCTATGCTAGTTATTGCAGTAATATCCTTCCCATAGCTAAGGAAGTAGTTGTCCTACAGCGTTCCAAGGCCACAGAGAGTTCAGAGAGGAAGCGTCTGTTTAACCCTTCGTGTGGCTCCGCCTCCTTCGAGCCGCCACACCCCTCTGCCTGTCAAGTCGTCCAATTTCTTAATTTCTTTTCCGTTTGTGCTTAAAAAAAACGATGGGCTCAAATGTTGATTAGTAGTTAACATAATTATAGTAAATAATACGTCTGGATAGTGAGAGTGGCGTCTGCTGTGCAAGTCTCGACATCGAACCCCCGAGTCCGTCAGGAAGCGCCTCGCTGGGCGCTGCAAAAAACAACAACAACAACAAAAAATTAAAAAACACAAGGGAGGAGGACGCCATTTGAGGAGCAGCTACAGTCTCTCGTCGCTACATTCGAGTGTCCAATGGGAGGCGAGCAGCGCTGCGATTGGCTCCTCGAGTCACAGGAAGAAGTGTCTCTCTCTCTCTCTCTCTCTCTCTCTCTCTCTCTCGCTCGCTCGCTCACACCATGTTGTGGTGGTTGTTCCTCTCGATGATGTCGGACGAAGGCAGCAGCTCCTTCTTGATGGGGGAGGGCGGGGGCGTGGCCGGCTTCACCCGGGGCTTGAACAGGTCCGACACGTAGAACACCTGTGGGGGCGCAGAGAGGACAGAGTTGAGGACACAGAGAATGGGGACGCACCCCGAAACCCAAAACCCGGTTTTAAAGATTCTGGAACTTCTTGTATTGCTGCTCAAGAAGTTTTATTTGTTTAAATACAAGAACAATAAACTAATGTTGATTATTTTCTTTATAACTGTCTGTTTTTCCAATAAGAACCAATAAGAGTATCGATACCAGAATAAAAATGTAATATTTCCTGTTTATGAGTCATCGGGTGGTTATGTGGAGGTGTGTGTGTGTGTGTGTGTGTGTGCGTGTGTGTGGTTTTGAAGTTCAGTTTTAATGCAAATGACCTACATTGGCTGTTATCATTGTAATCTGCATCCAGCATGTTAATCCTTGATTTGTGTTCCCAAAGGCAAATTAACCAAAACAACGAGTCTCTCCTTCAGCAAACTTGTATTCATATTTTGTATTCAACAGTCAAACTTTCCTCAGAAGAAGAAGAAATAAAAACATAAAATAAATGTAAATTGCACATCATGCCGTCGTGAGCTGCACATCTTCTGATCTGAGATCAGGTCTGAATGTGCAGCCCAGAGTGGCATCGACCCCCCCCCCCCCCCCCCCCCCGCTGAGTCATGGGGCTGAAGGAAGTGATCGGACTGAGTTCTTCGCTAACGCTCTGAATCGACGCCAAAGGGAGTTTCTTCTTTTCACATCGACTCTGAGCTCATTCTGGCTGAGAAGAGAGGAAAGAGGCAGGAATCTCTTCCCGAGATCCCGATGACATCATGCGTCAAACAGGAAAATGGGCGGGAAGCGGGACCATGGAAACTCTACCGCCCGCCGTAGGAGTGGGGTGGGTTACCGTTCCCACTTCCACGGGTCAACCCCACTGAGGGGGGGGGGGGGGGGGGGCATTCAACCCTAAACCTGGAGAAAGAGCTCCGATATCCTCTGAGATTAAAGCGGGGAGTTTACGAGGAAACACTGTCAAAATGTATGAGAAAAGAAATCCTGAGATTATGAAGTCGTAAATTTGCGTGAAAAAAAAAAGAATGTAATCTGATATTCTGTGAGATTAAAGTGTTAAATTTAAAATGTAAAAATAACACATTGGTTCAATGCATTCACGCCGACGCACGTCAGAGGAAGTAGCTCTAAATGTATGAATATGAGAAAGTATCACACGCTTACTGTTCACTACAACAGTGTGTTAGGGCCATAAAGGAGCCGGGGGAGGGGCTAACACATTACTGTATTAATGCACTTTATATTATCTGAGATTTTAAAGTTATACTTTTGTTATAAAAATGGTGAACTTACGAGAACAAAACATGAATATTCTGAGATAATAGAGACATGGATTTGCCAGACAAGAAATCTTAAATTCTATGATATTAAAGCAATAAAGTTACCCGGGAAAAATATATGAAACATTCTTTACGATTTTAAAGTCACGAATTTGTAATTTTCGTAAAACAAAAACCCTCTTTTGTAAAAGAACCACAGCGCTTCCCTCCGGATCGACCTTCACACACCTCACGCAGTCGAGGCCTCAAACTGTCCGTGCACACGCACGAGCACACACGCACGCACACACACACACACACACACACACACACACACACACACACACACACACACACACACACACACACACACACACACACACACACACACACACACACACACGCACGCACGCACGCACGCACACGCACACACACACATACACACACATACACACACACACACACACACACACACACACACACACACACACACACCGACTACACGCTTCAACCGACTCGGATCAAACTAAACAACACGGATAAATATATATAAATACAGTATTGTGCAAAGGTTTTAGGCAGGTGTGAAAAAATGCTGTAAACTAAGAATGCTTTCACAAATAGAAGTGCTAACAGTTTAATTTCATCAATTAACAAAATGCAAAGTGAGCGAACAAAAGACAAATCTAAATCAATTGATGAAAATAAACTGTTAGCACTTCTATTTTTGAAAGCATTCTTAGTTTACAGCATTTTTTCACACCTGCCTAAAACTTTTTATATATATATACAGTACTGTATATATATATAAACATAAATATAAGAAGAGAACACAACACGGCTGACGTACAGTCGGTCTAAACAACAAAGACGCCTCAGTCTGAGCGTCTCTCGACACAAAGACGTTCTCTTCTCCTCGACCTTCACCGGCGACCTTTGACTGACGATGACATCACTCGTGTACAGAGAGCTGCACACAGCTGCTCCAGGCCAGGGCTCTTTGTCTGTGCAGCCGTTATCTCTATATGCTGCATTACATATGATATGATTGTGTGTGTGTGCGTGTGTGTGTGCGTGTGTGTCACGTCTCTGAGAATAAATCGAGCCGTCATGGGAAACTTTTCTCGGCCTCGTTTCCCATCAGGATGCTCGGCGGACCAATGACGGCAGGGCCGACCTCCAACCCGTCCCCCCCCCCCATCCCCCCCAAAGCCGGCGTGGTGGAAGGCTTATCGCCGCCGCACCACTTCCTGTGCATGGTACACACACACACACACACACACACACACACACGCACACCGACTAATTTTCCTTATAACCGCTGTTAAAATGTCACGCCTGTCACAGAGCAGCTGAGTCATGCAGGAAGTGAGTCCACCAACTTGCAGGAAATGAAAATGTCTAACCCCCCCCCCCCCTCCCCCCCATATTTGTTGGCACCCACACGTCACCATCTATG
>CM042217.1:3036565-3041565 GCA_023566465.1 Cottus gobio
TTTCCCAAAAGGAAATCCTCCGCTGTGAGTTTTGTTTCAGGATGTTCAACACATCAACTGCAAACAGGTACTGTACAAACTCTCTCTCTCTCTCTCTCTCTCTCTCTCTCTCCCTCCATCTCTCTCTCTCCCTCCCTCTCTCCCTCTCTCTCTCTCTCTCTCCCTCCATCTCTCTCTCTCTCTCTCTCTCCCTCTCTCTCTCTCTCCCTCCCTCTCTCCCTCTCTCTCTCTCTCCTGACAACACCAGAACTTCACCCGTCAGCCCGACCGTGAGAACCCAGACCACCTTGAAACCAGCCGAACCCAAAACATTGACTTTCTGATTCCAAATCTCTTCAGAGGAAGGAGGCGATTGGGGAGCTGTGTGTGTGTGTGTGTGTGTGTGTGTGTGTGTGTGTGTGTGTGTGTGTGATGAAATGCTCGAGGGTACTGAGCCCCACCCGACACTCACAACAGGTGGAGCGAGTGGGAGCGGACAGGAAGTGAACGCAGCTGCTCTCAAGAAAAACAGGTGGAGTGATCTGTCCGATGTCTCGGAGGAGTGGAAGGAGAATAGAGCTCTTCATAAAATAGAGTCACAGCCCTTTCTTTGTGTTTGCTCCCACGACTGCCTCTGCACTCTGTGAAGCATTGTGTGTGTTTGCACGAGTGCGTGGTGTTGTGTGTCGTGTTGTGTTAACTTACAGCCAGGTAGAGCATGGTAAACATTGAAAAGGAGGCGTGTCCTGAGAAGAAGGATTTCCTGTGGAGCAAAGACAAATCCTCAGTCAGTTTTCTTCAACATTTACGTTGTGTGTTTCTGAAACATGGCACAGATGCTGTATATGTTGTGCGCTGTATATGTTGTGCGTTGCATATGTTGTGCGTTCACCTGGCCTCCTGCACGTCGCTCTCGTGGCCAGTGCAGGTGTAGTTGGTGATGTAGCCCAGCGAGCAGTCAATGGTGGAGAAGTCCGGCTTACACACATCTAGGAAGTGAGGCCTCATGCGGCCCACCGACACCTTGGCGATGTCGGTGAACGACTGGCTGACGGCACATCCGAAGAGGAACACGCCCATCTGCAAGGTCACGCACACCAGGGGTTAGCACGACTGACCGTTAGCTAAACCCCGTGCCCCTAACTTCTCTCCTCTCAAAAGTAAACGAGTCATTTCTGAAATGATGACAAGAAGGCAGAAGCAACCTTTACGTTTGTGCCTAAAGGTGCAGCTGTTTTACCAGCAACAGGCTTTACCAGCTGCTACTAGCGAGCTAATTAAGCTAACGTTAGCGGAGCAAATTGGTGGGAAACGTCGTCTCCCACGGCTGGTCCACGTGGAAGATAAACATATTGCTATTATATTGCAGTGAAAAGTTATTTAGTCAAAGGGGTATAAGAAAAAAAATGGAAGAACAGACATTTCCTTCAAATATGTTTAGCTGTTTTGCTTAAAACTAGCGAGCTAACTAAGCTATCAAACAGACAGCGTCTTTGGCTGATCTGTGTGGATGACATGGACATAAATGAACAGCATTGCTATTGTATTGCAGTTTAAATATATTTCTTCCTAGTGTGTACAATTATTATAAGAACAAATAGAAGAACAGTTATTTAATACAAATATAAACCTGTTTAGCAGGTTAGCTCACATACTAGCTGGCTAATTGAGCTAACGATAGCTACGCACATTGTTTGGAAACACCCGTCTCTGGCTGAACGTTTCCAGCCGACTTAATTTTGACTCAAAACAAACTGCTGTCCATTCCTTATACTTTTGCTTCTGTATTTCTTGTTTCAATAAAAATATATATACACACAGTATCCCTCTTCAGACGGCTCCGTACATATTGACTCAACATGTGGAATAATTAAAAACTGGTAAGGGCTTGTTGCGAAGGTTGCAAAGCTCTGATTGGACAGTCGGAGTGCAGAAGTCGATGCATTAACCTGAACAGGTGTGAAAGCTTATGGAGGGCTGACCTGCTTGTAGAGAGCGGCCACGTAAGGATTCCCGACGAAAGACTTGGTTCCCTCTCGAAGTTGGTGAATCCTGAAGCATTCTCCAATCACGATCTAGAAGAAAATGATTTGTTTCTTTGAGATAAACAACACGGTGGATCCTACAGTCTCACAGGTTTAGGTTTAGATGCAGATAACAATGCAGTAAAAAAACAATATATATATATATATGTATATATAACTTCTGAGTGTTTATCATGCAGGAAATCTAATTTAATTCCAGACTGAAGTCAGACTGAGTGGAAAGGACAGACAGGAGAATGAGAGAGTCACACAAAGACAAACAATGAGCATGGCCTGCCTTTCCCTCAGGCAGTTTGGATGTGATTAATGGAGATGCTGCGCTCAATGACATGATGGGGGCCTCTTTGTTTATGAAATATGAAGGATAATGAGACAGAGGAAGAAGAAGAAGGGCGAACACACGAGAATGAATAACCCAGAATGGGTGAGAAAGATCTCGGACGCTGATGTAAAGAGGGCTTCTATCGGGGCGAGCGGTCTGCTTTAGGGCGTAAGTCAAGTGGGCCTAGTGTTGAACCCTGTGGTATTCCAGCCATGAGGTTTGAGGTATTTCTGAGGCGGGGGGGGCTTACACCGAGCCAACCCCCGAGGCACGGAGATGTCAATCACATATGTGAGCCACCTTGGGGTGTCTGGCTGGCGGACCACAGCTCCCCTTTCCTTCCTCCTTCCACACACAAGGCTTCAGTCTCACTCGCTCTCCATAACATCGACCCGCCGGTCTCTAAGGGCGAGGGCGGGGCGACTTTCAACCAGAGGATCGGTGGTTCGATCCCCGGCTCCGCTAGTCCATGTCAGTGTGTCCTTGAGCAAGACACTTAACCCTAATTGCTCTCGGTCTACTGTATATAATGTAAGTCGCTTTGGATAAAAGCCTCAGCTAAATGTAATGTAATGTGATGTAATGTGATGTAATGTAATGTAATGTAATGTGATGTGATGTGATGTAATGTAATGTAATGTGATGTAATGTGATGTGATGTAATGTAATGTGATGTAATGTAATGTGATGTAATGTAATGTGATGTAATGTGATGTAATGTAATGTGATGTGATGTAATGTGATGTAATGTGATGTAATGTAATGTGATGTAATGTGATGTAATGTGATGTAATGTAATGTAATGTGATGTAATATAATGTGATGTAATGTAATGTAATGTGATGTAATGTAATGTGATGTAATGTGATGTAATGTAATGTAATGTGATGTAATGTGATGTGATGTAATGTGATGTAATGTAATGTGATGTAATGTGATGTAATGTGATGTGATGTAATGTAATGTGATGTAATGTGATGTAATGTAATGTAATGTGATGTAATGTGATGTAATGTAATGTAATGTAATGTGATGTAATGTGATGTAATGTAATGTGATGTAATGTGATGTAATGTGATGTAATGTAATGTAATGTAATGTGATGTGTTTTAGGGCTGCACACACCTCGCAGGGCTCAGTACGCAAATCGCATCCGGCCCTTTAAATGTCATCTCTCAGGCCGCGGGTTAATAAACACACACTGTTTGTGTATTTACACGCATTGTTGGGCCCGATTAAAACACACCTATCCTGGTTGTGAGGTCAGCTGGCCGGCTGACAGCCAGAAGAAACAAACACGTGTGTGTGTAGAGTGTGTGTGTGTGTGTGTGTGTGTGTGTCTTGGCTATTGTCAATGGATTGTTTTGATCCGGGTTTAAGATTAGGACCGCAGGAGGCCGATACAGGACAGAGGAGTTTATTTGGGTTGTCAGCGTTTGCATTCAGGCCTCTCCGTCTCGGCTTGTCGCCGTCTGTCGGGTTCTTCAGAGTCGGTCACGGATCCTTCGGAGGGCGGCGCCGCCCGGCGGGTCCATTTGGACCGCCAACGCTCACAGAGCTCTGTCTCCAGATCGCTAACTCTGGTTTCTCACAGTGGAGTTTGGGATTTCCCTCGCAGCGAAGATAAACAAGCCCCGCCCCCCCACACCCACTACCCTTCTGCTGGAATCTGCTACCAGAGCGTGCACGATGTGTGCACGAGTTAGGCGTGTGCGTGCACCTGAAAAGGAACGGTGTCGGCATTGCAGTAGACGACGCCACTAATAAAACACAGCTGTGTGTGTGTGTGTGTGTGTGTGTGTGTGTGTGTGTCACGCCAGCTTTGCCCACACGAGAACATGTGAGGGAACTAACTAGCGTGGCCTCCTGGTTCCAATAAGCAGAAGAGCTGAGCTCGTACACTGTGTGTGTGTGTGTGTGTGTGTGTGTGTGTGTGTGTGTGTGTGTGTGTGTGTGTGTGTGTGTGTGTGTGTGTGCCCGCCAAGCTGATGGCAAGGAGGCGTCTTAGTCTGGTGGGGCGGGGCTGGGGGCTGTAAAGATCATCTCACCGGACCACGTGGCACCACTTGACATGCTCATACCCCCTCCTCCCTCCCCCCCACCCACTAATTCGCTGGCACTCCACTGGAGCTGCAGGAGTCAAGTGAAGGGAATGAGGGCGTGGAGGCTGGGGGGGAACGAGACGGGACCCGGAGGTCGTAACACGTCTTCTGGACCATCGGCACACAAATGTGCTTTTGGGTTGGAGGAGGAAGAGGAGGAAGAGGAGGGTCCTCTTGCAACCATTAACTCGGATGGTGGAGTGATACAAACGATGACTCAAAGAATAAAGTGTGACGAAGAATGGAGAGGGTAGGACACAAAGCACATTCATAGCAAAATATATATATGTATATTTTAGAAAACGCTGCATGATAAGAAATCACTCAAACTTTAATATTTAGTTTTTTATTAAAGGGGGCTGGTCTACATGGGGCTGAGAGTTGAGAATAAATAAAGTAATACAGAAGAGGGAGGTGTAAGAAGGTGGACTTACAGAGAAGATGGCAATAAGAATGCCGACACCACAAAGCACGGCGTCGCTAATGGTGTCGCCCTCTTTTCGGGGGAAGCGGATGGACTCGTCCGAACAGTAAAACCCGCGCTGGTACGGC
>CM042217.1:3044065-3106565 GCA_023566465.1 Cottus gobio
ATCTGACCAGCTGGAACACAGACAGGAACGTGAGAGCGATCGAGCACCTCTACACTATCTAAACCCCCCCCCCCCCCCCCACACACACACACACACACATACACACACACACACACACACACACACCCCACAGCATAAGTTAAAACTCACTCCGGCCTCATCCGCAAACGGCGGCGTGAAGAAATACGACCTCTTTAATGGATAAAGAGCGAGGTGACCCCTCAGAGGAGCCGCTGACCCGGAGAGAGGGAAGGAGGGGGGGGAGGGGCAAAAGAAAGAGGTGGGCGGGGCTGGCGGGCGGAGGCCTGCGGTGCCTCAGTGATTTAAAACACAACTTTCACGAACTCCGTCACGAGGTCAGTGACATCCGGCGAGGCCGAGATCCTCAAAGAAGGCGGAGCCTCAGAGACAGTTGAATAAATTAAGTTTAAAACTAGTCTAACTAAGCGAACCTTTTCAACTGTTTGATCCTAAATTTGAGCTTCGGATTTAAACTTTATATTCATTAATTTGAACTACTTAAACAACTTCTAACTAGTTATGTGTCCATAACTTCCTTTGACCTTTGTGACCCGTGGATCTGTGCTGTTTACCTTTGTCATTTCCCCCATAATGCATTGCATGACAGGCTATCCCTCATAGGGGAGCTTTATGCTGCAGGTAAACTTCATGTCATATTCAGGATGAAGACTCCATCGCTCTGCTTTACTTCAGGAAGCTGAACGCTGCATCGTGTCGTGTGTTCTGAGCGCTTACAGCCAATGAGCCGGAGAAATGGCGTCTGAGAATAATTGGAGCCTCAAAGAACGGAAAATAGGGCCGCCACACATCCTGAGTGTGTGTGTGAGTGTGTGTGTGTGTGTGTGTGTGGGGGGGGGGGGGGGGTCTTGGAGAATTTGGGGAACAATTCTATTTGACTTATCAGATCCCATCATGCATTTCTCTCCTACAGAGTTCAAGGAGACGCGCAGCAGACCACGAAAGACCCGATAAAGAGAGAGAGAGAGAGGTATTTGTGGTCACTGTGTGTGTGTGTGTGTGTGTGTGTGTGTGTGTGTGTTGCACTTATTTATTTATCTGTAAATCCACATGTTCACACTCCACTGCTGAAGACAGAAAAAACATGCTTTAAAGATATGGTTTGTGTGCATATGTTTACAAGTGTGTGTGTGTGAGTGTGTGTGTGTGTGTGTGTGTGTGTGTGTGTGTGTGTGTGTGTGTGTGTGTGTGTGTGTGTGTGTGTGTGTGTGTGTGTGTGTGTGTGTGTGTAAAGGGGGGGGGGGCTTGACTCCATAGACTGCCGATCACTCACGCCTCCTCTCTTCTCTACAACAATTCAGATGCTGTCGAGGGATTGAGGGGCTCAACTTCAGTTAAACTTCAAGTCCCAACATTTTATTATATTTATATTGATTTATTCTCCATTTGCACATTATTTGGAAAATTTAGCAATTTCTTTATGACTTTTTCCATTTTAAAAATGGTGTGTTTGTGTTATGAAACCTGCATAGTGTGTACGGATCCATTACCGTCACTTGTCTAATTCAGGCCACTCTCTTGTGGAAACCTTTGACACACACACAGACACACACACACACACACACACACACACACACACACACACACACACACACACACACACACACACACACACACACACACACACACACACACACCCTGCAACATAAGCTACCTAAAGGACACTCTGAAAGAAGCTAAAAAAGAAGATATTATGTTGTGGTTATTTGATATGTGACTGTGTGTGTGTGTGTGTGTGTGTGTGTGCTGTTCGACTGTATCAGAGGGATCAGAGGGAATGAGTGGCTCAGTTCCAGGTCCACTTGTTGGCGGACGTCGTTCTGCCAAAACAAGGTGAGCGCCGCCGCCGAGGGGCGACCCGGTGAAGGACCCCCCCCCCCTCAGCGCCCCCCCTCAGCGCCCCCCCCCCCGCCGATGGCTTTTTCACGCTTTCCTGCTGTTCTGACCCACAATCCTTTGCGCGGCAGCTCTACGAGCAAGAAGATCAAAGTGAAAGTCGTACGTGATCGTTTCATCTCATACGTCACCAGTTATTAAAACAACAAACTGTGACCTCTGTCTTTTCTTAGTTTTCTTTAAATCCGGCCTGCCGAGCAGAAGCTTGGGAAGCTCTGACCCAAACGGCGCTGAGCCCCCCGGTTCACGACATCCGGGGGTCTCTGTGAGCCACGTGGGAACAGAGCGAGGGTTCACGGAGGTTCAGGACGAGGCCGGGGGTCAAAGGTCAGGGATGTGACACAGATCTGGGATTATACTGATTATACATGCCACCAGAACACTGTATTATATCTGTGTGTGTGTGTGTGTGTGTGTGTGTGTGTGTGTGTGTGTGGCTATGTGGGTGTTAAGAGTGGGTTACTGTGTGGTTCCTCTGGCGACTCCTTTTCTCAAACAGTTCTGAGTTGTCGACCACAAAGAGCTTTAAAGAAAAATGCTCTCGCGATCCAAATAAACAAACTGGGCTCCATGAAAACCACCCAGGTTTGTATGCACACGCCTAATTACTGTTTAGGAGAAATATACAAACACACACACAGACACACACACAGACACACACACACACATGTGCACCGATACAGGTGTTGGAGGCCTGGATACTGGATATCAGTTCTTTGTGTCCCCGAGCTGCTGATGTGTGGCACACATGTACAAAGCTCACACACACACACACACACACACACACACACACACACACACACACACACACACACACACACACACACACACACACACACACACACACACACACACAGGAGTGGCTGAGCTCAGCAGAGTGGATTCTTTCTCCTCCCTCTGTGTGAACCGGGGGGCCGCTGGCTGAAGCATGTGCTTACAGAGAGATTTTATTCACAGGAATAAATGCCCCGCCTCCTTTTCTTTTTTATTCTACACACAGGCATCTGTTGGGACACTCTTTACGGGTCTTTTACCAGCAGGCATCTGTAAGGGCAGCCTCTGAGCGCTTTGAAGAGATGTTGGTTTTAACACTGTTTTATAAATGACTCGACTCCTCTGGTTGTATAGAAGTCTATGCTTCATGTGTTGACCCTGCATTCTCTCTCCTGACCACCAGGGGGCGACTCCTCTGGTTGTATAGAAGTCTATGCTTCATGTGTTAAAGCTGCATTCTCTTTACTGACCACCAGGGGGTGACTACTCTGGTTGTATAGAAGTCTATGCTTCATGTGTTAAAGCTGCATTCTCTCTCCTGACCACCAGGGGGCGACTCCTCTGGTTGTATAGAAGTCTATATAAATGACTCTACTTCTCTCTTGATGTATTCCCTCAGTAAACATTGTAAACATGAGTTTATGTCTCAGTCTCTAGTTTCAAGTCTTCTTCAATACAGCATGATGTTCATTTAGTAAATTATGCTCATTTAGAGTCAAACAGACCATAAAGCAGGGGACGCTTTAGGGGCGGGGATACCAGGGTGATTGACAGAGACGTGCACAGGGTCTCAACGTCTAAATATGGTCGCTTCCAACAAGAGGGCGACGACCAAAAGGCTGAACTCCACAAACCAACAGGTGATGTACAGTCGATGAGAACAATGGCCAACGATGACGTCAACAAACAGACAGACAAGTATGCAAAGTTATTTTTCAGAAACTGAATTGAATCTCTTCATCGTGGATAGAAAAAGGCGTCACTTCAGGTTCGGAGCCGGTGGAGCAGAAGATATATTAAAAAAAAGATAATTTACAACTCATCAGGCCGAGCCAGGCCGAGCCAGGCCGAGCACCCTGCTGCTCCGGTGAGGGGAAACCTGAGCGGCGCCCCGGGGCCGGGTCGGGCTGGCTGGGCGTGTCCCTGCTGCCATAATGGCATTATTAACCCCCCCAGGGGACAAAAGGCTGCAGAGCAGAGAGTCTTTGAAACCCGACGCCTCCCCCCCTCCCCCCTCCACCTCTTTAAACTTCACTGCTTCCCTTCCCCTCGTCCTGCACACATCGCGGTCCTCCCGAGACAATGGGCGCTAAATGGGAGCGCCGGTGGGAAAAGTGGATCATCCTCCTCTCCTCTGTGTGTAAACAGGGGCTCAGATAAGACCCGATAGAGGGAGATGGTCCCTCTCTCCCTCTCTCCCTCTCTCGTCTCCACCTCATTCCCTTCTTCCACCTCGTCCGCCTTCCGTCTGCCGGCGGCTCGTTGGTCCCTCGTTAGCGGAACAAAGAGCGAGCTGAGATGCATCAAAAGGGGGTATTGTTCTCATGAAACAGTGAAATCTCCCTAAACCCCCCAACCCACTCTCACTCTCAACCCACACACACACACACACACACACACACCAGCGTAGTCAGAGACAGTGTCAGACAGAGGGGCCCCTGTGACAGCGGGGAGGCCCCCAGGCGAGGACAGTGTGGTGAACAGAGGAGATGATGATGATGATGAAGATGAAGAGCTGCTGTATGAAAATCACGCCGCCTGGGTTTTCCTCATTTGCATAAAATGCTGAGCCGCCATTGTCGTCGGGTTCGTAGGCGGCTGAGCCCACGGCGTTAACGAGCAGGGCCTCATGAGGAGGTAGAGGAGGACCGCTCTTCCTCTTCCTATGTAATTATTATGTTGTAACAGCTGCATCCCACCAGCTCTGCAGAACACGAACGAATGGAGAAGGAACGCCGACTCATCGGCTTTAATTATCTAGTCTGGCTGCTTTTCCGGTGTAAAATCTGGTCCGGAGCGACTGAAACCATCTCTTCTTCTTCTTCTTCTTCTTCTTCTTCTTCTTCTTCTTCTTCTTCTTCTTCTTCTTCTTCTTCTTCTTCTTCTTCTCGTCTAAAGTTGCACGGATGAGGGAAAGGATGCACGGATCCCGTAAAGCAGTCAACATGATGGAATGACAGCCGTCTGGTCACCCCCCCCCCCCCCCCCCCCCTCCATAGACTCAGATCAAGATGGCATCATCAGAACAACTCTGTGAACCGTGCGAGAGCGAGAAAAAGCCCTCAAGAGCCGGGTGTGATGTAACGAGCTCGTTGGCCACGCCCCCCCCCAAAACACTCACAATGCCCGCCGGTAAAAAAACTCAACCGGCCTTCAACTCACGCAACGACGCCTGCTCACAAACGTTTATGGCCGGGTGCAGCTGCCTTGTCTAAATAAGCAGCCGGAGGTGTGTTTACCTGAGAGGGCTGTAATCAGGAGGAGAGGCCGAGGCCGAGCCGCCATTGTTGCCGTCGTCAAAGTGCAGGCTTTTATTGTGCCGTTTAGCTGTTTGCCGGGACGGAGACGCCGGGGAGGACGAGTGCGTCTGCGTTTGCAAACCAGCGACACACACACACACACACACACACACACACACACACACACACACACACACACACACACACTCCTTCCCCTCCGGGCCGTGGACTCCATCTAATGACCCCTCGGCATCATGAACCCGACGGGTGACACACACTCTCCCCTCTAATCGCAGCCCTGCGCAGACATAAACCCCCGAGAGGCGGAGAGTTTGTCGTTTAACTCACCGGCAGACGCACAATGTAACACACACACATATTTTTCAAAAGGCGCACTTAACACCGCGTGCATGCTTTAAGGACGGCAGCAGCCTGGAGGCCTCGACTTGTCATGAGCGTCAGCTGATCTTTATCTTGTCGCATAATCCCATGATGGTCTCCAGCCGGAGGGGCCCGCTGGCCTTCTGGAGAGCCCTGACCTCGCCTAGTCCTGCAGCCGCGGGGCCACAGGGGCCACGGGGGCCACAGGGGCCACGGGGGCCACAGTGCCCACAGGGGCCACAGGGGCCACGGTGCTGAGGGGCCACGGTGCCGCGAAAGGATCGCCTCGTAAATACCAACATGGCCCGTCGACGCTCCTCTGCACGTGTCGAGCTCTCGGCTGAGCAGGAAACGTCACGCAAGGAGCTCATTCTGTGCCGCCTGACCTTTGACCTCAGCTGACAAACGGAGGAGAAAAGACTGACAAGGAGCATCAACAGCGGGACACAACTAACTGTCCTAAAAACTAACTGTCCTAAAAACTAACTGTCCTAAAAAACTAACTGTCCTAAAAACTAACTGTCCTAAAAACTAACTGTCCTAAAAACTAACTGTCCTAAAAACTAACTGTCCTAAAAACTAACTGTCCTAAAAACTAACAGTCCTAAAAACTAACTGTCCTAAAAACTAACTGTCCTAAAAACTAACTGTCCTAAAAACTAACAGTCCTAAAAACTAACTGTCCTCACGACTAACTGAGGTTCAGGTCGGCGGGTTTGGAACGGAGTCCGTGTTTGGGTTCGGGCCTCCCACTTTTTCCCCACTGATTACAGTTTTCTACCAGACACTTGGAAAAAGTCTTCTTGTTGTCGGGCAGATACGTTTCTCAGCATCCAGTGAACTAACCAGTGAACTAACCAGTGAACTAACCAGTGAACTAAACAGTGAACTAACCAGTAAACTAACCAGTGAACTAACCAGTGAACTAACCAGTGAACTAACCAGTGAACTAACCAGTGAACTAACCAGTGAACTAACCAGTAAACTAACCAGTGAACTAACCAGTGAACTAACCAGTAAACTAACCAGTGAACTAACCAGTGAGCTAACCAGTAAACTAACCAGTGAACTAACCAGTGAACTAACCAGTGAGCTAACCAGTAAACTAACCAGTAAACTAACCAGTGAGCTAACCAGTAAACTAACCAGTAAACTAACCAGTGAACTAACCAGTGAACTAACCAGTGAGCTAACCAGTGAGCTAACCAGTGAACTAACCAGTGAACTAACCAGTAAACTAACCAGTGAACTAACCAGTGAACTAACCAGTGAACTAACCAGTAAACTAACCAGTGAACTAACCAGTGAACTAACCAGTGAACTAACCAGTAAACTAACCAGTGAACTAACCAGTGAACTAACCAGTAAACTAACCAGTGAACTAACCAGTAAACTAACCAGTGAACTAACCAGTGAACTAACCAGTAAACTAACCAGTGAACTAACCAGTGAACTAACCATTGAGCTAACCAGTAAACTAACCAGTAAACTAACCAGTGAACTAACCAGTGAACTAACCAGTGAGCTAACCAGTAAACTAACCAGTAAACTAACCAGTAAACTAACCAGTGAACTAACCAGTGAGCTAACCAGTGAGCTAACCAGTGAGCTAACCAGTGAACTAACCAGTGAACTAACCAGTGAACTAACCAGTGAACTAACCAGTAAACTAACCAGTGAACTAACCAGTGAGCTAACCAGTGAGCTAACCAGTGAGCTAACCAGTGAACTAACCAGTAAACTAACCAGTGAACTAACCAGTGAACTAACCAGTGAGCATGTCACAGCCTCCCTGAGCGAGTGAGGTCACGTTTCACGTGTGCAACGTACGGGAAGATAGAAATACAAGTTGAGGTATTGGTCTGCCAACGGGCCTCCATTTCTCTCCATTAGTGCGAAGCCAGTTAAGAAGACAAGCTCAAGTGGAGAGGAAAAGGAAAAGGAAAGAGGGGGGGCAAAAGAAAAAGGACAGGATTTCATTTCACAACCACACCTACCTCCGACCGACACTACCTTTCCGCTTCCCACCCTTTCCTGAGCTACACCACACACACACACACACACACACACACACACACACACACACACACACACACACACACACACACACACACACACACACACACACACACACACACACACACACACACACACACACACACACACACACTCTGTGCCCCCTGGTTCACTCACTCCCCAATATTGCGCCAGATGTCACATCAAGCGGCTCTGGGCCAGATGAAGAATTTGAGAAATTCTGGGCAAAAATATTTGGAGAGGATTGAAGTGGCTGAAAGCCGGAGAGGTCGAGGTGAAAGCTCTCCGGCTCTAATGAGGAGGGGGGGGGGGGATGCCGCGGCGGCTGATGGAGAGGCGGGAGTTGAGTTGGGTCGGAGCCAGATATGAAGCCTCCCCCCCCCCCCCCCTCTCGGGGCCAAAAGGTTATTACGCTCCAAATCACGTCACCGAACACCAAACACTGTATCTGAGATCAGAGCGGAGGACGAAGAACCTGAGACGTTGGTGGAAATGAAGGCAATCATGCTGCCTAATTTAATATATCTATATATATATATATGTATATATATATATATATAGATATATATATATATAGAGAGAGAGAGAGAGCAGGATCCTGCTGCTGTGTTTATACATCGTGATCAGCAGGGAACCCCTTATTTTATTTATTTGTATCTTTTGTACATGTGATTAAAGATGTGTATGCAGACCCCTGAGGTTGTGTGTGTGTGTGTGTGTGTGTGTGTGTGTGTGTGTGTGTGGAGGGGGGGTCAGATTGCCCACCTGTAGGAAGGTGTCACAGCACCAGCTGGCAGACAGGAGCACTAATTAACGCTAACAGATATTTATGCATCATAGCTGATGATGGCCACGCCCACCAGAGAGGATTCCTCTGAGCCCCCTACACACCCGCATTCCTCACCCAGCCCCCCCTGATAATACCCCCCCCCCCTCCCCTCACCACCTTTCCCCTCCTCTCTTTTATCCCCCTCTGCCCCCCCCCCCCCTCAAAGCACAACCACTGAAGTGGGCCAACCAATCAGCAGCGAGCTGCCAGACTGCAGTTTAGCATGACAAAGGATCCATTTGCGTCTGTGTGTTTACATGCAATGCATGTGTGTGTGCGTGTGTGTGTGTCCCCCCCAAAGAACAGCCTTTTTTTTTTTTTGCTAACCAGAGAAGGAAGTTGGTTTTCACAGGAAACTCAGTCCACATGCGCCTCAAAGCTCATCTGCATTTATTTGGGCGCAGATGAAACGATGTGAGGTTCTTAATGAGCAAAGCTACAGCACTGTGTGTGTGTGTGTGTGTGTGTGTGTGTAACATCCTGGGTGATAAACTTGGCTCCTGTGTGGCTGAATGTTGCAGATTTTCCATCACTTCTGTTTGCTGCCTCAGTTTCTCAAGTAAAAAACAGTTAGTGGCTCCACCTGCTCCTCTATGCATCAGATTCTCTCTCTCCCCTCTTTGCCACAACACATGCTTAAGCAATTATTCCAACGCAGTCCCCCCGGACAGAGAGGGGCTCCATAGTGAAGCCAGAGAGAGAGAGAGAGAGAGAGAGAGAGAATTTGAAGAGGGGTGATCAGGAGGGGCAGCTGGCAGCGTTCTGGGAGAGTAATGTGTGGAAGTTGAGTACAACTCCCATAATCCCATTTTTCACAAAAAAAGAGAGAGAGAGACAGAAAGGAGAGACGGAAGGAGTGGAACAAAGGGGGAAGCGAGAGAGAGAGAGAGAGAGAGAGAGAGAGGGGGGGGGGACTGGAGCTATAGACTCAAAGGACTGGGCTACAGTGACAACAGCTTAAAAAAAAACAGCACCACATGAACAGGACGCCCCCCCCCCCCCCCCCCCACCCGCCAGCAGCGGATCAATACCTTCATTACACATCGATCACTGATCTGCTCTCAGGCAGCTGGCGGCCCTTCTGCACGGGCTTCTATGAAGTGAAGTCTTGGAAACAGCTGACTCCAGAGCCCTGATCGATACATGGCGATCACAACATTTAGTTCATCCCACGTGCGTGTCGACACACACGTCACTCACGGCTCATTGTGAGTTTGTTTTATTATTTTGTTTCCACTATTAACTTTTTTTTTTTTTTTTTTTTAATGTATTCACCATTTACATGTTTTAGTTGTTTGTTTGAACAAAGTGAGGGCGTGCTGCGGGGTTGTGTGTCTCTGGCGCTGCACGATAAGAGATGAGATGAGTTGTGTTGACGGATAACACACAACTCTTTAAAACGACACGCGGTGTACTGCAGCATCACAACGTGTGTCCCATCTATTTATTATACTATAATAAAAGTTGTATCCTTTTTTTTTTTTTTTTAGGTTTAAAGACTCTTAAAGTGCAAATCAGCTGCTGTGCACCAGCCCCACACAACACAAGTACACAATCAACACACACACACGGTGCCGTACCGAGCAGAAGGCAGAAGACGTCCAGCGCTATGAGCAGCCTCCTCTTGCTGTGGTCCACGCCGTTGTTGTTGTTCAGCGCGGAGGATCCTCCGTTCCGTGTCTCTTGGGCCATCGCTTTCTCATACATGTACTTTTGCATTTGAGAACAACTCTTCTTCTTCCTCCTCTTCCTCTCCCTTCAGGCTCCTCCGGGTTTGTTCGGCTGGAAATCCAAGAGTCGCGTCCTCTGGGGAAGAAGAGTGTCCGCGCGGAGCTCAGCGTCCCGGGGGCGCGTGCGGTTTCTCTTTTTTGCAAAAATAAAAATAAATAAAAAAAAAACGAGAAGAAACGATAAACGAGTTTAAAAAGAGAAGAGAGGGAACACAAGTTGGCTCAGGTGAACGGGCCTCGCTACCGGTCTTGGTTCAAAGGACTTGGAGTGGAAATTGCGCAGCGCATCGACAGCCGCTCTTGTTATATCAATCCTCCTTCTCCTCCTCCTCCTCCTCCTCCTCCCTTCAAGTTGCCCCGGCGGCTTCGAGGCTCAGCCCTCTTCCCTCTGCTGCTAGCGGTGGGTAATCGCCTCCATCGCGTCCCCCTGCGTGGAAAAACTTTCTCTCAGGCTGGAGGGCGACGCGCGGGGGACGCAGCGCCCCCTTCCCCCCCTTTACGCCCTCTAGCGGACAGGCGAGGTACGACAGGCGCACTGGAGGCGACGGCGGTCCGGGAGCGCGTTAGGACAGGACACGAGGACCTGTTGCTCTCTTTAACCATGAGATAATTAAATTAATATATTTATAAATATGTTTTTGTTGTTTTACAATAAAGGTAACGGCATGTTTCATCAGTTCATGCTGACAGATGTCCATGCTGAAGCATCAGAAGCAGAATTATGGATTCACATAAAGTTGCTTTGGTGTATTACGTCACTCAAAGAGACATACAGGAGACTCAGAATGATGCATAAAGCTGCAAAGAGACTCAAGATGACGATAACGAAAAGTTTCCAAACAACCAAGAGACAGAAAGTGGCTACAATGAGATGCAAAACCAAGTTGAGTCTTGATGCCAGAGACCGTAGAAACGTAAAAGTCATCTGAATTTATGGTTCCTAAGAATAAATACATGGCAAAGACAATTTCCTTTGGAGTAAAATAAAGTTGCTCCAAACCGTTACAAAGTAGCACAACTCAACATTAAATGGTACTAAATATGCTTTATCCCTATAGTTATTATAATAGTCTCTAAATGAATCATTAGTGCAAACCTAAATATTTTACTGAACAATGCTATTCATTTTTTTCATTTGTATAAAATAAATATTTGTAAATCTTTTTTGTTTTAACAGGTATTTTATTTTTTGAGTGACTTTGAACAGGAAAACAATGTAGACAAACAATGTTTATTTTCCAGTGGGAATGTATTATTTTGATCTCTGGTCAAACTGTTTTAAAGTTTCAGGATTCAACTTTGATAAGAAAAGTCAGAGAAGGCTGCAGTCAGATAAATTAAACCTACACCGCCCCCTGGTGGTTCAACGTCAAAAACTCCTTCCAGGCTGGTTTGTGACCATGAATTTCACTTGTTTATTAAATATAGGTTTATGGAAGATTAACAGTTTGACACTTTATATTTTATAAACATATGGGACGGGTGCAGTGGTGATAGGGGCCAATAACAGTGAGGGCCCCTGAAAGACCCCGGACAAAAAGGGAAGCAGCTAATTGTGAGCATAAAAATTGAACTATGACCTGACGGACCAGTTTGATCACGACTGAGAGACACTTATAGTCTGAGGGCCTCATAGGAGCCAAGGAGCCACTCTATAGCCACTATTTTAAGTTAAATCACCAATACAACATTATTTATTGCTACTTAAGATCATTAGTTTATTTAAGTAATGTCTTGATTTTGAGATTGAATGCATCGTTTCAAGAAAATTGTACAGAAGGAAAGAAAATCAACAATTTGAATGTTCCAATGAGATTTATTATTTCAAAAACAATGCAACATAATTCAAAATAAGTACCATAGACCCACTCAGAAATACAGACCTATATTCACCTCTGGCTGCAGCATGATTGTAGTCCATCACAACTTCTCCTTCAACCGGACTGGACAGAAATGGAGGGAAGATGAGTTCACAGCACCTTCTTTCAGAATGAAGAGGATCCCAATCTTACATACCACTTTACCATTGGCCACCACCATGAGGTGAAGCCATCTGCAAAGTAGTGCTGGAATAACAGCCATAAATGTCCTTGCTGGATTTGAAATGTCCATTAATTATCCTCCATGTCCCATCCCCAACCACATACAAGTGACCAATATCCCACCAGTTATACCTTCTTTTTAAATTGGCATTGGCAAGAGACACCAAATGATAACAAATATATATACATGCAAAAACATTAGCAATAAAACTCTGAAACATACCTGGTCTTCTGTGAAAAGCGCAGGTGTCCCAGCATCACAAATGGTGAGTTCAGACTCCACAAGAACCTAAAAACAGAACATAAGAAAACTATTAGCTCAACTTCCAGCTCAACAACCAGCACCAGTAGCATTGACTTAAGGACCTCGTGCCTTAAGCTAGCTAAACTACTGCTATAAATGAAATATATCCCTCCTGTGGAACCTAACCAAACACCGTTTTGAAAAGCTAACATCATGTTCTCGTATCTTTAGCTAACCGCTAGCTTAAAACACAGCACATGCTAACACATGTGTCAAGTTATAAAGTGGACCGAGAGAAAACCGTTAGCGTGTTAGCGCTAAGCTAACTTTAGCGTTTAGCCTAATTGTTGAAATAAATGCTCCCGGAATGCTATCTAACGTTTCATTTTATGGGGAAAGTGACGCACTCACCGGTCCACCTGGTGTAGCGTTAATGTTGTTAACCTGCAGCTCCGTCACAGTCAAGTTAGCGGTCGGACGAGGCACTCAACACCAGCGGACTGTTTCCGCCTCGTCACTGCGCTGCACGCTGCACTACGTTGCACACGGCACTAACCCAACAGGTTCCTTCCTCCCCTCCCTTACAACTCATAGGGGCCAAGGAGCCACTCTGAAGGCCTCATAGGGGCCAAGGAGCTACCAGGGTCATCAGGGAAGCTGATTGACCGGGTGCAAAACTCAATGCAACACCGGGTAGGTGGGAGATGGACTCTCTCTCTATTTCTCTCACCCTCACCTCTCCTCCTTCCTCCCTCTCCCTTCCTCCTCTCTTGCTCTCTCAATCTCTCTCTCTCTCTCTCTCTCTCTCTCTCTCTCTCTCTCTCTCTCTCTCTCTCTCTCCCTCCCTCCCGTCTTTCCTCCCCTCCCTCTCTTCTCTCCCAAACTCTCAGTGACAGAAGTAAAGTGCCCCGCCCCTCTCGCTCCCTCTTTTTCTCTCACTTTCCCTCTCTCCCTCTCAGTGACAGAAGTAACGTGCCCCTCTCTCGCTCTCTCTCCCTCTCTCCCTCTCAGTAGGATAAGTAAAATGCCCCGCCCCTCTCTCCCTCCCTCTCTCGCTCTCTCTCTCCCTCTCAGTGACTGAAGTAAAGTGCCCCGCCCCTCCGTGCGCTCCCGTCGGGAGAAACACACACACACACGCGCGCGCCGCACCGAGCGAGCCCAGCCGTCGGTTAACGGAGGGAAGAAGATGGCAGAGCGGCAACAACAGAAACACGAAGGCAGGGTCAAGATCGGCCATTACATCCTCGGCGACACGCTGGGAGTGGGGACGTTCGGCAAAGTGAAGAGTTAAGTGACGGTTTGTTTTTTTGTGTCGTACCGGATTTTTTTTTAACGTGTGACGTTTGAGTGTTTCCAGTTGGAGTAATGAAGAGTGACGCTACGCAGGACCGTTGGCCCGTGTTGCGTTCAAGGACGTCCGTGAAGCGCATCGCTCGCCCCGATAACCCACCGCGCGATCTTAACGTCAACTGACAACATGTCCAGCAACGCGGTGCTCCTCGCCGCGTTGCTGGACATGTTGTCATCTCGTTAGGAGCCCACCGAGTCAGGGAAACCTAAAAGTTGCTCCTGTCGCGCGCTATCACCGGTTATTATTGCAGGTTTCCTGCACTCTGCGTGACCTTGTGAGCTTTTAACTCCGGGCTCACTCAGCCGTTTGTTGTGCTGCGCGCGCAGCGTGAGGGAGGGGGGCGGGAAGGGGGGGGGGTAAACCCACCTGTCGTCATGGCGACGCTGTCATTCAGTCCACGTGAGGGCAAATTCACAGTGTTTAATACCAGGTTTAATAATGATTATAACAATTATGAAATATAAAAACAATTCACAGTCGTTAATACCGGGTTTAATAATGGTTATAACAATTATGAAATATAAAATAAATTCACAGTCTTTAATACCGGGTTTAATAATGATTATAACAATTATGAAATATAAAAACAATTCACAGTCGGGTGAGTGTGTTAAGGGTAGAAAATGTAAGATTAACAAGAATATTTTCAAGAATATTTACAAGAAAAAAAAATGTACAAAAGAAATTACAAATTTACGAGGAGAATACATGAATATTCTCTGAGATTATAAAGGCATACATTTGTGAAAATATAACACAAATAATGTGTATATATATATATATATATATGTTATATTCTCAGAATAATGTAGTAAATTTACAAGACATTCTCTCACAAATAAATCTGAGAGAACAATATTTTTTCCCTTTTAAATTTATGAGTTTTTATGAATTTACCACTTTTTGATCTAAAAGAAAATACCTAAGTATTTTTCTTGTGAATACACAACTTTAATCTCCCAAATCTCTGCTTGCCTCCCCCCCAGTTGGAGTGCATCAGCTGACGGGCCATAAAGTGGCGGTGAAGATCCTAAACAGACAGCGGATCCGCAGCCTCGATGTCGTGGGGAAGATCAAACGGGAGATCCAGAACCTCAAAATGTTCAGACACCCGCACATCATCAAGCTGTGAGTGGAGCGACGTTTACATGTATGAACATGTAATGCTCCTTTCTGCTGTGGCATGCTTGTTTACTACCACTGAGCATGCCCACAGGGCTCCCAGGAAGCAACACACACACACACACACACACACACACACACACACACACACACACACACACACACACACACACTCTTCTGGTTGGTTAAAATCCTCCAGTTAAGATGCTAGACGTTGTTCCTGCCAGGCTCGATCCTCATCCAGGTGGCTCCTCTTGTTTTCCTCTCCTCTGACCTTGTTCCCTCTCTCGCTGTCTGCCCACGTCCCTCTCAACAGTCTTGTGTTATTTTTAGGTGAGGGTTAGTGCACTGTAAGCTATGGCAGATATGTGAGCTCCGTGGAACACTGTCACCAACGTATACAGTCACAGACACACACTCATGGTTTAGACGCACACATACACACACAGTCGGCCTCTATGCACAACCAGTAGGAAATTAAGTAGAACACACATTTCCCTCAAGTGCTCTCACAGTTTGGATTTCTTAGAATATATATATATATATATACTATGTGTGTGTGTGTGTGTGTGTGTGTGCTGCAGAAAAAAGCCCTCACCTTTCTGTTTCTCTGTTTATGTTCGTTTACTCTGAGCATATTTTGCCGTAAACGCGCGATGATGATGACCTCTTAGTGCGTTCATAGTTGTGTTGATTGTGTAGCGCTGTGTTTGTGTGTTCAGGTACCAGGTGATCAGCACGCCCACAGACTTCTTCATGGTCATGGAGTACGTGTCTGGAGGGGAGCTGTTCGACTACATCTGCAAACATGGACGGGTACGACGTCTCATCCGCTAGCTAGCTGCCCGCTAGCTGCCTGCTAGCTAGCTTGCCTGCTAGCTAGCTTGCCTGCTAACTAGCTTGCCTGCTAGCTGCCTGCTAGCCAATTATTATGGGATTAGTACTCCGATGAGACTCCGGTGTTGGTGTTTCCCTCAAAATACTGTCCGTATGAAGGTTCACAGGATGTTTTAGGAAGTACGTTCGGGTTGTGCGTCCGTCTCATTCTCGTGGACGGGATCTCGGGAACACCCGGGAACGGGATTCCCCGAAATCCACTTTACCACAAAGTTTGAAAACAAAAAGGTCAAAGTTCACCGTGATCTCACGAAACACGTTTTTGTCCATAACTCAAGAATTCATGTGCTGATTATTAAGGTTTAGGCAACAAAACTCAAGTTAGATTTAGGAAAAGACAATAAAGCTTAATTATATTGTCTCACACTTTCATTATTAAGCTTAACGGATAGCTTCAATCACTCAAAATATAAAAGGTGAATGAAAACGGAAACCATATTTTCATAAACTTTGAAAAGTTTGAAATGCCCTGTTAATAGAATGACATGATGAAGTGATCACACACACACACACACTCCTCTGGTTAACACACATGTTGTCTCCCAGGTGGAGGACACAGAAGCCCGCCGTCTCTTCCAGCAGATCATCTCCGGCGTGGACTACTGCCACAGGCACATGGTGGTCCACCGAGACCTGAAGCCAGAGAACGTCCTGCTGGACGCCAACAAGAACGCCAAGATCGCCGACTTCGGTAGGATCCACTGAGCCGGGGGCTACGAGGGGGGGAGAGGGGGGGGGGGGGTTATGTTCGGCGGAATTTAAGAAGAAAGAAAGCATAACTGAATATGTCGGGGGGGAGAGGTCCCCTAACAACGGGCAGGTCTCATATCATGTCTGGCAGGAAGCCTTGAGGCCCAGTGTCATCCGATAGGAAAGGAATAGCGGGTGGTGTGTGTGTGTGTGTGTGTGTGGGGGGGGGGTCCTGTCACAGGGCAGAGGGGTGTTGATGCCTCTCGTGTTGGGCCAACAGGTCTGTCCAACATGATGTCGGACGGGGAGTTCCTGCGGACGAGCTGCGGCTCACCAAACTATGCTGCTCCAGAGGTCATCTCAGGAAGGTGTGTGTGTGTGTGTGTGTGTGTGTGTGTGTGTGTTTTCCTGTAATGAAGGACGGCTGCAGGAGATGGAAACCGCTCCTCAGCACGTAGAGAATCCGGCTCCGACACTAAGACGCTCCGGGGTCATTTCACTCCGTGAGAAACCTTCTGCAGCATAAAAGAAAAAACAAAAACAAAAGACAATTTGATGTCAGGCTCTCTACTGCCACCTGCAGATCAGAGGAATACTGTGCAACCTGTGGAAGCAAATGCATCCACGCGCCCTCATGAAAGGCCAAAATGATACAAATGTGTCTTTATACAAAGACAGTAAAGCCTCCCCCCCCTCCCCCCCCCAGGCTCTACGCGGGCCCCGAGGTGGACATCTGGAGCTCCGGGGTGATCCTGTACGCCCTGCTGTGCGGCACCCTGCCCTTCGACGACGAGCACGTGCCCACGCTGTTCAAGAAGATCCGAGGAGGCGTCTTCTACATGCCGGAGTACCTGACGCGCCCCGTGGCCTCGCTGCTCGTGCTCATGCTGCAGGTGGACCCTCTAAAGAGGGCCACCATCAAAGACATCAGGTGACCCCCCCCACCCCCCGTTACGCCCTCCTTCAGGCCGGGGCGTCTCCTCCCGTCTCTAACCCACCCTTCTCTCCGCCTCCATCCTTCTCTCCGCCTCCATCCTTCTCTCCGCCTCCACCCTTCTCTCCGCCTCCACCCTTCTCTCCGCCTCCACCCTTCTCTCCGCCTCCATCCTTCTCTCCGCCTCCATCCTTCTCTCCGCCTCCATCCTTCTCTTCGCCTCCAGGGAGCACGAGTGGTTCAAGCAGGACCTGCCGGGCTACCTGTTCCCCGAGGACCCCTCGTGCGACGCTTCGGTCCTGGACGACGAGGCCGTGAGGGAAGTGTGCGAGAAGTTTGAATGCACCGAGACCGAGTTTGTGTCCAGCCTGTACAGCGGAGACCCTCAGGTACTCTTGTTCCTCTCTGTCCCTGGATTTAAAGAAATAATCACATTTAGTCATCAGTGACGGCGTTTAATGGCGTCAGTGGCACCTCTTCATCGTCTCGTCGTATAAGAAGGTCGTTGAGGAACATATTTAGTCATAATGAGCCTGTTCTTTGTTTATTAAACTGCAAAGCAGCCAAACGATGACCTTGTTTTAGTTGGTTGGAGGTTCTTTGGTGGCCGATGCCGTAGCCAATAGGATCGCAGCGATCAGCTTCAGAAGGTAAAGTTCAAGTGCTCGTGTGGCTCCAAGACCTGGTCATGAAAATAATTTGGGTTGGCCTTGAATCATCCGTGACCCCCCAAGTCGGGCACTAAGAGGAAACTTAATATTTAGTTTCATTAAGGAAACAACAAATAAATAGCACTAGTACATGAACCGAATGTCCTCTGGATCTTAGTCGTAGAACAGGAGTCATACAACAACAACCGATAAGTTCCATATCCTCCCTTCAAAATGCAAAAATATGACCCAGGAAAAAGCAATGCATCACAAACAGAGAAACTCAGCACACAGGTCGAGAAGAGGTTAAATCTTTACTTTGAAATGATTTTGACTTTATTAAATACAACCATGAAGCCTTCCGTCTTCTGTTGACCTCCGTCCTCTCTGTCCACGTGCAGGACCAGCTGTCCGTGGCCTACCACCTCATCATAGACAACCGGCGCATCATGACCCAGGCCAGCGAGTTCTACCTGGCCTCCAGCCCCCCCCAGGGCTCCTTCATCGAGGAGGGCATGCCGCTGCCCCCCGGGTTCAAACCCCACCCGGAGAGGATGCCGCCGCTGCTGGCCGACAGCCCAAAGCCCCGCTGTCCTCTGGACGCGCTCAACACCACCCGGCCCAAACCGCTGGCGGTGAAGAAGGCCAAGTGGCACCTCGGCATCAGGAGCCAGAGCCGACCCTACGACATCATGGCCGAGGTGTACAGGGCGATGAGGCAGCTCAGCTTCGACTGGAAGGTAACCGCCCACATACACACTTCATAGTCATAGTATCATCATAGTATGTCAAAAACGTCATAGCATGTCAAAAAATGTAATTTGTCAAAAAAAGTATGAAAAAAGTCATAGTATGTCAAAAAAAGAAAAAAATATATAATTTGTCAAAAAAAATATGAAAAAAGTCATAGTATGTCAAAAAAGTAAAAAAAAGTAAATTGTCAAAAAAAGTATGAAATAAATCATAGTATGTCAAAAACGTTTTTAAAAAACAATTTTGTCAAAAGTATGAAAAAAGTCATAGTATGTCAAAAACTAAAAAAAAAAAAAAATTGTCAAAAAAGTAAAAAATGTCAACTGTCAAAAAAAGTATGAAATAAGTGATAATGCTCAGCCCTGACGGCTCACCTCTGATATGATGAATCTTTTGCAGGTGGTGAACCCGTATCACCTGCGAGTGCGGAGGAAGAACCCGGTGACGGGAAACCTGGTGAAGATGAGCCTGCAGCTGTACCAGGTGGACTCCAGGTCCTACCTGCTGGACTTCAAGAGCATCGACGGTCAGTGACGACCCCAACACTGAAAACACTGTGTATATACATATGTATACGTACAGTATATGTATATATACATTAGGGCTGCAACTAACGATTATTTTAATAATCGATTAATCTGTCGATTATTTTTTCGATTAATCGATGAATCGGATAAAAAACAAAAAAGCATTACTTTCCAACCCTTTATTCAAAAACAGAACTGACGGTGCAACAATCTTCAGAAATGCACAAACAGGTTGCTCCTTGAACATCCCTGAGCTGTTAAAGTAATAATATTAATAAAAATAATGGACTAACACAAACATACACATGATTGCTTTATATCTGCCAAATACATAGGCTTTTATTAAATAAAGTGCACAAAACATGTGCACTATCAAGCTGTCAGAACAATAAATAACTTATAAAAAATAAAGAAAAATACTAATCAGAAAACTTAACAGGATTTGTTTGAACGTCAGAACTGGTTCTCTACACTACACTCAGATACACACACTCACACACAAACACTCAGACGCACACACATACAAACACACTCACAGATGCACACACTCACACTCTCACAGACGCGCGCGCACTCTCTCTCTCTCTCTCTCTCTCTCTCTCTCTCCCTTTGTTCAGACACATTGTTCTTACGAGCTAACGCTAACTTGTCAAGCTAATAACGAGTAAACAGCAGAAAGCTGCTGGAGGGACGTTACGTCTTCACTTCAAACGGAACACAACCTGCCGACTAGCCGCAGCACCGGAGCCTCAACCGGAAGTGCCTCTACTAGCTGCCTGTTGAACGGCCTTCCTCCACGATGTGTTTCAGTCAACGTTACGGTCTCAGCTGGTCTCTCCTCGACCTCCACGATGTGTTTCAGTCAACGTTACGGTCTCAGCTGGTCTCTCCTCGACCTCCACAATGTGTTTCAGTCAACGTTACGGTCTCAGCTGGTCTCTCCTCGACCTCCACGATGTGTTTCAGTCAACGTTACGGTCTCAGATGGTCTCTCCTCGACCTCCACGATGTGCTTCAGTCAACGTTACGGTCTCAGCTGGTCTCTCCTCGACCTCCACGATGTGTTTCAGTCAACGTTACGGTCTCAGCTGGTCTCTCCTCGACCTCCGCGATGTGTTTCAGTCAACGTTACGGTCTCAGCTGGTCTCTCCTCGACCTCCACGATGTGTTTCAGTCAACGTTACGGTCTCAGCTGGTCTCTCCTCGACCTCCACGATGTGTTTCAGTCAACGTTACGGTCTCAGCTGGTCTCTCCTCGACCTCCACGATGTGTTTCAGAACAACGTTACGGTCTCAGCTAGTCTCCTCGACCTCCACGATGTGTTTCAGTCAACGTTACGGTCTCAGCTGGTCTCTCCTCGACCTCCACGATGTGTTTCAGTCAACGTTACGGTCTCAGCTGGTCTCTCCTCGACCTCCACGATGTGTTTCAGTCAACGTTACGGTCTCAGCTGGTCTCTCCTCGACCTCCACGATGTGTTTCAGTCAACGTTACGGTCTCAGCTGGTCTCTCCTCGACCTCCACGATGTGTTTCAGTCAACGTTACGGTCTCAGCTGGTCTCTCCTCGACCTCCACGATGTGTTTCAGTCAACGTTACGGTCTCAGCTGGTCTCTCCTCGACCTCCACGATGTGTTTCAGAACAACGTTACGGTCTCAGCTGGTCTCTCCTCGACCTCCACGATGTGTTTCAGAACAACGTTACGGTCTCAGCTGGTATCTCCTCGACCTCCACGATGTGTTTCAGAACAACGTTACGGTCTCAGCTGGTCTCTCCTCGACCTCCACGATGTGTTTCAGTCAACGTTACGGTCTCAGCTGGTCTCTCCTCGACCTCCACGATGTGTTTCAGTCAACGTTACGGTCTCAGCTGGTCTCTCCTCTACCTCCACGATGTGTTTCAGTCAACGTTACGGTCTCAGCTGGTCTCTCCTCGACCTCCACGATGTGTTTCAGTCAACGTTACGGTCTCAGCTGGTCTCTCCTCGACCTCCACGATGTGTTTCAGTCAACGTTACGGTCTCAGCTGGTCTCTCCTCGACCTCCACGATGTGTTTCAGTCAACGTTACGGTCTCAGCTGGTCTCTCCTCGACCTCCACGATGTGTTTCAGTCAACGTTACGGTCTCAGCTGGTCTCTCCTCGACCTCCACGATGTGTTTCAGTCAACGTTACGGTCTCAGCTGGTCTCTCCTCGACCTCCACGATGTGTTTCAGTCAACGTTACGGTCTCAGCTGGTCTCTCCTCGACCTCCACGATGTGTTTCAGTCAACTTTACGGTCTCAGCTGGTCTCTCCTCGACCTCCACGATGTGTTTCAGTCAACGTTACGGTCTCAGCTGGTCTCTCCTCGACCTCCACGATGTGTTTCAGTCAACGTTACGGTCTCAGCTGGTATCTCCTCGACCTCCACGATGTGTTTCAGAACAACGTTACGGTCTCAGCTGGTCTCTCCTCGACCTCCACGATGTGTTTCAGTCAACGTTACGGTCTCAGCTGGTCTCTCCTCGACCTCCACGATGTGTTTCAGTCAACGTTACGGTCTCAGCTGGTCTCTCCTCGACCTCCACGATGTGTTTCAGAACAACGTTACGGTCTCAGCTGGTCTCTCCTCGACCTCCACGATGTGTTTCAGAACAACGTTACGGTCTCAGCTGGTCTCTCCTCGACCTCCACGATGTGTTTCAGTCAACGTTACGGTCTCAGCTGGTCTCTCCTCGACCTCCACGATGTGTTTCAGTCAACGTTACGGTCTCAGCTGGTCTCTCCTCGACCTCCACGATGTGTTTCAGTCAACGTTACGGTCTCAGCTGGTCTCTCCTCGACCTCCACGATGTGTTTCAGAACAACGTTACGGTCTCAGCTGGTCTCTCCTCGACCTCCACGATGTGTTTCAGTCAACGTTACGGTCTCAGCTGGTCTCTCCTCGACCTCCACGATGTGTTTCAGTCAACGTTACGGTCTCAGCTGGTCTCTCCTCGACCTCCACGATGTGTTTCAGTCAACGTTACGGTCTCAGCTGGTCTCTCCTCGACCTCCACGATGTGTTTCAGTCAACGTTACGGTCTCAGCTGGTCTCTCCTCGACCTCCACGATGTGTTTCAGTCAACGTTACTGTGGCAAGGTTCGTCATAGCCGTGGGGTTTCCGGAGCTCTTCACACAAGGATGACACCAAAGCTGCACGTTTACGAGCTCTTTTATTAGGCATTCTCACACACCGATATTCACATGCCTAGCTCTCCTAGCTCTCCCCTGTCTGCGTGGCTCTGGGAGCTCTTGTAGCTCCCTTCCCCGCCCACGCAATCCCACGATCATGTGGACCAGCTGTGCCGCCTTACGCGCTGCACAGCTGATCCCCATGATCGCCTCTCTCTCTCCCTGCTGCAGGTGCGCTAACCACGCCCCTCACCCCACATACCCCCACCGCCCGACTTAGGCCGGGGAGCCACCGGCCTAACCAACTCCCCCCCCCCTCCCTCCCACTGGGAGCGGGAGCGGGAGCCAGTCCCGACCATCTGCCCCCCGACCTATGGACCACCATGGAATTAACTTGCGTTTCCGCCAGATGCCACCGGGTGGTCCGGGCGTTGGCATCCTCCATCCGTGGGGGTCCGGGCGCGGGACATGGTCCGGACAGAGGGCGATCGAGCGCCCCGGGAGGCAGGCTCCTCGCGCTCTCCGCCGGCCCCCTCCCGGGGCCAAACTGGCTCTCACCCTCAGCCCGCCGCAGCAACCTGCAACACAAGAGAGAGAAAGTTTAGGGTCGCGGGTCCCAGGTGGTTCCCCACCATTCCCGCCGGGCCGCCGCCCGCTGGCCGTTCGTGCGGGCCCGAGCGGCCCAGACTCCCGGCCCCAGCTGGCTCATCGGCCCCCGGTCCTTACTCCGGTCCCCGAGGACCCTCCAGAGCCGGCTCCCGAGATCCTCCAGCTCCCTCCGTATCAGGAGGGCCGTCTGGATCGCTGTCCCCTGGGCCCCCTGTGGCTCGGCCCCCTCCGGGAGGCTACGTCCCCACCTCCGGGACCCCCCTTTCCGCCGGGCCGTCCGGCCCTGGGGCGTCGGCCAGGGCGCCGCCTCCGGGTTCAGCGAGGGGTACCGGGTCCGGCCGTCCCGCCTTCCCCGGGCCCCCTCCATCCCCGGGCAGGTCCGCCAGACGTGCCCCGGGAGTCCGCAGGCCCAGCACCGCTGAGCGCAGTGGCGCCGCAGGTGTCCTGGCCGGCCGCACGCCCAGCACCCCCGGCCCGCCGAGTCTGGAGCCGCCTGCCGATCCGGGCGGACCCGGCCTCCCTTCCTCGGCGCCGGCTTTTCCAGGCTGGCCGGCGGTGGTCCCTCCCGGACCCCCAGGTCCGGTGCCGCTCCACCCGACGCTCCCACCGTCGTTGGAGCGGCCGCCTCCGCTGCCGTCCCCGTCGCCGCTGGGGCTGCCGTCGTCGCCTCTGCCGCGCCCGCTGACGTCAGCGCCGCCGTCTCCGTCGTCGCCGGAGTCGCCTCGGCCGCCGACGTCTGCGCCGCGGCTTCCGCCGTCGCGCCCGCCGACGTCTGCGCCGCCGCTTCCGCCGTCGCGCCCGCCGACGTCTGCGCCGCCGCTTCCGCCGTCGTCGCTGTCGCGCCCGCCGACGTCTGCGCCGCCGCTTCCGCCGTCGCGCCCGCCGACGTCTGCGCCGCCCGGGTCTTCCGGCGGCTGGCGTCCGTCTGCGTCGCAGCCTCCGCCGTCCGTCGGGCCGCCAGCTGCTCCAGCGCCGTCGCGAGGAGCGCCTCCCTCTGGGTCTGCTCCTCTAGCTGCTTCGCCAGCGCCTCCACCGCTGTGGCGTACTCCCGGACCTGCGCCTGGAACTGGTCCCTTTCCTCCTCCAGCTCCCGCAGCCGGGCGCCGTCGGGCCGCTTCTGACGCGCCTCGTCCTCCGGCGCCGCCGGGACCCGACCCGCCTCGGCCGCGTCCCGGACCTCCGCCACCCGGCCGTCATGCGGTCTCCTGCGCTCCGCCGCCTGCCGCTCCAGGTACGCGCCCCATTCATCAAACGTGCGGTATGGTAGCGGCTTCGCTGGCGCCGCCGGGACCCGCACTGCCTGCGCCACCTCCCGGATCGCCGGCGGCCCTTCGCCGGACATGGCGGCATACAGCCGCTCGATCTCAGCATTCCCGTCGTCCAGTGCGTCGTGCCGCTCCTTCCCCACCGGCCATCCCCGTTGGGCGCCACTGTGGCAAGGTTCGTCATAGCCGTGGGGTTTCCGGAGCTCTTCACACAAGGATGACACCAAAGCTGCACGTTTACGAGCTCTTTTATTAGGCATTCTCACACACCGATATTCACATGCCTAGCTCTCCTAGCTCTCCCCTGTCTGCGTGGCTCTGGGAGCTCTTGTAGCTCCCTTCCCCGCCCACGCAATCCCACGATCATGTGGACCAGCTGTGCCGCCTTACGCGCTGCACAGCTGATCCCCATGATCGCCTCTCTCTCTCCCTGCTGCAGGTGCGCTAACCACGCCCCTCACCCCACAGTTACGGTCTCAGCTGGTCTCTCCTCGACCTCCGCGATGTGTTTCAGTCAACGTTACGGTCTCAGCTGGTCTCTCCTCGACCTCCACGATGTGTTTCAGTCAACGTTACGGTCTCAGCTGGTCTCTCCTCGACCTCCACGATGTGTTTCAGTCAACGTTACGGTCTCAGCTGGTCTCTCCTCGACCTCCACGATGTGTTTCAGTCAACGTTACGGTCTCAGCTGGTCTCTCCTCGACCTCCACGATGTGTTTCAGTCAACGTTACGGTCTCAGCTGGTCTCTCCTCGACCTCCACCATGTGTTTCAGTCAACGTTGCGGTCTCAGCTGGTCTCTCCTCGACCTCCACGATGTGTTTCAGTCAACGTTACGGTCTCAGCTGGTCTCTCCTCGACCTCCACGATGTGTTTCAGTCAACTTTACGGTCTCAGCTGGTCTCTCCTCGACCTCCACGATGTGTTTCAGAACAACGTTACGGTCTCAGCTGGTCTCTCCTCGACCTCCACGATGTGTTTCAGTCAACGTTACGGTCTCAGCTGGTCTCTCCTCGACCTCCACGATGTGTTTCAGTCAACTTTACGGTCTCAGCTGGTCTCTCCTCGACCTCCACGATGTGTTTCAGTCAACGTTACGGTCTCAGCTGGTCTCTCCTCGACCTCCACGATGTGTTTCAGTCAACGTTACGGTCTCAGCTGGTCTCTCCTCGACCTCCGCTCTGCTCCGCGCTCAACTCAACTTTTCTTTTCATACTCAAACATCTCCGTGACTTATTGAGTGGTGTAATAATCGCGCGACACAACGAATCGATAATGAAATTCGTTGCCAACGCTTTTAATAATCGAATTTTATCGATTTTATCGATTCGTTGTTGCAGCCCTAATATACATATGTGCTAGTATGCTCATGCTAGTTGTCTGTCTTCCTCCTACACTTTTTAATTTGGCCTTAATTTAGAGACACATGTCCAAGATTCCCAAGACTTTCACACAGATTCAAAATGATAAATTGATATATTAAATTACATAAAAAATAAAGTCCTTTTATTTTGGTGGGGGCACAATTGTCATATAACCACAGAAGCATCTATAAAACATTATGAATGCTGACGCTACCCCCACCTCTGCTCGTGCCCCCCCCCCCCCCCCCCTGCAGATGACATCATCGAGGCGGCGGGCTTCAAATCGGGCTCGTCCACCCCCCAGAGGTCGGGCTCCACCGCCGGCCTCCACCGGCCCCGGCTGAGCATCGACTCGGCGAGCCCGGCCGACCTGCCGCTCAGCTCCTCCCTGCCGGGGTCGCTGTCCTGCGCCGCCCCGCTGCTCCCCCCGCGCCAGGGATCGCACACCATGGACTTCTTTGAAATGTGCGCCAGTCTGATCACCACACTGGCCCGCTGAGGCCCGGCGCCGGGGGAGGGGGAGGAGTTTAAACGCCAGATCCGGGTCCGGAGTGACTTCCTCTCTCCAAGATTAAGGAATCCTTTTTGAGAAATGAACGGCTTCTTTTTCTTTTTTTCTTTTATTATTTGGACCCAGTCAGAGTTTGGGAGTTCTTCTGAAAACTGATCCTGGGTCTGGAATCTGTGAACCCGGGAGACGCCCGGGAAGTGGAGAGGAAATAGGTTGCGGGTCACCGTCGCAAAGGTCAAGTTCACCGTCACTCCCACGAATACCCTCCATCTATTATCGGCCATGACAGCTGGCGGTGAGGGACCCGGACTCTGATCCCAGGTCAGTTTGCTTCTTGTCTCATGATGGAGGCCGGGTGGTGAAGATTGATATTATATGGTTTGTAAAAGAAACCGCTTTCTGTTATCCATGCACATTATATTTATACTGCAATCACATGACGTAGCCGAAAGGCTTGACTGCGGCATACCAGATATCATAAGATGATTATTATTTAGATATCAGATCCATATTTATTTTTCTAAGCACTGTAGTCACGTTGCTGAAGCATCGATGTAGCGTCTGCACGAGACGGCCGAAGATCAGAGAGCGTTTTAAAGAGACTGCGCATGCACGACATGCATGTTATATCCAGTTATTGTCCATTTTAAACATTTCATAACTGACATAAATATGCAACACACACACACCTCAGTTTAGAGAATGTCATAAAAAAAAGAAAAAGAAAGGCGAGCCGGCCTGTGACATCAATGTCTGTCACTACTGTTTTTAGGGCTACAATAATTAACATTATTATGATTATTATTACTTTTTAAATCTTCAAATCAGATTCATTCTCTTCCTCTGAGCAAATATTAATTTGCTCGATAAATGACTCCCGATTTTAACTCGAGATACCGATTATACGAGCTGCGGTGAACTTAATGAGCGTGTGGACGGTGATGAAGGCGACGATGAGGATGATCGATAAGAGACGAAGAGGACGGCTCGTGTGTGTCGACACACACGAGCCACGGAAACATTTCTCCAGTTGCCTGTGTGTGTGTGTGTGTGTGTGTGTGTGTGTGTGTGTGTGTGTGTGTGTGTGTGTGTGTGTGTGTGTGTGTGTGTGTGTGTGTGTGTACATTGAGTGAGTGATGGGTGGAGCGTGTCACATGACCATGATCATGTGACACAGAAATTATGTTTTTCAGAGTTTTGTTTGTGTGTTTGTTGTAATCGTCACATGAATCCTCCGTCCGTGTTCCTTCGGGTTCGTTCTCCGGGTTCGTTGTTTGGATGAAGAGCTGGAGGGGTCCTACGCTTTAGACGGGCACTGATGGGACACCCGAGAGGCGGGGCTAACGGGCAGAGGTGTCCGTGCACCGTAAAGCTGGTGAGGAGGAGTTGTGTTTTACTGGAACAACATTTAGACTTTACACAGAGGGAAAGAAGTCGGGAATGAAATGTCTCGTAAAGAAAGGAAAGTCTAATATCCTGTAAACGTTTTTGACTTGGCTGGTAAAATAATGACTGAAATGTAGATGTTTACTCCTCGCGTCTGAAAGGGAAGTGGCGGTCGGCGTGAAACCCTCCAACACGTTAAGTTAAGAGCGCTTTCGACAGTAAATTACTTGAAGAAAATCATAAATTCACGACCAAGCGCCGCCAGTATAAACCAAGCAGAAGCCTGTGGGGAGATAATGCGTTGGTTGTGAGTCTGTGTGTCTGTCCACGGCTAATCCCGCCCACTACTGGACCCACCTGCCTAATAATTGCTGTGCTCGTTTATGTGAAGCGCGTCATCAACACGCTGGCCCCTCCCACTTATCAACCGACCACTCGGCGCCGCAGGAGGTCACCAAGCGCTCTAGCGGCGAATTTTTCCGACAATCAGCTCGGCTGAAAACGAGCGTCTCTTCGTCCGTTGCAGGACGGAGTGGAGCGCTTTTTGTAATCTGTGCCGCCATCTTGTTCACGTTACGCATCATCGTTTAGTCCGCGGGTTTGAGGCCGGCGATTGGCGGAAGAGAGAGAGGAGGCGGAGAGTAATGCACTAACATCGCTGGATAACGACACACGGCGTTCATTCGTGTACAAATACCTCGATGACCTTGAAGATTTCTTATCGTCGTTTATTTGCCTTATGAGGGTGATGCGAGGCCGAGTCCTCCGCCCCTCTGCCGAAACCCTTAAGTACGTACAGGGTTCATACGCTCATGGAAAACATGGAGTTTTAAAATGCTTATTTCCAGGCCTGGAAAAGTCCTTGAACAAACTAAAATCCCCAAAGTTTAGTAAAAGTCATGTAAATGTTATATTCATGTGTTCATGTGGTTCATTTACGCTGAGTTTGAAATAATGAATATGCTTTTAAAAGAAAGACTCAAAATATAAGCAGGCATACGCTGAGTATATCTATAAATGTTTATTCTTTTAATCAAACTATTGTCTCTCATTCATTTGTGTCCTTTAAGGAATACTGTATGCTTTGGAATCCTCATTGTTAGTTTAAATACTACATTTTATCACTTTTTCATGGACACACCCAGATTTCACTGAATGTTTGGTCATGGGAATTTGGTTTAAAGTCCTGGAAAAGTTATGGAAAAGTTATGGAAAAGTCCTGGACCTCCATTGGTCACCATGTGTATGAACCCTGAACGTACAAACACCTCCTAATCCCCGTTGGTGTAAACCCCTGGTCCGCGTTCCTCAGAGGAACCTCCTCATCACGCTCCTCCGGTCCGGCCTCTGGGAGCGCTCATGCCAGTGTTTACGCTGCTGTACCGTTACGGCCGTACGCAACCGCCAGCGGCACGTTGGCGAGCTCCGCTCTGTGGTTAGAGCTGGGAACACGCCGGGGGGTTGAATCCCATCCAGACTTTACCGTGTTGTACCAAAGTGAGTGTTTCAACAGCGAGGCTGCCTGTTTATCTTATGGTGTGTGTGTGTGTGTGTGTGTGTGTGTGTGTGTGTGTGTGTGTGTGTGTGTGTGTGTGTGTGTGTGTGTGTGTGTGTGTGTGTGTGTGTGTGAGAATGTGGGTTGTGGTTATTCTTGTTGTGCACTGCATGATGTTGCTGTTATGATTTGCACTTTAATGAGTATTTATTGAAAAAACAATAAACAAGACATTTAAAAGGGTAAAATGTTTCAAAGGCTTTGTCATTGTCTCTCTCACACACACACACACACACACACACACACACACACACACACACACCACAGAGGATTATTGTTGTTTTCCCCCTCGGATGCCAACAACAGTATTGTTTTTTGCATGAACGTGACCTCAGGTGATCATCACACTACTTTAACTTCCTGTAACACTTTTTATTCATCAGCTTGAGGGAAAGTCGTAGAAGAAGAAGGCGGCATGAAAAGTAAAGGAATAAAATACAAGTTTATGGATGATGCTTCTCTCCAGAAGGGGCCACTCTGACATTTAACGTTTTATATTACGCTCCATGTTGTTGTTTATTGGTACGCCATAAAAGATCATTATTATAATACTAACATGTTAAAATCTCAGTATATACATAATATTAAGTTTTCCATAAAGTGTAATGAAATTGAACAAAATGATTTACAACAAAAAATTTAATATAAAAATTTAATACAAACGCTCAAAAAAACAGACTAAATGGTTTAACAATGTTAATCAGAGTCCTATAGATGAGTTGTGTGAAATTAATGACAAATATCACATCACTTGTAGGTCAGAGGTTATTAATGTAATGCTATTAAAGGGCCAGTGTGTAGGATTTCATCTCTGAGCAGAAATGGAATATAATATACATAACCATGTTTTCACGAGTTTCTAATCACCTGAATCTAAGAATTGTGAGACCATAAACTCATGTTTACAAGAGAAGTATTTTATATAGACTTCTATACAACCAGAGGAGTCACCCCCTGGTGGTCAGGAGAGAGAATGCAGCTTTAACACATGAAGCATAGACTTCTATACAACTAGAGGAGTCACCCCCTGGTGGTCAGGAGAGAGAATGCAGCTTTAACACATGAAGCATAGACTTCTATACAACCAGAGGAGTCGCCCCCTGGTGGTCAGGAGAGAGAATGCAGCTTTAACACATGAAGCATAGACTTCTATACAACCAGAGGAGTCGGCCCCTGGTGGTCAGGAGAGAGAATGCAGCTTTAACACATGAAGCATAGACTTCTATACAACCAGAGGAGTCGCCCCCTGGTGGTCAGGAGAGAGAATGCAGCTTCTTCATTACTTCTGCATTAGCTTCATTTTTCAGACACAGAGGTCGTCTGGTGACCTCATGGTCAGGGAGGCCTGAAGGAGGTTCAGTTGGTTGCAATCTACAACCTCACCACTAGATGTCACTAGATCCTACACACTGTTCCTTTAAGTCCTTGTTCATGTGTCAGTTTTATCAGCTATATTGTTTTATTATTTATTATATTTACCCTTTTCCACCAACACTGTGAACTGGTAACACGTGTTTAGGACTCACACGGATCATGAAGAGCAACCGGACAGAAGGAAGACTATTGAAGGAAAACCGATGAAAATGAACAATTCTTCTGTTTTTCTGCTGTGTATTTTCTCAGGATTTCTCAACGTTAAAAAAAAAACACCCTGGTCTGATGGGAAATCCACATTTTCCTCCCCTTATTATAAACGTCTGGTATTTTCCCATGAAGCGTGTAATCCTTTCCTTTGGATCCTCGGTGCAGTGTTCAGTCACTCGGAGCCAGCAGGTAGAAACGAGCTTCAGGAAATAAAGAAAAAGAGGCTGAGATGGAGCGGCGCTCCGAGGGGGAACGCCCTCGTCTTGCTCCTCTTCTTCGTCGTCTCACTGATCCACAGTCACCAGGTAAATAAGGTCACGGTCAGGTGACTCACACGGGTCCCAGTGTGAACAACAACAACAACAACAACAGAGACACTTCCTGTTTCCTCCGCCTGGTGGCTTCTTCTCCAGCTGTTACAGACAGAAACACAAAAAAACAGCATGTCAGCATGTGGTTTAAAAATAAATAAAACAATTGTAAAAAAGAAAAATTGTAAAAAAGAAATTTGTAAAAAAAAAAAAAAATGACATGGTAAAAACATTTAAATTGTAAAAAATATACATTTAAAACATTTTAAATTGTAAAAATTTTAATTGTAAAAAAAAAATGTTTGCACATTGGACACTAAAGTAGTGCAAAGATCAAACATTATAGTCTGAAACTTTATACCTGGCTCTCACAAATAAAATAAAGAAAAGAAAAAACAGAAACTTCCCTAAAACCAGCAAACACACTGAAAAACTGAAACTAAACTAGAATCAAAAAAGGAAAAATGAAATGTGAGCAAATTGAAAACTGAAACATTGGTAGTTTCTTCTCACCGGGTCAGCGCCGCTACTCCCCGGTGAAGTCAGGAGGCGGTAACAGAATCAGGTCGGCGAGATCCAGACCCACTTCCTGTGTTGAAGGAGCTCCGGGCCTGTGGAGAAGATTTTAAAATAACTCAACCTTTCTTCTGCAGAGGAGGACGACCTCGTTCTGAGGAGCACGACGCCGATAAACCAGCTGACCTTCTGCCTCACAAGGAGGATAAAACAAGCGCTCCTTTCGTGCTCAGTGACCCGGTGCAAAGAAAAATAAAGGAATACTCGTCTGTTTACCCGTGTGTGTGTGTGTGTGTGTGTGTTGTAACTACTCACAAAGTAACTTCTTCCTCCTTCATGATAACAGGACCTGAGATGGAAACATTAAGTTATAAATAATCCATTTATCATTGAACACATCACATGATAAATACATTTTTCAGTGATTTAACTAATACCATCAAATATTCACAATCAACTTTAGAAAATGCAATCATCATGGTTCACAAAACTATATATATATATATATATATACTATTACAAATATTGTGTGTTTTAATACAATACTTAAAGTTTTTCAGTATTTTAAAATCGTGCATTTTTTCCGGTGTCGCTTACTGGTTTCTGGTTGAGTGTGGCTGTAAAAAAAAGAAAGAGAAACAAACATTAAAACCTCATTCCTGTGTGTGTGTGTGTGTGTGTGTGTGTGTGTGTGTGTGTGTGTGTGTGTGTGTGTAACCCTACTCACAAAGGAACTTCTTCCTCCTTCACGAGAACAGGACCTGAGATGTAAGCAGAGTATTTGAACATTAAGTTTAAAAAAATCCATTTATCAGTGAACACATCACATGTTTTATAAAAGGAGCTGGATGGATAGATCTCTATAACTACATTGTATAAATGTATATTATATAACAAAGACTTCTCTAAAGTTATTCTGTATTTTACGATCGGGGATTTTCTCCGGTGTCGCTTACCGGTTTCTGGTTTAGAGCGGCTGTAAGAGAAAAGAAAGAGCAAACATTAAAACCTCATTCGTGTGTGTGTGTGTGCGTGTGCGTGTGTGTGTTTGTGCAGCAGGTGCACAGGTGTGCATCACGCCTACCTGGCAGCTGGCTTCTCAGGTTTCGGTGCATGGAAGAATGTGGCCAACTTGTGAAGCGCTTCATGTCTCGCTCTGTGAAAGAGACACAATACAGCATGACCTGTATAGTGTGTGTGTGTGTGTGTGTGTGTGTGTGTGTGTGTGTGTGTGTGTGTGTGTGTGTGTGTGTGTGTGTGGAAACTCACTGCACATCGGGGCTGTCTACGATGATGTCACTTCGACTGTGACTGTGGTTCACGCTCAGCTCTTTGTTTCCTGAAACAACAAACAGATTTAATAATAGTGATAATTAAAAACACATCTTCACATGATCATCGTCGCTGAAGCCACTTAACGTTGATTGCTATCACCCCCCCCCCCCCCCCCCCCCCCCCACACACACACTTTAAAAGGCAACGTCTTCCTGTTTACACAACACGCTGCTGTCGGAGGGAGTCGGCATTTAAAGTATGCAAAACGCCTCGAGAGCCCAGAGACGTTATTATATTAATTATAATGAACTATTTGTTCCACTGTGGTGGTGGATGTAGTCCAGGTTTCAAAGTTTAGAAAGTTCATGAAATACAGTTGCAATAATGCTCTTGGGCATGTTTTTTTTTTTAATAGCAGCAGTTAGCTGTTAGCACTTCCTGTTAGCTAACTTAATAGCAGCAGTTAGCTGTTAGCACTTCCTGTTAGCGATGCGCTCGTCGTCCTGAATCCCTCTGACACGGAGAGAGAACCTAGAGACCAAAAGTTCTCAGGTCTGTGAGGCGTCTTTATTTATTTCTATGATTTTCTTTTCTTTTCTTCACTGAAGAAATGAGAATAAAGTAAATAAACGCTAACAGCTCAAAAGAAACCAAAAGAAAAAAAAAGCCCAAGATGGCGGAAACCTTTCTACCTGTAAGTGCCTCTAAAAGATGAAGACTGAAGATAAACGTGTGTGAAGGAGGAGCTCTGCACTCGTATGGAACGATCAGCGTAAATCTAAGTGTTCGTAATCTTGTCCATCAAGATAAAAACATGGAGGAGCCAAACACATGCAACCAGCTTGTTGGTAAACATCAACAGACGCTCTTACCCATGTCCGGCATCGAGAGCGTCCTTGAGTGGCCGCTGCAGAGGGAAAAACATCAATCAGTGATCGGAGATAACAGGAAGTAGAATCCAAACTAAACTAAACAATCTGCGGAGATTCAGGCTGACATGGACTCACGGTGAAACCAGTGGATATTCAGGTTCAGGGGCAGGAGTGAGAGGATCTTCGTCGGCCCACTCCTCGCTGTCATCTGTGACTGAACACGTCGACATCAACGTCATCCACTGATAATAAACATGCACTTATTATGAATGGGAGCGGCGGAGATACTTACAACTTTCAGCTGATGTTGGATACTGGTTTGAGACCCTGGAGGACGAAAAGAGACAAACAAAATATATAAATGATACTTTTCAATTTAAAGCTGCTACGAGGAACTTTCATTTTGTTTGGCGGCCCCTTGTGGTGAGAAGCGGTAGTGACTCCATGAGCGCCGTAAAGAGCTGCAGCTGCCAGATTCCCTTCAGTCGCTTTACTGCAGGGGTCTGGCAGTCCTGGTTCTGGTTCTCCCCATCAAGTGGGCCCAGCCACACGGCCTGGGTCTGCAGCAGCGTGGTGTCGGCGCCAGAGCTCCGGCTGCAGGTCAAAGCCGGATCTGGGTCTGCCAGGGTCGCTGCTGGAGGCCCAGCTTGAGGCCCAGCTAGAGGCCCAGCAAGAGGCCCAGCTAGAGGTCCAGCTAGAGGCCCAGCTAGAGGCCCAACTAGAGGCCCAGCTGGAGGCCCAGCTAAAGGCCCAGTTGGAGGCCCAGATAGAGGCCCAGCTAGAGGCCCAGCCAGAGGTCCAGCTAGAGGCCCAGCTAGAGGCCCAACTAGAGGCCCAGCTAGAGGCCCAGCTAGAGGCCCAGTTGGAGGCCCAGATAGAGGCCCAGCTAGAGGCCCAGCTAGAGGCCCAACTAGAGGCCGCTAGAGGCCCAACTAGAGGCCCAGCTAGAGGCCCAGCTAGAGGCCCAGCTAGAGGCCCAGCTAGAGGCCCAACTAGAGGCCCAGCTAGAGGCCCAACTAGAGGCCCAGCTAGAGGCCCAGCTAGAGGCCCAGCTAGAGGCCCAGCTAGATGCACGTCTTGTTTACTTATGTGGTGCCATACAGAGGCATCGGTATCCCGTTGAGTCTGATTCATAACCATTTGAAAGCCGTATGAAACCAGCCCCCCACCCTCCCGGGCACCACATACCCGCTCCCCGTCCTGTCGTCCACCTCCTCAACGACGTTGTTGCTGCTGCCCATGCGGTTGCTGGCGGCCTTCTTTCCCAGCTCCAGCATCTCCTTGATGTCCAGCTCCACGTGGTCCACCGCGATGTATCCACCTGGAACAGAGTCCCAGAGTCAGCCTCCAGGTGGACCTGTGTTCCCCCCCTTCCCCCCTGAGGGGATCTGGACTCACAGTTGTTGCCGCTGTCCCTGGCCAGCCACCTCCCTTTGGGGCAGTTGGTGGTTCGGATGATGCTGACGACGTCGCCGCTGTTCACGGGCAGATCGTTCTTGCGTCCCTTGTTGGCCACGGTAACGGTCGCCCGGTACAGGGCGTCCTCCTGTCCCGTGATCTGAAAAACAAACGACAAACATTCACAATTTGGTCAATTTGGTCAATTTGGTCAATTTTTTGGTCAAGTGTCCACAATGGACAAGCAGAGCCAGGGAATCGAACCACCGATCCACTGGTGGAAGGACGACCTATCATCCGGAGTCCTCCGCAAGCTGCCAGCTGAACAACTGTGAGGTCAAACAACAGCCATGTTCATTGTTTACCTTTCCTGATTATAATTTTGGGGGCGGGGCTTAGGGGAAGGGATTATGTAATGTAATGATTAGCTGTCAGTGTTGCAGACTTGATGACTTTCTCGCTAGATTAAGCAACTTTTGGATCCAGCGGTCTCCAGCTGGAGTTTCAGTCCGGTCGGATAAACAAGTGAAGAGATAAAGAAACGAGTGGGTCGATGGTTCTGTTTGATAACTCAGAACTGGATCGGTCCGGTTCCTGTGTGCTCGTATCAGGATGAACTGTCACCCCTAAGGAACAATGTTGACACAGATTCCTTTAGCACATGATCAGCTCTCCTGCGGTGGAGGAATGAATCCCGACCGGTTTGACACATACGCCCCTCCTCCTCCTCCTCCTCCTCCTCTTCCTCCCCCACCTCGCTGCTCGCTCACCCTTCCGTCAAAATAACTTCACTCACTTGGAATTTCTTCTTCATCTCGTTCTCCTTCTTCTCCCTCTCCTTCTGCTCCTTCTTCTCTCGCTCCTGTTTCTCCTTCAGCTCCTTCTTCTCCTTCTCCAGACGCTGCTTCTCTTTCTTTTTCAGCTCTTTCTCGTCGGGCCCTTCCACTTTCTTGTCGTTCCTGCAGAGGGGAGAATGAGGGGAGGATTGAGGGAAATTACATTACACTGACGCTTTTATCCAAAGCGACTTACATGATATACAGTAGACACAGCAACGGTGAACAATTAGGGTTAAGTGTCTTGCTCAAGGACACAACGACACAGACTGCCGGAGCCGGGGATCGAACCACCGACCCTCTGATTGAAAGACCGACTTGCTAACCACTGAGCCACAGTCGGAGGATGAGGGGAGGAAGAGGGGAGAATGAGGGGAGGATGAGGGGTGAATGAGGGGAGGAAGAGGGGAGAATGAGGGGAGGAAGAGGGGGAAATGAACGGAGGATGAGGGATAAAGGAGGGGAGGAAGACGGGAGAAAAGAGGTGAATAAGGGGGGATGAGGGGAGAATGAGGGGAGGAAGAGGAGAAAAAAGGGAGAAAGAGGGGAGAAAGAGGGAGGATGAGAGAAGAACAAGAGGAGGATGACGGGAGGATGAGGGGAGACAATCGTGTTTTTTGAGAAGAGAAGCCTCTATTTGCATGTTTAAAAGCAGAGGAGATTAGGAGGGAAAGAAGGAGAGCAAACTCCCTCACGGTCGTAAAAAAAACAAAACAAGGCCTTACTTGCCGAACCTGCCCGTCTTGGTCTTCTCTTCATTCTGTGAACACAGAGAAGATTCACTTGAATCTCAAAGGACAGAATCTGAAGTGCAACACGAGTCATGAGCAGAAAACATGCTTCTAATCTGAAAAGAGACTCACGGAGATCTTGACTGTTTCCTGTTTGGCCTCAGCATACGGATCTGTGGGAAACACAAGTATGTTAGAAAAACTAACAAAAGGGAGACAGAATCACACAAGACAACGTTTCAGTGGCTATCGGTGCCATTCAAATATCATGGCTGAGTGCTAATAATTTACTTAAATGTCACACAAGCATGAACACAGTGTGGACGTCTTATCGAGGATAAGATGGTGTGATGGTATCTGAGTCGTGGCCCGAGAGGCTCCTCACTCTTTAGGGTCCCTTTGCGTTTCTTGACGCCGTCGCTCTTCACTTTCTTCTTGGTTGTCGACGTGGTCACGGCCTCGTACGCGTCCTCCGTGCTCTCGTAGACGCCGTTGTCCACGTCGTCGAGCCTTCGGGAAGAGAAGGGAAAGACGAGTCAGAAACCACAGGTTCTCCGGCGTGGACGGAGCACTTTGGAGCCAAGGGGCCTAAGCGTCGTACCCTGGAGGCCCCTGAGAGATCGGGAAGGAGGACTCCGGTTCTTGGTTATCTTGGTCGGCGTGCACCGCCGCTTCCGGGGGAGTCGTGTCGTTACTGTACAGCTCCGGCAGGTTCCCTTCGTCGGACGTGTCGGGGCCGGGGTGCTCCCCGTTGTCCCACTCGGACTCGAACTCCGGGAGGTCCTCTGAGAACTCGGGATCAGCGGAGATCTCTCTGGACGCCGGAGGAGGAGGGATGAATGGAGCCACGAAGGCCGAGAGAGGTCTGCTCGGCTTCTCCAGAGTCGGACCCAGAGACGGAGGGTCTGGGAGGAGCCTCTTGGGAGGAGGAGGAGGCGGGACCACCAACAGCTCCGGGATGGCGCCGGACCCCTCCTCGGCGATGCCCTCCAACACGGGAGAGGCTTGTCCTGCAGACAATGACACGGCATCAACACACGGTTTCTTAATACGTTGCAGATATTTCCTTTTATTCAAATGTATTACTGACATTTCTTTGCATTTTGGGACGCAGTAAAAACAGTGAGACACCTGAAGGAAGTCAACAGAGAGAGGAAGAGCCAAGCTGAGGGGAGGAACTGAATCTGTGAGCAGATGAAACCAGTCCGACACCAGTTGTTTTCATGTGACTCTGCAGATTACATTACATTACATTTCATTTAGCTGACGCTTTTATCCAAAGCGACTTACATGATATACAGTAGACCGTAGACACAGCAACGGTGAGCAATTAGGGTTAAGTGTCTTGCTCAAGGACACAACGACACAGACTGCCGGAGCCGGGGATCGAACCACCGACCTTCTGATTGAAAGACCGACTTGCTAACCACTGAGCCACAGTCTGCAGAGCAGAGATAATGCAATCACAAGTGAGCCTCATAAAGAAAAAATGCTCCTGTGACTTCTCTCTTCCTTTAATTGCCGGCAAGTACTTGTGCAATAACATTTAACTGCACCACTTTTCTTTCTTACGGTGCAGAATGCGTTCTGTCCTGCGTTTTAAGAAACGACTCATCAATCCTTCACTGTGATAAGTGACAATGGACATGATTAAAATGGAGGAACCAGAGCGGGGTGGTTTGAAACCGACAGGATGAAGGCGCTCCGTGCAGCAGACTCCCCGTCAGTCTCTCAGGCATCAAACACTCCCTGTCACCGCTGACATACCTGCAGCTCTGCCCAGCTGCTGTTGTTTCTGGCACGACAAGAGGAATGTCAGGCCTGTTCATGATATACGTGTGTGCGTGTGTGTGTGTGTCTGTGTGTGTTTTTAAAGCTGCTTCCCAAAAGCAACACTCAGGGAAACCCTGTGGCAGAAACCATACCAAACATACCACATTTCTCCACAGGTGAAACTCACTACTAATACTACCAGTTGCACTGCACCGTGGTTTAGATCACTAATCAGGACTAGTGGACACAGGTTCAGGGGCCCAAAGGGTCAGGGGCCCCGGGCCCTAATTGGCCTTAATTGGAAAGTGATGTAGGTTACTGGTTTTGCGGGTGAAGACCAGAGCAAAATGTAATTTAAAGAAACAGAAGAGAGTCAAAGAATGAGCAGAAAAAGAAACATGAAACCACAACAAAGAGACTCACATAGACAACAGAAAAAGGTCAAAACAACCACGAAGAGTCACAAACATGACTACAAAGAGACAAAAACTACTGTAGAGACGCAAAATTGACTACAAAGAGACAAAAACTACTGTAGAGACGTAAAAATGACAAGAACAAGACAACGCTTGGACACAAAAATGACTCCCAAGAGACAATAAAATTATTACAAAGAGAAAAAAACAGTGAGAAAAGACAATAAACCGCTGCAAAAAGACCCCAAAGACAATCACAACAACTATGAGAAAAGAAAAATGACCACAACAGAAACAAAAAGAGGCTAAACAGTGACACATGTATGTGTATTTACTCCAGTGTACAAGGACCGTTTGCATGTCAGTACTCAGGGGCCTCCTAATGGGCCCAGTTGCCTCCTAATAGGCCCAGTTGTCTCCCAATGGGCCTATGTGTCTAACAATGGGCCTAGGTATCTCCCAATGGGCCCAGTTGTCTAACAATGGGCCCAGTTGTCTCCCAATGGGCCCAGTTGTCTAACAATGGGCCCAGTTGTCTCCCAATGGGCCTAGGTGTCTCCTAATGGGCCCAGTTGTCTCCTAGCCCAGTTGTCTCCCAATGGGCCAAGGTGTCTCCTAATGGGCCCAGTTGTCTAACAATGGGCCCAGTTGTCTCCCAATGGGCCTAGGTGTCTCCTAATGGGCCCAGTTGTCTCCCAATGGGCCTGGGTGTCTCCTAATGGACCCAGTTATCTCTGAATGGGCCCAGGTATCTCCTAATGGGCCCGGTTGTCTCCTAATGGGCCCAGTTGCCTCCCAATGGGCCCGGTTGTCTTCCAATGGGCCTAGTTGTCTCCCAATGGGCCCAGTTGTCTCCTAATGGACCCATGCACAGTACGCACCTGGTGACCTGGAGATGAGGTTTGTTGTGTACTTCATATTTCAGGTTTAACAGTCAAAGAAAGTGTCCACAAGAAAACAGGGAGCAGATAAGAAGAAGGACTCTGCAGCGCTTGGTCCAGACTTACTGTGTTCAAGGCCGTTGACTGGTTTCGATGGGCGGGCGTTCCCTGTGTAGTCAATGGGTGGGAGATCTGAGAGAGAATGGGTGGGACTCGGGGGAAACTCCTCGGGAGGTGGGGTGATGGAGTAGGTCGGGGAGGGGTTGGTTGGCGGGCTGAAAGCAGAGGAATGCATTACAAGTGGTTTTTCAACAACAGTGGACTGTGTTTCCTGCACGGATGACAGTACCTGCTCTTCCTGCGGGCCTTCTCCAGAGCATTGAAGATCCTCTGGTCAATAGCAGTCCTTTTCCCCGGGTTCAGGACCTCCACCCTGGAGAGGGCCGCCAGGGCCGAGATGGGACGCTCCGCTCTGGGAGGCGGATTGGACGCAGGGTTTGTAGCTGCCGGAGGAAAACGAGGAGGAGGAGGAGGAGGCGCCTCCTCCTCAGCTATGTTCACAGCTTCCTCCTCCTCCTTGGCTGCAAGCTCATCAAGCTCGGGAGGCGCGGGAGGCGGAGTGGAGACGGCACGATCGGGTGGAGGGGTCGGTGCAGCGCCGGGCGGGTTGGGGGCGATTTCGTTCCGGCTGGCTGGCCTGGAAGTCGGCAGGAAGGGAGTTTCTATCTCAAGTGGGGTCTCGCTCTCCGGAGCCGGTGCTTCAGGACCGGGGGCGTCCGGAATGAAAGACGGAGGTGGGGTGAAGTCGGGAGATGTGGGGTACATTTCCACGTCAGCACTAGAGTCCGGTAAGGTGGGGATGTTTGGGAGGGCCCTTGGTGCGGCGGGTTCTGCCCATGCCAACTCGTCACTGAAGTCAGAAGGTGCCGGGATCAACGGAGCCGGGATCTGCGGAGCCGGGATCTGCGGAGCCAGGATCAGCGGAGCCTGGATCGGTGGAGTGGGGATCAAAGGAGCCTGGATCAGCGGAGCAGGGATCAGAGGAGCTGGGATCAAAGGAGCCGGGATCAGAGGAGCCGGGATCAGTGGAGCTGGTCCGGAGCCGCCCGAGCTGGGGGAGTCCATGATAGGATCTGCTGATGGGACTTCCAAGGATGTTATCTTCGCCGGCTTCTTGAAGCCCAGGAAGCCCTTCTTCTTCGACAGCGTGGCCTGGGGTGGAGTTGCGCCCGGCACCAGCTCCTTGGTGCTCTCCTTCGGGAGCCCCAGGAGCTTCTTCTCTTTCCCAATCTTCTGCTTGTGGTCCGCCGGGCCCTCGTCCAGCTTCTCTTTGCTGCCCTTTGTCTTGTCTTTGCCCTTTTTGGACTTCCCCTCGCTCTGGATGAGGGGCTTTTTGCCCTCCTTTTTGCCCTCCTTCTTGTCCTCCTTGAAGATCACCCTGGGGGCGGTCGCCGACTTTGCCTCCAGGCCCTGGCTGATGGAGCTGAGCAGGGAGGGGCGCGCTCCTGCAGGGAGGTAGTGAGTCGGGTTCTGAGGAGGGTTAGCAGGGTTATGGTTAGAAGGTGGGTTAGGGGGTGGGCTCCTCGGTTTCTCCGGTGGAGCGGGTCTGATATTATTCGACTTCTTGAGGGGATCCTCCTTCTGGAACTTGGCCCTCAGGGCCTTAAAGTCCAGAGTGTCCACCTGGTGAGAGGACAACACAACATCAAGGAAATGAACAAATGATCGGATAAAACACCTGCTGGAAAAGACACGAGGACTTAAATCATGGACATTGTTTGGTTTTAACACCGTTTGCATATGAATCATGCATATGAGGCGAGGGAGTCGAGGGACCTGATTTGAGGTGAATCAGAGAAAGTTTCAACACACCTTTATTTTCGTATTAAATGCCGGATAATCATCCTATTCTGTATCGGGACACTATAACTCATCTTATTTAAGATTGAGATGACGTCTTTTTGACAGGAAGCAGATTTAACACAAAATAAAACAAACAATCGTAGCGTCGTTATTATGTAATAACTCCCTTTGCAGACGGAATTGAATGAAGTAAAAGAACAAACAAACCTCTTCCATTGCTTGTTCCATATCCACCAAAGCGACAGAAATCTTCTCAGTAGCTTCTCATCCTGTCGTCCGTTTAAAAGATCTCTTTCTAACCCGAGTGCTGCTCGAGACTACCTGAGCGTTCCACGTTCACAGGTGATCTCTGCAGGAATGAGGTCGAGTGGGAAAAGCTGCCTCTTTAAAAAAAAAAAACGGTCTCGTCAAACGGGTCGAGCCTTTGAATCAGCCTCTCAACAGAGCTTTTCTTTTACTTGTTTAATCCTTCGGGAATGTGGCTCGGCCAGTATGCTGAATGTGAGTCATTATCATGAAGCCTCGTGTAGCCAGAGTGGTTTGAATCTATTGAAATATTGACTGTCCACTGTGATCAATGCTTACATGGAATAATGTGTGTGTGCGTGTGTGTGTTTGTGTGTGTGTGTGTTTTTGAGAAGGTAATGCATCACAATACCTGTTTGTCTGAATGTCTGAGGATGAACGTGGAGGAGGAAGAGAGGAAAACACGAGTGCGGTCAACATTCCATGTTGGTTACAAAGAATACGAAAGTATTTAAAAAGGCATTTGTAATATGGTGTGAATACACGATGACACCACTTTAGAGGAGTTTACAGACTGTTGTGTCAGCGCACATGAGGCCTCCTGATTATTATATTTATATATAAATATATATATAAATGTTTATGTATATTGGTATAAAGCTTAAATGGTTAGTTTATAGAAAGACACTTTTTTTCCACTTACCCTTTGTTGTCCCCACTCATGCAGATTGTTCCCAGTTTATTTATTTAGTATTATTTATTATTTAGGCCGTCCTGGCCCGATAAAGTCTGACTTAAAAAAAACATAAAAAGCATAAAAACATCAGGAATTTCACTTAAGAGAGAAGTAACGGACTTAAAACAAACTGGAGAGATGTGACAGGACATTTTGCATTATGTGAATTCAGTGGTCAAATAGTCCTTAATATACAAAAATCACATCAAGCTGACGGTGGAAGAACTTTCAAAGGCTTTCCAGGTTTAAGGTTTTGAGTCATTCATCTAACATTTCAACATCATAACACTGTGGGGTGAACTTAATCTTTATTGTGGGACTAACTGCACCCAATTTGTCTTTTTTTTTCAAAAATACTGTGCCGATAATCCGGGACAGAAGAAATAGTCCCGGAGAAAAACTGCCGACAGTGATGTTTGTGGATTATCAGGAACTGGAACAATGTCAGTCAGTGTCTTCAATGATGTGAATCATCTATTCAGTTTGGTGGCAAAAACAAACAAACCCATGATGAGCGCCTCAAACCCCCGTCTGGTGAAACCAACTAACCTCCCCTTCCCCGTTTCCTTTAATTTGATTATTGCACTGGAATATAATGTCTAAATATATATGACAAATACATGTTTTATTGCAGTCTTTGTAAAGGCAAAAAAAGACACACAAACATAATTCAACTCAATGAAATGTCTTATTTTGGATCATAATCTTGAATAAAATGTGAATGCCGCTGCTGCTACGAACTCAAGCGTTTTGTTTAATTAAAACATTTTAAAAACAGGACTTTTATTTTGACAAGCTGCTATGATGATGCTTCCTGTAAAGCAGGCGACGGCAGCGTGCAACCTCAGAAGCAACGGTTGCAAGAAGACAAAATCTTAAATTATGATTTCATGAAGCAGGAAGTACCGCGACGCGTCCGCAACAAACAAAACAAACAAAAACAAACAACAAACCTGGTGCAGGAAAAGACACAATTGTTGCATGAAGATTTACCAGAAAACAGGAAATGAAGTGTTTAACGCTTTTTGGGGGAGGAGTCTTCAGATCCCCAAATAAATGTGTACCCACTCCACGTAAGTTTATTAAACAAATATTAAAAGTTAAACAATTGCATTGATATAATAAGCATTGAAAACCTTTGAATTCAGACTTTCTGTGATCGGCCTTCACAGAGAATCCATCAAACTGGGAAGAAAGAACGTACGCTAAAATAAATACGCTAAATAAAATGTGGCAATAATCTTAAAAGCCACATAAAATAAAATAAAAAGTATCTTACAAGACAAAATATATAAACGTTTTGTTGGACTAAGCTTTTTGGCTCCAGAGCTCATTCAAATCTGCATAAAAGTAAATTTATTAATTTACTTTGATAAATCTTTTAGATCGTTAGCGGTTAGTGGGAATCAATGGAAGTAAAATAAAACCCTTAAAGTCTCGTCAAATGTTAAAACATTAAAAGATCTACGGCCTCGGCAGATAGCCGTGAAACGTGTTGTTTAAGTGTGTTACAGTTATTCTAATGGGAAAAGGAGGAAGAGGAGGAGGAAGAGGAGGAAAAGGAGGAGGAAGAGGACTGACTCGTTCTAATAAAGCTGGTGACAGTTTAGAAGCCGCCGCCGCAGCACAATGTGACCATTACACCACATTGAATTACTGCAAGGCACCCTGGGGCGCTCGCACACACACACACACACACACACACACACACACACACACACACAGATCACAACGCTAACACACCAGTCATTTGGGATGTGTTTATTTGTAACAGTAATACAGGGTGAATACGTAAAATCAAGAGAGAACCAAAGAATCATCTAGAAACTGCAGAAAGTCATAAAGATAAAAATAATGTGTCAATTTACATTAAGAAACCGTAATCTGAGGTAAAGTTAAAACAGGTCTAGAAATGTTACGTACTCAAACGGCGACCTTTCCCCCCCCACCCACTTTTTTGTGTTTTATTCGACGCCTTTGTTCGCCTTCTAGTCGTCAGATTTGTAAGTTAATCAAAATAAAGATTAAAAAAATAAAAATAAAAAAGGAAACAAAAGAAAGTAGACATGAGGAGGACTCTGGCCATAAAATAGGGAGCGTAGCAGAGGTCAGCAGTTTGGCACCTGACGGGTGGGCGGGGCATCGCTACCTGGGGGCGGGGCTTGTGTGAGGCTTTTCTGGTAATGTAAGAATGTTTAGGGGGCGGGGCTTGTGTGAGGCTTTTCTGGTAACGTAAGAATGTTTAGGGGGTGGGGCTTGTGTGAGGCTGTTCTGGTAGTAAGAATGTTTAGGGGGCGGGGCTTGTGTGAGGCTTTTCTGGTAAGGTAAGGATGTTTAGGGGGCGGGGCTTGTGTGAGGCTTTTCTGGTAAGGTAAGGATGTTTAGGGGGCGGGGCTTGGGGTAAAACATGTGTGCAGCTGGATTCAGGATCAGTGGGTGAAGGTTGAGACGACAGCATCCGTGCACGAAGATTTAAATCAATGAAACGGAGGAAAGAAAAAACAAAAAGACGTGTTGGTATTGCTCGGTGGACGTCAGGGGTTTGCATAACGGAAGCTTTCCTATTTTATGGCGCAGAGGTCCAGCGGACAGAGTGGTTGTTGTCATCATTATTTACAAAATGAGTTTCGATCAGATGCCTTAAAGCCTTGTTGGCTCTATTTCTCCATAGAGCTGAGACTCCAGCGGCTTGATTGACTTATAAAATAAAAATTCAACTTTTCAATTTCTCCTCTTTTTTTTTTTTGTCGTTTTTTTTTTTCATCGGTATTGTACAAAAGCTATAGAGAATGAACAGTTTCGATCACAGAATCAGTTTTTTGACTCTCGACGCCTCCCTCTCCGGGTCCGCTCCGCTCCTTAATGTCCTTGAGGTCCTCGGCCTCCGTGAGTCCGTCCGTCCGTCCGCAACGGGAGACGTTTTGGCAAATCATCACAATGACTGTGTGTGTGTGTGTGTGTGTGTGTGTGTGTGTGTGTGTGTGTGTGAGTAGCTCCCAGAGAGTCTGTTTCTGCATAGTGATCCAGCAGACACTCACAAGACATTTGGGGAACCAACGCCCGAGGCCGACCCCCAAAACAAAAAGCAGCGAATCCCAGACCGGGCCCTCCCTGATCGGCTCGTTAAAAGAGTCCTGCGGGGGCCTCCATCGCTACAGATTCTGGTCCGTTGATGTGTGTGTGTGTGTGTGTGTGTGTGTGTGTGTGTGTGTGAGACGGGGAGGCACTGCGGACACGGGAGGCAGAGGGAGTCAGGCGAGGGCGAGGAGGAAAGAGGGAGGAAGGAAGGATGGAGCAGGTTATGTCCGTAAGGCCGGGTGTGAGGCGCCACAGGGAGGAAGAGGAGGAGAAGGAAGAAGAGGAGGAAGAAGACAGCGCAGTGGAGGCAGATTGATAACCCTCCGGCCTGGAGGGAGTGGGCCCTCTCTCCTTCTCAGGAGGAGGAGGAGGAAGAGGAGGAGGAGGAGCAGGCTCCTCCTGGGAGGTTGTTAGCCGGAGGAGGAGGAAGAGGAAGAGAAGGGGTTGGCCAGGCAGGGAGATGTGCCCCACACACACACACACACACACACACACACACACACACACACACACACACACACAGGGGTTCTCCTCCCGGTCTCTCGGTGCTGGTCTGGTCTGGTCTTCCTGTGCGTCTCTTTATTTCTTCCCCTTGTTGATCTGGGCGTAGAGAGGGTCCTTCCCCTTCTGAAAGAGAGAGAACAACATGTCAGCTTCCCTCACCCCCGGTTGATGACATCATCAGTGAAAGGGAGTTCCCGGGTTTCTGCCTCTGATTCACTCGCTCAACCGTCTGCAGGGTTCGACAAGCCCGATCCAGATCTGAGATGCAGTACCGCACACGGCCACCAGGTGGCAGTGCTGCACTGCTGAGGAGGAGACGTCCTCTCTCTCTCTCTCTCTCTCTCTCACCTCCACCTGTTCTTCATGCATTATTCTCTCCCAGCAAGACCAGTATGAATCAGAGGTAGAAGACCAGTCCTCCCCGGGCCGCTGCAGTCACTCACAGCGAGGCCGTTATTACCGTACACATAATTACAGCCAGCGGAGACAGCTTGATTGGAGCCTACCGGCCTTTTTTTTTTTACATTCTGGGAAGACTTTCTCTGACTGCCAGTGAACGTCTCACGAGGACACGAGGCCGACACAGAGGAGAGTTTAGAAAAACAAAAGACGGGTTCGTCTACGTGAGAACTTTAAAGATCGTCCGGAATTATGACTCAACTTCCTGAAGGTCAAGAGGAAAAGGTGAAACGTTTAATATATTAGCCGATCGTCAGGCAGACTTATTGCGATTAAAACCTTCTTTTACATTTGTTTTAGACAATATCTCCTTGATGGATGTTTTTCCACAATTCAGATTTATCCATAATGAAATATTAACGTCTGGTTGCAGCCCCGTCCGGGTCAATACATCTGTGTTTGTGTTGGTGGGTTGTGACCGGAAGACACACGATAACATCACAACACCTGATGTATAATCTGCATCGGCCTTCACCTGAAACATCCATCCATCCATCCATCCATTTTCCACCGCTTATCCGGGGTCGGGTCGCGGAGGCAGCAGGTCAAGCAGGCTGACCCAGACTTCTCTCTCACCCGCAACATCTACCAGCTCATTCTGGGGGATCCCGAGGCGTTCCCAGGCCAGCTGGGAGATATAATCCCTCCAGCGTGTCCTGGGTCTTCCCCGGGGCCTCCTACCAGTTGGACGTGCCTGGAAAACCTCTAAAGGGAGGCGTCCTGGAGGCATCCTAATTAGATGCCCGAACCACCTCAGCTGACTCCTTTCGACACGAAGGAGTAGCGGCTCGACTTCAAGCTCCCTCCTGATGTCCGAGCTCCTTACCCTATCTCTAAGGCTGAGCCCGGCCACTCTACGGAGGAAACTCATTTCGGCCGCTTGTATCCGCGACCTCGTTCTTTCGGACACGATCCAAAGCTCGTGACCATAGGTGAGGGTTGGGACGTAGACCGACCAGTAAATTGAGAGCTTTGCCTTCCGGCTCAGCTCCTTCTTCACCAAGACGGCCCGGTGCAACGCCTGTTTTACTGCTGCAGCCGCACCGATACGCCTGTCGATCTCCCGCTCCATTTTACCCTCACTCGTGAACAAGACCCCGAGATACTTGAACTCCTTCGCTTGTGGTAGGCACTCTGTCCCCACCCGGAGGGAGCAATCCACCTGAACCGTAAAGTTCAATTAAATAAATTTTGTACGGCCACAAAAAACATAAAACCGGGAACCGTGGACGCAGAGCATTTCACGGCTGAGCCTCGGGAGCTGGACATGATGAGATCACCCCAGAAGAAGAAAAAAACTCAACACTGACACTCCCACTTTAGCCTGAACACATGTGTGTGAGGGGGAGGGGGAGGGGGGTGATATGAGCACAGGTGGCGACAGTATCGATCACAGGTGTTCTTGTCTGGGGAATAACTGGGCCTTTTTTAGCAGAGGAGTGTGTGTGTGTGTGTGTGTGTGTGTGTGTCTGATTGTGCGTGTGTGTTTGGGGAGTTGTCTGAAGTCGATGTGATTGAGCAAGTAAACACCATCTGGGAGCGTCGTCATTGGACCAGAACCAAAGCAGTCCACCTACTACAGAGGGGGGGAAACTCACAGCTCTCCCCCCTTACACACACACACACACACACACACACACACACACACACACACACACACACACACACACACACACACACACACACACACACACACACACACACACACACACACACACACACACACACAGACAGACACACCCACACACTCAGAACTCTCCAATCCATCCTCCCACTTAAGGCTCACATCCACCTGCTGTCCTCAGACCGACTGCATGTGGGAAGGTGGCCAACAGGAGGGGGGAGGGGGGGGGGGCTCAGCCAGCCACTCTTCTTCCTCCTCCTCCTCCTCCTCCTCCTCCTCTCCAGAAGTGGGTTTTTTAATTAATGCCAATTACGCCGGGGCGGTCATTAATCTCGGCTCCCCGGTATTAGCTGATGAAAACAGAACCATTACATTCCTCCAGCAGCCGTCATTAAGGCGCCTCACCAGTGTGTGTGTGTGTGTGTGTGTGTGTGTGTGTGTGTGTGTGTGTGTGTGTGTGTGTGTGTGTGTGGGTGTGGGGGGGGGGGGGGGGGGGTTGACTGACGACAGCTATCGGCCGATATTCAGGAAGAACATGAGATGAGTGCAACATCTGAGCTAACGGCTAACGGAGGTTCCGTTCGGCTCCATTAAGATGCGTTCAGGCTATGCTCAGTAAAAATGAATACTTGGGGCGTATGTTGTGTTCAAATGTAATTTTGTAAAGTTAAGTTTTTGTGGAGATGTTTTCACAGAAATATAAAAATTGATATTAGAGAGCGATGTTTAATACATAATTAAAACTAACGGTTTTAAATGTAATCGATGTATAGAAGACAATAACAACGTTAAAGGATAACATTTAGAGTTGTTTACTGTTTACACTAACTTAAATAAAGTTTAATAAATTCTTTCGGGAGGAAAATTATCTGTATGCTCTGTTCCAATATGGCTAATCGACGATCGGCAATCTTAAAAATAACAAAATGCGCTGTAACCCTCCGCGGCCCAACTCTCCTATGTGGCGTCCTTTCATCTCAAAAAGTCCGGCGTCCACGAGCAGCGGGAAAGTTTTCCTGTCGGATGAAGTGTGCACGAAATAAAAAAGTGTTAAAAAACACACACATCATCAGTTCCCCGAGTCTCTCGCTCCACATATCACCACGAGCCGCGTTGCATCACGTCGCATACATAATGCATAAGGTGACAGCATACATCATCTCCTGAACATCCAGGATCAGCATTGTGCGCCACACACACACACACACACACACACACACACACACACACACACACACACACACACCACGTCGGCAAATCCCAGATGACGTCCTGTTCACTGAAGTGAACAGTTTCTGATTGGCTGTCACACGCTATTGGTTCTTCAAGTGGGGGACGTGAGCTATTCAGGGTCCGGGGCGTGACTTACAGCAGCGGAAAACACAGGCGGGACACAATGGGGACAAAACGGAGGGTCGAGGCCCGACCATGATCGCATCACACACACCGTGTCAAAAAAAACACACACGTGATGCTGCATGCTTACAAAGCTCCAGGTGAGGCTACAGCACAAATAATACAACACACACACACACACACACACACACACACACACACACACACACACACACACACAAAGACAGGCGACACATGCACGATCACACACGACAAAACAAAACCACTCAAACTCGTGCAGGTGAAGGAGGAACGAGGGATGAAAGTAGTCGCTTCATACCGGCATCACAGATAATTATTTATTTAAACGGTTCGGAGAGAATGCAGCTTTAATAAATGAATCGTAGACTTCTATACAACCAGAGGAGTCGCCCCCTGGTGGTCAGGAGAGAGAATGCAGCTTTAACACATGAAGCATAGACTTCTATACAACCAGAGGAGTCGCCCCCTGGTGGTCAGGAGAGAGAATGCAGCTTTAACACATGAAGCATAGACTTCTATACAACCAGAGGAGTCGCCCCCTGGTGGTCAGGAGAGAGAATGCAGCTTTAACACGTGAAGCATAGACTTCTATACAACCAGAGGAGTCGCCCCCTGGTGGTCAGGAGAGAGAATGCAGCTTTAACACATGAAGCATAGACTTCTATACAACCAGAGGAGTCGCCCCCTGGTGGTCAGGAGAGAGAATGCAGCTTTAACACATGAAGCATAGACTTCTATACAACCAGAGGAGTCGCCCCCTGGTGGTCAGGAGAGAGAATGCAGCTTTAACACATGAAGCATAGACTTCTATACAACCAGAGGAGTCGCCCCCTGGTGGTCAGGAGAGAGAATGCAGCTTTAACACATGAAGCATAGACTTCTATACAACCAGAGGAGTCGCCCCCTGGTGGTCAGGAGAGAGAATGCAGCTTTAACACGTGAAGCATAGACTTCTATACAACCAGAGGAGTCGCCCCCTGGTGGTCAGGAGAGAGAATGCAGCTTTAACACGTGAAGCATAGACTTCTATACAACCAGAGGAGTCGCCCCCTGGTGGTCAGGAGAGAGAATGCAGCTTTAACACTTGAAGCATAGACTTCTATACAACCAGAGGAGTCGCCCCCTGGTGGTCAGGAGAGAGAATGCAGCTTTAACACATGAAGCATAGACTTCTATACAACCAGAGGAGTCGCCCCCTGGTGGTCAGGAGAGAGAATGCAGCTTTAACACATGAAGCATAGACTTCTATACAACCAGAGGAGTCGACCCCTGGTGGTCAGGAGAGAGAATGCAGCTTTAACACATGAAGCATAGACTTCTATACAACCAGAGGAGTCGCCCCCTGGTGGTCAGGAGAGAGAATGCAGCTTTAACACATGAAGCATATACTTCTACAACCAAACTTCTTTTTCGCAGGAAGAGGTAACAAACTATGTTTTATGCTAGCAGATGTGTCTTCTTGTTGAAATGCGTGGGTTTTGACAGGCAGCTGTTTTATCAGCACTGATTATTTTAGTGGTACTTGAATGCAGCGTCCTACTTTCACCCCTCAGGAAAACAAAAAGTGAAAATGAGAAAAGATGCAGCACATCAGCCTGATTACTGTAAGTGGGAGTCAACAGTCAACCAGAAGAACAGATGGGAGGTGCAGGAGGAGGAGTTAAGGGGGGGAGGGGGGGATACCTACCCTGCCCTGCTGCCATCTAGCTCCCAGCCTCTGGACTGGCCTGGTCTGGGCTGGGCTCTGCTGTCTCGCTGGGGCAGGGCGACCCAGAACCACACGCCTAGAGAGGGGGAAGAGAAGGGGGAGGAGAGGAAGAGAGAGAAGTGTGGGAGGGAGGAGAAGTCGATGGGGGGGGGGGGGGGGGGGGAGTAAGAGAAGGGGGGAGGAAAAAGGGACAGAAGAAGAATAAATCTGAAAGAAGGACTCAAGGAGACTACAAGAGTAAACAGGAAGTAAAAGGTGTCAATACTCTGGAGGAGGAATACGGACACTTTGAAAAGAGAGAAACACACACACACACACACACACACACACACACACACACACACACACAGTCATTTACAGTTGTATATCATAAAAGCCTTCATGCTATTGATCCGCTACAATGTTTCCTTCTTCCTTTCTTTCAGGACCACTTCTGCTCTTCACACCTTCAGAGTGGGAGTTTGTTTTTCTGCCTTCGCTCCGTCTTTCCCGTCTTTCTTTGTAACCTTTTCACTCGCTCCCTCGCTCTCTCTCTCGCTCGCTCAGCTTTTCTCCGTGTTGTGTAACCCTTCTGTGTGTCATGCAGGACCTGGTGACATTTTCTTTTCCAATAATATCTGGATTGGGGGCACAAAACTAATGCTTCACGGCTGGAGAGCGAGTGGGGGAGCGAAAGAATAACAAAGAAAGAAAGAGGCGAGCATGAAAGAAACAGAGAGAGAGAGAAACATGTCACTTGTTTCTTGGAAGGTCACTCGTCCTGTAAGGACTTCTCCGGTCTCCATCTTCCCATAATTCCCCTCTCTTGGATCTCGGCGCTCCTTAAAATAAATATGAATCTCCGCAGGAAGAAGAAAGGAGACGAAGGATGGACGACACGCGAGTCTAGCTCATTTATGTGCACACACACACACACACACACACACACACACACACACACACACACACACACACACACACACACACACACACACACACACACACACTTACAGCGTCCTCCTCTCCACTGCGACTCGGGCTGCCCTCCGCCTCCCCGAACGAGTCGTCAGTGGGCGGGTCCGTGGCGTCGGTGGGCGGGTCGCTGACGTGGGAGGCCGAGGACTTGGAGGGGGAGCTCAGCCTGGGAGCCGGGGTGGGAGCTGCAGAAAGGGGGAGGAGGGGGGGAGCCGAGTCAGACAGGAAGAAGAGAGCGGCGGAAAACAAACGAACCCGCGGCTGGGCGGCGGCCTCACGGGAGTTGGTGGACGGCGTCGTGGACGTGACCGGCGTCAGGTTCATCTGAGAGATGTCGAAGTCGTCGCAGTCGTCCGTGTCCTGGGCCGTGCCCACGCGGCTGAAGTACGAGCTGAAGGCCTCCGAGGTGCCCGACAGGCCCGGCTGCTCGCCCTTCTTCGCCGGCATGGCGGGCGGCTTCGCCAGCTGGAAATCCTGGAGGAGGTCGGAGAGGAAGGCCGCCATTAAAAAACGGGAAATCTGGGCTTTGGGTGTTTAAAGGATCAACTTCAGGCTTGACTTAAACATCGCTTTCCAGACTTTGTTTCAACAAAAGTGGAAAAAATAAGTAAAGAAATTCAAATTCAAATAATAAATCCCACCAAAATCAAGCTAAACACAGTTTCTGGGTTGATTTTGGGATTTTTTTGCCGATTCTTTTGCTCATCATGACCCGTCCCTCTCCTCAGACTCCGCCCACCTTGAACATCTCCTTGCCCATCTTCCTCGCCCGCTCGCCGTGCTGCGGACTCGACGACGCCGACGGGGAGGGAGCCGAGGCGCCGGCCCCGGCGCACGGGTGGCCGTCGCCGGCCGCCGCCGCCACCGTCGTGACGGAGGCGAGGGTCTGGAACATGGCGGCGGGCAGACCGCCCACAGGCTGGGCGGGGAGGTAGGCCGTGGGGGGGAAGGCTCCGGCCGCCATGGCCGCCCACTGCTGCTGCGTGGCGGGGAAGATGTTGGCCTGGCCCCAGATCAGAGGCTGGCCGCCCGGCAGCACCTGGGCCACCGGGCCGAGAGGAGACTGGACCCCGAAGGCCAGCGGCGTGCCGGCGGCGGCGAACGCCTGCTGGGACCAGTGGCCGGGGGGCACGGCGCCCATCGTCACATAACCTGTGGAGAGGGTTTGAGGTTAGCCGCTCATCTTCATCAGCGAGGCAATCATGTCTGAAGGCTGACTTAAAAAATGAAAAAACATCTGCAGAATAACAGTTAAAATGCCATAAATCATTAAAAAAAACTGTTACATTTCTACAATGTAATGTATTTTACAAAATAGTAAAAAAATGAAACCTAGACATCAAACATTTCCTCAAGTGTCACCGATAATAAAAATGGCGGCTCCTCGTGTTTCCTCCATTTTCACGACCTCTCCTCAGCTCTGAGCTCAGCCGCCTGCAGTTCAGCCAAAGTTCACAGATTTCTGGTCACGTGACCGTCGGCCTCAGGATAATCAGTCTTGGCTTCCTCGCTGCGCTGAGGAGCGCAGAATTTAATGTTTTTTACAGAATGAGGTTAATGCAGAAGGTTTATTCTGGGCGAGAGTTTTAAATGAGACGTGTAGAATAAAATGTTTTTGATGTAAAAAAAAAAGAGATCGCAATTTTAAGCGTCGTTTCGGTGGCTTTTTCTGACACGTGATGTGTTTAAGGACCGTCGGAAAGAAGGAAATCTGACAATAATTCTTTTCACAGCTTCTGGCTCTATGTTAATCAGTGTGTTTTTAGCAATTGTTTAAATAAATGACGCTTGTCAACCAGTTTGAGGATCAGAAACATACAGAAAATGTCGGTGTTTTGTCAAATCTTCGAGGAGGACTTGATTAAAACACCCGGCGTGCAGATTCTCCTCACAAACCCAGAGAGTGCTGCCCTACTTCCTGCCTGCAGCTAATGTGGTGTCTCCTGATGGTCATGGCGAGCTATAATAATTACCTCCAGAATGAGGGAGAGTCATTATGAAGAAGCCCGACACGCGCTCATTAAAATCACTCAAACCTCATCAGCCGAGGCTCTTCCCATCACCCCCCCACCCCCCCCCCCCCTGCTCCTGGTCTCCAGCCGGTAGCAGGAAGTTGACACTTAACCTCGAACGCACCTCCATGCCGACGAATGCAAGGAGGAGAGAGGCGAGGAGGGAGGAGAGGATGGAGGAGGAGATCCTGTGCATACCAAGGAGCCTCCTTCGCTCCCATCCCAGCATGCTTCGCTCTCATCCCAGCATGCTTTGCTCTCACCCCAGCGTGGTTGTTGCCATCACAGCTGCCTCAGCCACAGGTCCACCAGCAGCGTCTGCGGCCGCAAGCTAATGACGCGTTTTGTATTCAACACACAACCAGCGCACACCTTCTCTCCTCCCTCCCCTCCCCTCATCTACATTCCGTCCCCCTCTATCTATTTCAAACCACCTCCTCCTCCTCCTCCCTCTTCATCCCCCCCCCCCCCCCCCCCTCCCCTCCCCGCGGGTACCGGCGGTGTGTTTAAGTGTAGAAGTGAACGAGTCCTACCTGAGGGCACAGACGCAGGGTTGAAGGAGGCGAACAGCTCCGTGGGCGGCTGCAGGCCCAGCGAGGGGTCGAGGGTGTTGGCTGGAGAGGCCGGCGTCTGTGCAGGGAATCAGGAGGAAGGGTGAAATCATCATCATCATCATCATCATCGGAAACTGTGCATGTAGCAGGGACGGGCTTTCGGAGCACGGGTACTATTCGATAACAGAGAATTAGAGCGGGACGCGGAGAAACCACAGAAGAAGAAACAGAACTCATCCCGACCATCAGGCATGTGAACACAAACCTCGTCATTAATCATTAATTAGTCGTTAATAGCAGTTTATTCTATTTCCTGTTGACCTATTTTATACAGAATAACAGACTGAAACACGTTTTCTGCTAATGGGAGTTCATGGAGTTTTTCCTTATGATTATTTTTTTCACAAATTACTAAAAAGAAATGACTCATTCTGCTTGTAACAGACACAAAAGAAAAGAAATGGTGATTGTTGTGAGTTAGCCAGTGTAGTGTTAAAGCAGCTAATTAGCGAGTGAGCTAACTAGCCAGCAGTCTGCTAGTTAGCTAACTGGCTAACACCAGCATGATTCACCGCTACACGGCTTACAGTGCATCTGCCGACAGCAGTGGTTAACATAAAAATGGCCGCCGCTCTGACTTCCTGCTCCGCCTCTCTGAATGGGAACATCTCTTCTAATTTAATTTATTTCTATGGTTAATAAAACAAACATTTTCAATTAAGTATTTTGAACGGTGGGAAGAAAACAAGTTTGTGGTTTTGGTTAAATCTGGCAGAAAGCCTTGAAAGGCAAACGTCTCCACCTCTGTGACGGTACATATATACACCCAATATATATATTTTTATTTTTTTAAGACAAGAGTTACATAAACCTTTTGACTCAAACGTCCCGCCCCTGGACAGCTACTCACCGATGGAGAGGTGATGTCAGGCGGTGTGGACATGTCTCCAAAAATCTCTAATTGGTTGATATTCTGAGAATAAGAGAAACCGCCAGTCAGGAACAACAACAACAATACTGTTATTTATACTGATTTATATATATATATATATATATATATATATATATTATGGGTCGGTTTGCATTCCAGTGCAACATGCAGAACACAACGCATGCGACACGGTATGTTATCATATGTGGCACCTACCTGAACACTGTGGCAGCAACACAAGAAGAAGAAGAAGAAGAAGAAGAAGAAGAAGAAGAAGAAGAAGAAGATGGGATAATGAGATGAAATGATTGATTATGATGACATACCTACCAGGTAAAAACACACACAGTCTCCCTATCAGCTGGTCTAGAAGCCCCTCCCCCATAGAGGATGTGTGGTTCGCCTCAGAGGGAATCGCTATCAAAGACAGCAGCCTTTTCTATTTGATCTGAATTTCTTTCTCCCAATGATCCTCCTCTTTAGTATCTCTCCCTTCTTCTTTCTCTTTCTCTTCTCATTAATAATGTCTTTAGGCCCGCTGCCGAAGTGAAACTATTTATAGCCCTTAAAGGAATTTAAGCGTTGAATACATGGTCCGAGATTTGCATAAATCATGGAAGCGGATCATTTCTTTTGAGATAATGAATGTTCTTAGAATATCTTCCCTCTCGTAGGTCACACAGTTCTTCTTGCATCTATCAGAAAATGGATCTGAGAGCACGCCGTGTTTTTTATTTACAGTCACGGTATGTTGGTTTATTTCTTTCACAGAGCGGAGAATGTAATGTGGACGATTGTTGCTGATGAAGATACGAGACGTATCCGAGACGTGGACCGAAAACAGGAAGTCCATGGGACTAAAAACACTCTGCTGGACATGAAATACAATAAATGTATTTAGTTGTTACTTTAGTCGTGTATAGAAGTCTATGCTTCATGTGTTAAAGCTGCATTCTCTCTCCTGACCACCAGGGGGCGACTCCTCTGGTTGTATAGAAGTCTATGCTTCATGTGTTAAAGCTGCATTCTCTCTCCTGACCACCAGGGGGCGACTCCTCTGGTTGTATAGAAGTCTATGCTTCATGTGTTAAAGCTGCATTCTCTCTCCTGACCACCAAGGGGCGACTCCTCTGGTTGTATAGAAGTCTATGCTTCATGTGTTAAAGCTGCATTCTCTCTCCTGACCACCAGGGGGCGACTCCTCTGGTTGTACAGAAGTCTATGCTTCATGTCTTAAAGCTGAACTCTCTCTGGTTGTATAGAAGTCCAAATACATGACTCTACTTCTGTCTCTTTCGGTCCCCCTTGGGCTCGTTGTTGGACCTCATAGGTCCAGCCAGTCCAAGACCTCCTTACCTGAGTCCCCATCTCCAGGTCTAAGTCTATCAGATCGGCCACCACCACCGCCGGCTGCTGCTGCTCTTGTTGGAGGGGCTGATCGTGATAATGAGGATGAGGAGGATGATGAAGGTGGAGGTGGGAAGTGTTTTGAAGTCCGTTCTGCAAACACAACCCCGGTGTTAGATGACAGGATGAAGCTCACACACACGAGAATATTAATGTTTCATACACAGAGACAGAGGGGTGAAATGAGGAAGAGCAGGAGGAAGAGGAAGGCCTGCAGGTGTCACAAAGCACGCACACACACACACACGCACACACACACACACACACACACACACACACACACACACACACACACACACACACACACAATACTGCTGAGTGTGTGTTCTTCCTCTCTCGGGGTGAGAGGGTGAGGTATGGGCGTCATTATCCGGCGCCGGAGGAGCGGGAAAATAATAATAATCAGTTCTGGAAATATTGTCAATATTTCAAACCCTCGAAACTCATTATGGTTCATTTAAGTCCAACTAGTGAAATGTAGCGAATCTTTAAATGTTTGTTGTTCTTTACTTAAAGATGAAGGCTGCCGCTCTCTCTCTCTCTCTCTCTCTCTTTCCTCTCTCTCCTCCTCTCCCTCTCTCGCCCTGCCAATTATCCCTCCTTGCCCATTACCCACCCTCTCCATCTCCTCTCCCTCTCCATCTCTTCGCCCATCCCTTTCTCTTTATCAGTGCGGCCTCTACCTATCAATTATCCGTCTCCGGGGAAACCCTAATTACCTGTGCACATGTGTTATGCACACAATTATCGCATCCCCTTTAATTAACGCCACCCGCTGATCCCCCGCCGCCTGACTGATGGCGCTGGCACGCGGTCGACAACGGGGCAGAACCCTGTCACACACACACACACACACACACACACACACACACACACACACACACACACACACACACACACACATGACTCACAACCAGGCTGTGGATGTTTTTCCTGCCCATGAGTAATTGTCTCGGCCACTCTTTCTTTCACACGTGGACATAAAGCAAGTAAAGGTCAAACAAAGGTCAAACAAAGGTCAAATGAAGGTCAAATGAAGGTCAAAGTCCCTGACGTGCTCACTTAGGCTGAGTTATACCAACAAGCTTTACATCTAAGATTAGTTCTCCTCCGAGTTTAAGATGCAATCCAGATGAAGCTCTGCTGTTAAACACGAGTTCAAATGAAAGTTATTGTGACGAATTTATAACTATATATGGATATGAAACAGTCTTAATCCGGATCCTCTGTGTGACCTTCATCAGTAAACCAGCCCATCAGAGAGAAGATGGTCTATTTTTATAGGCTTATTCTTAATGCTCGTTATGCTTCAAGCTGGTGAAATCACAGATTCCCTAACCCTCCTCCTCCCCCTCTTCCTCCTCCTCCTCCTCCTCCTCCTCTTCTTCCTCCTCCTCCTCTCTGGGAGAACCGGAGAACCAGGACTGAGAGGATCAGACTGTCAGACCCTGCTGCAGTAAAATAAAGGTTTTCTAAAGGGACCCTGGTGCTCAGAGACACTACCACTTTAGTCCACAGGGGGCGCCAGAATCTACACAAAAGTTATTTTTAACAACTTTAAATAGAGTTTAACCAAAAATGATTCCGTTCAACTGTATTTATTGACATACTAATATATTAAAATGTCTGTAAAATATAGCCGTGATAGATCCCATGCAGTTTGTCCCTTAACATTTCTCCAGGAAACTCGATTATTTTGCTCAATCCATCTAAAAAAAGCAGCAATTCATAAAAATTACACTTCCTTCAGGGTCAGTACCTTTTGTTCAGAACCAGGAAGCCGGGCCAATCACGAGCCCGGTTTATATGTATTGATGATAAATGAGCTCAGTCGCTGACGCTTTTATCCAAAGCGACTTACATGATATACAGTAGACCGTAGACACAGCAACGGTGAACAATGAGGGTTAAGTGTCTTGCTCAAGGACACAACGACATGGACTGGCTTAGCCGGGGTTTGAACCACTGACCCTCTGATTGAAAGACTGACTTGCTAACCACTGAGCCACAGTTGCTGTTCCTAAAGGCGCTTCAGGTGTGGCGTGATTTCAACTTATTGTTCATAAATTCAAATCTTTTGGACAAATTCTGAGATATTCTGGAATTAAAACTGCAAAATGATTGTGTAAAGTAAAAAAAAAAGATTCCAACATCTGCAAAAGAGTTTGATTGCGTAAAAAGGGGACGTTTGGCTGCTTAGCTCCACCCCCTCGTCTCCCTTCTAGTCACTCGTGTTTCTGGGATCCGCTCGTGTTCCAGTGATCCGCTCGTGTTCCAGTGATCCGCTCGTGTTCCTGGGATCTGCTCGTGTTTCTGGGATCCGCTCGTGTTCCTGGGATCCGCTCGTGTTCCGGGATCCGCTCGTGTTCCTGTGATCTGCTCGTGTTTCTGGGATCCGCTCGTGTTTCTGGGATCCGCTCGTGTTTCTGGGATCCGCTCGTGTTTCTGGGATCCGCTCGTGTTCCTGTGATCCGCTCGTGTTTCTGGGATCCGCTCGTGTTTCTGGGATCCGCTTGTGTTCCTGTGATCCGCTCGTGTTCCGGGATCCGCTCGTGTTCCTGTGATCTGCTCGTGTTTCTGGGATCCGCTCGTGTTCCAGTGATCCGCTCGTGTTTCTGGGATCCACTCGTGTTCCAGTGATCCGCTCGTGTTTCTGGGATCCGCTCGTGTTCCAGTGATCCGCTCGTGTTCCTGGGATCTGCTCGTGTTTCTGGGATCCGCTCGTGTTCCTGGGATCCGCTCGTGTTCCGGGATCCGCTCGTGTTCCTGTGATCTGCTCGTGTTTCTGGGATCCGCTCGTGTTTCTGGGATCCGCTCGTGTTTCTGGGATCCGCTCGTGTTTCTGGGATCCGCTCGTGTTCCTGTGATCCGCTCGTGTTTCTGGGATCCGCTCGTGTTTCTGGGATCCGCTTGTGTTCCTGTGATCCGCTCGTGTTCCGGGATCCGCTCGTGTTCCTGTGATCTGCTCGTGTTTCTGGGATCCGCTCGTGTTCCAGTGATCCGCTCGTGTTTCTGGGATCCACTCGTGTTCCAGTGATCCGCTCGTGTTTCTGGGATCCGCTCGTGTTCCAGTGATCCGCTCGTGTTTCTGGGATCCGCTCGTGTTTCTGGGATCCGCTCGTGTTCCTGTGATCCGCTCGTGTTTCTGGGATCCGCTCGTGTTTCTGGGATCCGCTCGTGTTTCTGGGATCCGCTCGTGTTCCTGTGATCCGCTCGTGTTTCTGGGATCCGCTCGTGTTCCTGTGATCCGCTCGTGTTTCTGGGATCCGCTCGTGTTTCTGGGATCCGCTCGTGTTTCAGGGATCCGCTCGTGTTCCAGTGATCCGCTCGTGTTTCTGGGATCCGCTCGTGTTCCTGTGATCCGCTCGTGTTTCTGGGATCCGCTCGTGTTCCTGTGATCCGCTCGTGTTTCTGGGATCCGCTCGTGTTCCTGTGATCCGCTCGTGTTTCTGGGATCCGCTCGTGTTGCTGTGATCCGCTCGTGTTTCTGGGATCCGCTCGTGTTTCTGGGATCCGCTCGTGTTTCTGGGATCCGCTCGTGTTTCTAGGATCCGCTCGTGTTCCGGGATCCGCTCGTGTTTCTGGGATCCGCTCGTGTTCCGGGATCCGCTCGTGTTTCTGGGATCCGCTCGTGTTTCTGGGATCCGCTCGTTCAGACGCCCGCCAACGCCGAGGCAATCCAAATAGCAGCATGTGTTGAGGGCCGGGTGAGGAGCGAACAGAAATACTACGGCGCCTGTAAGCTGCTTACCAAAGCCGGGATGACACGCAGCCAGGAAGCCGGGGGACCGATTCCAACAATTCCACCCAAAACAACTAAAACTGCACAGAAAGGGAATATGACTGGCAGCAGGGACGGCGTCGTGGAGGAGTCCAGTTTTAGCAGGTCTTAGGATTAATAATACACACACACACACACACACACACACACACACACACACACACACACACACACACACAGCAGCCTGGTTATGGCAAGTGTGAAGATTTTAGCAGATTAAATCCGGCAACAATGTCAGAAGCTTCTTTATAGGCAGATAAAAAGAGCAGCTGAGTTATAGTGGAGCCTGGTGAAGGTCATCTTTCATTATAACACACACACACACACACACACACACACGCACACACACACACACACACACACACACACACACACACGCACACACACACACACACACAAACACACACATACACACATACACACACACACACACACACACACACACACACACACAATACTGCTGAGTGTGTGTTCTTCCTCTCTCGGGGTGAGAGGGTGAGGTATGGGCGTCATTATCCGGCGCCGGAGGAGCGGGAAAATAATAATAATCAGTTCTGGAAATATTGTCAATATTTCAAACCCTCGAAACTCATTATGGTTCATTTAAGTCCAACTAGTGAAATGTAGCGAATCTTTAAATGTTTGTTGTTCTTTACTTAAAGATGAAGGCTGCCGCTCTCTCTCTCTCTCTCTCTCTCTTTCCTCTCTCTCCTCCTCTCCCTCTCTCGCCCTGCCAATTATCCCTCCTTGCCCATTACCCACCCTCTCCATCTCCTCTCCCTCTCCATCTCTTCGCCCATCCCTTTCTCTTTATCAGTGCGGCCTCTACCTATCAATTATCCGTCTCCGGGGAAACCCTAATTACCTGTGCACATGTGTTATGCACACAATTATCGCATCCCCTTTAATTAACGCCACCCGCTGATCCCCCGCCGCCTGACTGATGGCGCTGGCACGCGGTCGACAACGGGGCAGAACCCTGTCACACACACACACACACACACACACACACACACACACACACACACACATGACTCACAACCAGGCTGTGGATGTTTTTCCTGCCCATGAGTAATTGTCTCGGCCACTCTTTCTTTCACACGTGGACATAAAGCAAGTAAAGGTCAAACAAAGGTCAAACAAAGGTCAAATGAAGGTCAAATGAAGGTCAAAGTCCCTGACGTGCTCACTTAGGCTGAGTTATACCAACAAGCTTTACATCTAAGATTAGTTCTCCTCCGAGTTTAAGATGCAATCCAGATGAAGCTCTGCTGTTAAACACGAGTTCAAATGAAAGTTATTGTGACGAATTTATAACTATATATGGATATGAAACAGTCTTAATCCGGATCCTCTGTGTGACCTTCATCAGTAAACCAGCCCATCAGAGAGAAGATGGTCTATTTTTATAGGCTTATTCTTAATGCTCGTTATGCTTCAAGCTGGTGAAATCACAGATTCCCTAACCCTCCT
>CM042217.1:3111565-3114065 GCA_023566465.1 Cottus gobio
CCACACTGCTTCCATCGTCCAATGAGGAACATCGATGTGTTCGAGCAGCTGTTGAACATTTTGTATAATTCTGCTGCTTCTGACCCGCGGAGCCGTTAGAGAGCGGACTTCCTTTTTTCTATTAGAGATTATTCTGTTCACAAAGAAACTGTAAACAAACAAACGATCGAGAACAGAAACATTGACAAGACATCTCGTAAAACTTTGATTTGAGAGAGTTCATTTTTAAAGTGAATTTAAAGTAAGAGAGAGAGAGAGAGAGAGGGAGACCTGCAGAGCTGTAACTAAATGTGTCTGTTTGAGTTCATGTGTGTAACTAAGTAACCGATCCACTTCCTGTTTGCCCCGTTTCAAACGTAGCAGGGTGGGTGGAGCCGACATCTCTTTGGTTTGAACACTTTAATTCAAGATTAACTGGATGAACGATGACGGGAAATAAAATAACCTCCAGCGGACAAGACGAGCTTGTGAGTACCTGATAAATGCTCTCTTCTGATTGGTCGCGGATGGGCTCGTGTCCCGCCTCAAACACAATGTACTACAACGTCAGCAGCGGCGGGAAGAGGGAGAGGAGAAGAAGAAGAAAAATCGGAAGATAAAGGAAGTTGAGAGAAAAGTGGTGAAATTGCAGAAGTGATTAGTCAAACAGCATTATCAATATTATTAATAAAAAAAGAAGAAAAGAAGAATAGAGGAGCAGAAAAGTAACACATCTCTGGACCGGCAGACTCATGCACGCAGACACACAACACCCACGACACGCACACATTTGGAGGGCGCCTCCTGCTGCCGGCGACGCCCCCTAAACATCAGAACCAGACTCCTCCCACAGCGCACACAGAGAGGAGCAAGCCGGCTAGAAGGCCATGCTGATTGGTCAGGAAGTTACCTGGTAGACCGGGTCCTCCAGGTCCTCCTCCAGGATGGTCTGCAGGGGAGCGGCGGCAGGAAGGAGAGAAGAGAGAGAGGAGGAGAAGAGAGGGAGGAGAGGAGAGGAGAAGAGAGGGAGGAGTTAGGGAGGAGGCAGGAAGCAGAGCGAGACGTGGCAGCTTCCCAGCATTCAGGAGAGAAAGAAATCATTTGGCAATAATCATAAAGGAGAGAGAGACCGACTGAGGTAAAGAGAAATTGAACGGGTGATGCAGAGAGGACAGAAAGCTTTGATGTTCCTACACCTGTCAGTCAAGAGTCTTTCAGATGAAGAAGTTGCTCATTTTAAAGGTTTGCAGGTGGGAGTGGACGTTTGGGTTAAATTGACATCATTAACAGTGTCAGGTGACCTTTGACCTCCGTTCTAATTGGTTCAACCGCGTCGTTTGCGAGAATCGTGCGGACGGACGGACGGACGGTCACGGCTGTCACTCACGTAAAAGCTAAAAAAAAAGGTAAAGTGGGCGTCGGCCTGTGTACCTGGTAGACCGCCTGCTCACACTGCTTGTCCTTCTGGGCCTTCTTCTCCAGCTCCTCCCTCTGCTTGATCTCATAGATGAGCTGGAACAAGTCCCGCAGGTCCAGGATCACAGGCTCCGCCTTGGGAAGAAGATGAGGACACGTTACACACACCCTACACACACACACACACACACACACACACACACACACACACACACACACACACACACACATTCCTCTCGCTGCTTTACGGTGAGTGTTTTGGGAGCTCGGAGGTCATGAGATGACAGAGACGAGTGATTCTAACAAAGAAAAGTAGTGATGAAGACTTTCACTGCAGGTAAAAGTCTTCATCACTACTAGTCTTCATCACTATTAGTCTTCATCACTACTGTTCTATTAAAAAAGCTGCACTGAACGGGGTTTTTTGGTGGAGGTCCAGCTGAATATTAATGCGACAGATTCACCTTTTACTCAAATGAAAGTCTGATGTTGGTTCCACATTCTGCTGCCTCTGAATTTATGAAGAATATATTTCTTGGTTCATAATGAAAGGCTTGTTCATCCTCGTTGTCTAAATCAGATTCAGTTATTGGTTTCTTAAAGAGAAATAAAACCCTCCAGAGATCGACCTCTCTGACCCGGCCGGGTCACACGTCACCGAGATGTATTATTTATGTATTATTGTATTTAGAAAACATTTAAAAATCAAAAGGTGCAGGTTGAAGCGCTCTGAGGCTGAATGTGAGATTTGTGACACCGAGCGATAGAAATTAAATTGAAAACTTTGCTCCGTGACTCTGGGAAACCTTTGATTGACACCGCTGACATTTTGGGTAGTTTAAAAAAAATTATAAATACATGTTTTGCCACGAGACACCAAAACTGTGCTGTGAGAAACGGAAGAGAAAGTCCAGAGACGTAGTCTGTTGGTACGGATCCATTCATCATAAATAATGTTTATTACATCCATATTGTGTATCATTATATGACACGAGTGTCGTCTGTCCTGGTTTCAGAGCTGCATCTCAGCAAAGTGAAGTCATTTCCTTTAACCTGACCGATCCAGAGGTTTTATTATTCGTCCCTGAAGTCGTTAAGTCCACAT
>CM042217.1:3119065-3124065 GCA_023566465.1 Cottus gobio
CCTCCTCCGAGAGAGGCCATCCATCCCTCCATCCGCCCATCCGGCTGACGGATGCCCGGGAGGGGAACGAGACTGTCAAGATCCCTGAACCTCAGAGTCGTCCTCTCTCTCTCCCTCCCTCTCTCCCTCTCCCTCCCTCCTTCCCCTCACCATTAGAAGTGAAGGACTGATTGTGAGGACATCTGTGAGTTAATATTAATGTTCGGAGACAGACAGCGTCTCCCGTGGAGAGCATTACTTTGACGTATGCTCCTCCCATCCGTCTCTTTCAAATCCTCGTTTCCTCTCACCTCGTCTTTCTCTTGTTTTTTCGTCTCCCCTTCCCTCTCTACCTCTACCCTTCTCCCTCTCTCTCTCTCCGGGTCTCAATCCTTCAGTCAGACGGGGTTTGAAGCATCAGGAATGAGACGAAGAGAGACGAGGGCTTTAAAAAAGAGGGATCGTGCAATATGGCCGCTGCGTGGGAGGCCACTGGCTACTGTGGGATGTCTGTCTAATACCCTGCACCTTTGAATTACTGCTGGGCACACACACACACACACACACACACACACACACACACACACACACACACACACACACACACACACGATGTTAACGGCGTCTTACCGTTTTAATGACATCGTTTTTCACTGAATTTTTCCCATTCAAAAATTCTAAATATGAAAAGAAATAAAATAAAAATAAAAACATAATCTCTGCTATTATAACTCTGCATATTTAGAGCCTTTTTTTCCACATTACATCCTTCAAATATTCCTTAAAAACAAAGCTGGCCGACAAAAGAAAAGGAACAAAGACTCACAAGCGAAATGTCTATAAAATCATAAGTCAGTTATTTTTCACTAAACTGTGTTTTAAAAAATTAAAATCTCGAGAAATATGTATAACATCTCTGAGGGAAAATCTCTTGTAAAGAAGACTAAACACATTGTGAGCTGTGGCACGAAAAACTTGACAACCTCAGGCCTTTTTTGCAATTTAATAGACATTTTTCCAATATAAAAAAATAACGAGCAAAGTTATCCTTTTTATTGAGGCTGCTCTCCAGCGCTGAGTATCCTGGGAAATGTAGGCGTTTTCTATTTGTTTTCTAAGGGTGCTGTGACTTGATGCTGTGACGGCCACGTTCCCTTTAGCTGCACACAAACCTGCTCTGCAACAGCATTTAGCAACTCAGTTCACATCCGTCGATAAAGTGTCCTCTGTCTATCTTTAGGGGTCATTCAGGTCAACAGATCCTGTGAAATGGAAGACGTTTAATCCTGAAGCTGATCTGGAACCAGTGTTGTGGCTGTTTCCAGAGAGGCAGACAATGAGACGGCCATGTTCTCTCCTCTACGGAGGCCTTGTTCTCAGGGTTTCAATTAGGTCCTCTGATTTCCCCAGGGCCCCCCTCATGGAGATGCCTCATTAACAAGAAAACACACACACACACACACACACACACACACACACACACACACACACACACACACACACACACACACACATTGGCTTGTGAGCTTACCCCTGACTTCTCATCAAAGATCTTGATGCCTCCAAAGGAAACGGTCAGAAACACCTTCTGTTTGTGGTCTCCTTTGGACCGCGATGCTGCAGCGATGCCCTGAGAACACAAAGACACACACACACACACACACACACACACACACACACACACATACACACACACACACACACACACACACACACACAGAAACAAACAACCGGGTTAGAAGCAGAACAGAAACACGTGAGTTCTCTCTCGTTAGGACCCTTTTTCCTCATATATATTAATATAGTATATATTAATATTAATATAGATATTAAAAGCTGTTTAAAGGGACAGTCCAGACATGAAGTGTTGTTGCATGAGGTTCTCCTCCACATTCAGTGTAATACTGCAGTAGATGACATATTTCAGACTATATTTATAATATTTCCACCTTTCTGAAGCCGTTATCTCGGCTCTCTTCTCAGCCACCAGACTCCATTGACAAAAGCAGTCATTTAACCTCTCAGAGCTCAGGAGCTGCATCCATCAGTTAGTTTGTGTGAATAAATCCAAATCAACGCTCTAAAACACAAAAGTCACAAAATAACAAACAAACAGACCGATCGAGACTCCTGAGACCACGAGGTAGAAATATGGATTTATTATTGGTTATTTATTAAAGGAGTCTGGTAGCTTTAAAGAGAGTAGATCACCACTTCACCGTGATGGTTCTGCTGTCTGGTTCTCTAGTCTGGTTCTGCTGTCTGGTTCTTCTGTCTGGTTCTCCTGTCTGGTTCTCCTGTCTGGTTCTGCTGTCTGGTTCTCCTGTCTGGTTCTCCTGTCTGGTTCTGCTGTCTGGTTCTCCTGTCTGGTTCTCCTGTCTGGTTCTCCAAACATCTGCTGCAGTAAAACCCTCTGGAGAGGATTCTCATACACAAACATATCACATGTCCAGTTGTTGCCGAATGCAAAACCCTCATGTCATATCTTAGGCTGTAGAGATGCATTGTGGGAAATGTAGGAAATCCATACTAAAGCAGGTACAGCGAACACTTATATCGCAGCATCACTGATGTTTAACTCTTTAAGAGCCTCTCAGGGCGAAGGTCACTCCTCGCTCTGCAGGTGACCAATCACAGAGGGAGGAGAGAAGATCAGAGGATGGAGAGGGAGGAGCGCTGTGAAGGAGGAGGTGAGATCAGAGGAAAAGAGGTGATGGATTTCCTGCCTGAATAAATGAAGAGGAGGGACGCTGTGTGATGGATGAGCTGTCCGTCCTCCGCCCCGGCTGGAGAGATGTCACCATGCAGGTACAAACAACACCACGGTAATCTCCTCAATTCAAACACCTCATGCAGCGTGTGGAGCTCACACACACACACACACACACACACACACACACACACACACACACACACACACACACACACACACACACAAGAAGCTAAAATCTGGCCGCCAAACGTTTTATGAACATTCGCAGTGTGACAGAAGGAATGTCAAATATTCCTCTGAATCATTTTTGCAGATAAGCGAATAAACGGCTTATTCACCTCGTCTTCATCCCCTCATCTTCATCCCCTCGTCTTTATCCCCTCATCTTCATCCCCTCGTCTTCATCCCCTCTCTCGTTCCCCTCTACGAGCCTCCTCTCCTCTGCTAACTACCCCATCTGTCTGCCTCTCCCTCTAATTGTCCCCGTCCTTGCAAAAAGAGACATTCACCCCCGATTCCCTTCATCCATATGGCGAAGCTCCTCACTTCCTGCCGCACCGATCATCATCATCATCATCATCATCATCATCGTGCCTGTAAATTATAGCGTCCTCATTTCCTTTTTTTTACCTTTTTCTCCTCTGGCAGACTGCATGCAAACTATACACGCACCCACTTACAGAAAGTGGTGCGGTGATGTGCAGAAACATGCATATTTAACAGTCCAACGTTTGGAATATGACGACGAGGAACTATTTCTGGACTCTGGACAGGTTTTTGGAATTTAATGCGGCTGCAGGCCATCACGTCACGTCGTTTCCTAAGATGCATGTTAGCCGCGAGCCTCAAGCAAGTGAATAAACAACAAAAACAAGTGCATTTTTTATTTAAGAGAGAGAGAGAGAGAGAGGGAGAGGGAGAGAGAGAGACTCTTCGTACCTTGAGCTTCATCATCGAGTCCTGGCAGAGTCTGTCTCCGCGGGCGGCGGTGACCTCGTCCAGGCCGATGAGCTTGGCCTTGTAGCGGACGCCATCGCCCTTAAAACGCCTGATGAGAGTCGCCTCGCTGCGATCCTGCCCTGCAGACACACACACACACACACACACACACACACACACACACACACACACACACACACAGACTCATCAGACCACGGCACACCTTCCAGTCAAGGACCTCCGTCGGCCTCGGCCCAGAGCTATTACCTCGGGATCATCAATCACAGAGACCACAAAAGACTTCAGCAGTAATCTTACACACACACACAACAACAACAACAACAACAACAACAACAACAACAAGCACCACCACAGTGCAGGTCAAAGCTCCGGATGCTCGACACATCTTATTTGACTGAGTGTACGGCACCGGTCAATACACAATCGATGGAAACGCAGCAGGATTACAGTGAAAACTGCTCTCCGGACATTTCTCCTGCAGGATAACGCCGTGACATTCTTATCTCCTCCCGCCCTCCTCGCCCTCTATTGTGTCTCTAGATTGTCGGCATCGGGCGCACGCACAGGCGTGCCGACCTCGCGCCCGTCCGGGAACCGTCTGCCCGTTATCTCCTGAAGTGACGAGGCTTCCTGCTCTCTTTGTGTCTCGCTCTCATCTTTCCTCCCGTTTCCTGTCTCTGACCTGCAGTGCGCAAATATTTCATCATCAAGCATTTTATAGGGGAAGCACTCCTGCATCTGTGTGTGTGTGTCTGCTTTGTGTTTCTGAGTGTGTGTGTGTGTGTGTGTGATGTGAGCAAAAGACTGCAAGAGCGATAGTGGGAGGGAGAGGCGTAATGATAATGCAGCATATTCAGATAATATATTGAGGCATTAGCTCTGTACTCTGTAACAGCGTGACTCTGGGAAGGTCACAGTCGGAGTGATGGAGAGGTTCCACTCCTCCTCTTTTCCTCCTTTCACGCTCTCCTCCGTTCACACAGCAGTACAGTAGAGATGAACCAGACACTGAGGTTGTAAAGCTCCACTGGATTGGTGACTCCTCTCTGGGACCAACCAGGAAGAGACACAATGACCTCAAGGGGGCACACAACTATTTAAAAGGTGACCACAATGACACTCAAACTACAATGAAAAGGGGCAAAAAACCCACAAAGAGACTGAAAACAACTACAAAGAGATACAAAACAACTACAAAGAGATACAAAACAACTACAAAGAGATACAAAACAACTACAAATAAATGCAATACAACTACAACTAGACACACAATGACCTCAAAGAGACACAAAACCACGGAAAGATGCACAACAAACAAACAAAAAAAAAAGCCAACGATAACAACTAT
>CM042217.1:3129065-3146565 GCA_023566465.1 Cottus gobio
GCGTGGAGGCAGACAGGAAGCAGTCACAGACTCCGCCCCTAAAGCTCCTGAACCTTTGGAAGGTTTGGACCTTTGAGGAGGGACGAACGTGGTTCCTGGTTCCAGCTGTTGAAATCCAGTTCCTCAAAAGGGAAAGTCCAGGTCTCCCACTAACGGCCGGCACAGCTGTCAATCAAACATGTCTGCTGGTTGCCCCGCCCACTCCAGATGATGGAGGTTAAAGGAGCGTCTAGACCTCCTGGACGTGATTTTGAAGGTCGACGGTTTGGACCAAAGAATCTGATTCAGAGATACGAACCAAGTCCTCAACGGGTTGGTGGACCCAGGAGGACCAATCAGGTGGCAGGATGACATCACCGATGCATCAGGGATCGAAAGTATGAAAAAGATAAATGTTTAAAATGTGAACTGTGTAACGGGAGTTCTCCGTCACACGTCACCTCACTTAAATTAAAGAAAAGAAAACGGTTTTCCTTCAAAATGAATAACCGCTCTAACAGCAGAAAGTCTCTACATCTTCCATCACAAACTAAAAACACATCTTTTCCGACTATACCTTGAATAAAGGATGTAGCACTATAGTAGCACTGAAACGGCTCTTACTGATAGCACTTTGTAGTTGAACCTTTGACGAAATTGTACCTTCTTGATTCTTGTTGTTCTGATTCTTGTTTGTAACCGTAGAATGCACTTATTGTAAGTCGCTTTGGATAAAAGCGTCAGCTAAATGACATGTAATGTAATGTAATGTAATGTAATGTAATGTAATGTAACTCGGCGTGCTGGTGGCCGCCTGTCGGCATCGAACACACGAGCAGCGTCCTCTCGAAGCGCAGCGGGGCGAGGGAGCAAACTGTTGCTATGGAGACTGCAGTTAGTGATGCCGACTGGCGTGCAGGAAAGGACACACACACACACACACACACACACACAATCAATGCTTCTTTGCTTCTGAGGGACAAGCTGGAGCAGACCGGGGTGGACCACCACCTCACTGCATGGATCCTGGACTACCTCACCAACCGTCCACAGTATGTGCAGATACGGGAGTGTGAGTCAGATCGGGTGTCCTGCAGCACGGGGGCTCCACAGGGAACCGTTCTGGCTCCATTCCTGTTCTCCATTTACACCTCGGACTTTAAACACAACTCTGCCAACTGCCACCTGCAAAAGTTCTCTGACGACTCTGCAATCGTCGGCCTCATCTCTGCCGATGATGACAGGGAGTACAGGGAACTGAACCAGGACTTTTTAGGATGGTGCCAGCGGAACCGCCTCCAGATAAACTCCAGTAAGACCAAGGAGCTGGTGGTGGACTTCCGCCGGGGCAAACGCTCTCCTCCGCTACCATTGAGCATCCAGGGACTGGACATTGAGATGGTGACGTCTTACAAGTACCTGGGTGTTCACTTGAACAGTAAACTGGACTGGTCCGACCACGCACATGCACTTTATAAAAAGGGACAGAGCAGACTCTTTCTGCTGAGGAGACTGAGGTCTTTTGGGGTGCAGGGAGCACTCCTGAAGACCTTCTTTGACTCTGTGGTGGCATCAGCCATCTTCTATGGAGTGGTCATCTGGTGCAGCAGCATCACGGCAGCTGACAGGAGGAGACTGGACAAACTGATAAACAAGGCCAGCAGCGTGCTCGGGTGTCCTCTGGATACTGTGGAGGTGGTGGGAGACAGGAGGATGATGGCCAAGCTCTCATCCCTGATGAACCACGCCTCCCACCCCATGCAGGACACCCTGGCAGCTCTGCACAGCTCCTTCAGCCACCGGCTGATTCACCCCCGGTGCGTGAAGGAGAGGTACCACAAGTCCTTCCTCCCTGCTGCTGTCAGGCTGCACAACAAGCTGACCTCCCAGTAGCCCACAAACACACAAATTTGTATATTCAATATTCTGGTCACTTTAATCCATCCTGGTGCAATATTTTGTAATATTTTGTAATTTGTATATTCAATATTCTACTGTACATTCAATTTCTTCTTTACTGTTTATTTTATTATGTTTATTACTGTCTATTTATATTACTTGATTTCTCTTATCTTTACGTTCTGAGCAATGCTGCTGTAATCCTGTAATTTCCCCACTGCGGGACTAATAAAGGATTATCTTATTTTATCTTATTCGATGTGGTTAAATAATAATCAATATCTCAAAAATCAGGCATAATATTACTTTTCTATTCTATTGGACATCTTCATATTTTTATTTTGCTGTAATTAAATTGTTTTATTTAGTGGATTTCTTCACTATATTTATTTCTCTCTTATTGCTATTATATTTACTTTTTTGACACTTAATAACTCTTTTGTTCATAAACTGTACGTTTGTATTTTCATTCTTTGTTTTTTTCAACGTAATCTTTGAATTTCCCTGAGGATTAATACAGTTTCTTATCTTATCTCATTTAAAAGCCCGATAAAGACTTTAAACATCGGAGATGCTGCACGGAGAGAAGGGTTCACAGAGATGCATGCTGGGAAATGCACTGATCACATCTCGCCACCCTTACCTTCAAAAAAAGAAAAGTGGATAAATAGACGGGTGAAAGAGTAGACAGGTGGATGGATAGATTACTACTTCTCCACAAATAAACTGATGGGAGGGAGAGAGAGAGAGGGAGAGAGGGGGAGAGAGGGATGGAGGGAGAGGGGGAGAGAGAGAGAGAGGGAGAGAGGAAGAAAGAGAGAGAGGGAGAGAGAGGGGGGAGAGGGAGAGAGAGATGGGGGGAGAGAGAGGGAGGATAGGGAGAGAGAGAATGAGAGGAAGAAAGAGAGAGAGAGGAAAAAGAGAGAGGGAGGGGAGAGAGAGAGGGAGTGAGAGAGAGGGAGAGAGAGAAGAGAGAGAGAGGGGGAGAGAGAGGGAGAGAGGGAGGGAGAGAGAGAAGAGAGAGAGAAGAGAGATAGAGAGAGAGAGAGAGAAGCAGTTCTCTCTAAATATAGTTCAGTGATGAAGATCCTCTGGATGTGTCGTCGTCTTCCTCACCACCACACGGCCAATTCAATTCAATCTCTTACTGATTGGAGGGAACAGATCTGATTACCTCTCATAGACACACACACACACACACACACACACACACACACACACACACTCAAAGTAGCGTTGTTTGTGCTCTACGGCTCCCCGGGGAAAGATATCAGAGTAAATGGCTTCGGTGATTGTGCCAGATAGACTGGATGTGTGCATAATATCCACACCAAGAAGATAATGTGTTTGCTAATCGCACACCAGAGACGAGCAAACACACACACACACAGTCCCACACACACTCGCACACACACACAAAGGCTGCACAGCTATAACCCTTAACTACTCTTTTCCTGCCGCTGGCTGCCAGCTATACAGTAGAAACACACACCCACACACACTCACACACACTCACCCAAAGCCCTGTCGTGGGAGAGTCGTCATGACAGCCGACGGCGGGCGTACATGTCATCATGTGTAATCATATTCTGAGACACGTCGATGGGAATAAAATACAGAAAATCGAGAGAAAGAAAAAAAAGAAATAAGCGATAAATCAGCAAAACACAAATTGTGTTTTGAGGAACGCACAACGTCCACAGCGGCTGCTCGTGTCGTCAGAGCCTCGGGGCTCAGCTCTAACTGGGAGGAAACCAGTGAGGACTGGGACTCTTTTGTTATGCCGCTGCGAGGTTTTGCAGATTTCTTCCGTTTTTTTTGTGTCGCCCGTCCGGTTCCACATCTGGAACGCTTCAAGCTGAGATCTTCACATTGAACCTGATTGAACAGGTGCACCTCATAAAGTGCTCTCCAGATCACATTGTATCTGATTGGTCGACCTGCAGGGTCACGAGGGGTCGTGAGAAGACGTCGCTTTGCTATGAAAACGCTGCACATTAATATTGTAATCGATATGATGAGCTGGAGGAAGGAGGGAGGGAGGATGTTAGAGGGATGGAGAGGTGGACAGATGTAATCTCTCTGGATTTATTGAGGCTTAATAAAGACTTTTATACTTCAAGGACCCGACCGGTAACAGGGACGAAGCAGGAAGCCTCAGGTTATGCAAATGAGGTCAAAGGTTATCTCCACCGTGACACACACGGACACACACAGACAGAGGCATGGACACACAGACACACACACACACACACACACACACACACACAGACACACACACGGACACACAGACATACACACATGAACACACAGACCAACACATAGACACACAACAAAGCATAGACCCACAGACCTAGACACACACCGTCACATGGACACACACACAGACACAGACACATGGACACACAGACACACACAGACACACAGACAGACACACACCGTCACATGCACACGCACACAGACACACACCGCTGCATGCACACAGTCGCACACTGTGTGTGATTAATGATGACACACAGCTGTCTCAGACTCTGTTTCATTACATTCTTCACCGCGGACTGAGAGACAAAGCCTGAGATTAAACATCCTCCTTCACGTGGACTCATTAGTCTCTCTCTCTCTCTCTCTCTCTCCTGGTGATCAGTCTCTCCTCTGAGTCTCACTCATTCAGGCCAAGGTCACTTAGGAGTCAGAGCAGTGGGGCGGAGGAAGAGGAGGATGAGGAAGATGAGGAAGATGAGGATGAGGTTGAGGAGGGATGTTCGAGGACTATCCTGCAGGAATTCTCACAGCTAGAGTGTGTGTGTGTTTGTGTGTGTGTGTGTGTGTAGGTGTGTACACAGGGGGGAGGGGCGTTCAGGTCGTTCACATGAAGCTCAATAACAGGACACGCGTGTTGCTTGCGTGTGGTACATGATTGCATTTTACTTTCATCACCCTGCTGTGTGTGTGTGTGTGTGTGTGTGTGTGTGTGTGTGTGTGTGTGTGTGTGTGTGTGTGCGTGCGTGCGTGTGCGTGTGTGTGTGTTTAAGTGACCCAGATCAGATGAGTTCTTTGTACTCTGTAAATTATAAAACCCCCTTTAACAAAAAAGAAAACAGAAAAAGAGAGAACGAAGCCTCTTTCCCACAATAACCAGCAACACTGCTAACATCTGGCTGGCTTATATATATATATCTAATATAATCAACATGGCTTCTGACAATTATCACACATAGTTGATGAGCTCTCCTCAGAGCCACCAGACTCCAGTCAGACCTCGATGATCATAGTTCAAACTCAACAGAAACTAAACAAAACTCATCATAACTGTTTGTGTTTCCAACAATCAGCTCCGGTTTGAGAGACTGAAGGAAAAGATGGAAGAGAAGAAGAAACCACCAGCAGTCTAAAGGAGTCTATCGCCTCTTTACAGCAAGTTTTACCCTGTTTGAAACCCATAAACGTGTTCATTTTGTTAGAAAAACGGTATAAGATAAGACGCGCGTGTGTGTGTGTGTGTGTGTGTGTGTGTGTGTGTGTGTGTGTGTGTGTGTGTGTGTGTGTGTGTGAAACACAGGCAAGAGAGGAGAAGCTAAAAAACCCTCAAGTCTAAATGCTGAAGGCAAAGCATTCATCTTTCCTCTCATATGCTCTTCTGGGCATCAATCCCAGTCTGAGTGTGTGTGTGTGTGTGTGTGTGTGTGTGTGTGTGTCTGCCTCTCCCCAGTCTGAATGATGAACATGATCTTCATTGCAGCAGAACAATACTGTTTCTAAATAGGACATGAGAGGCATTCATCCTTCCCTCACACCTCACAGTGTGTGTGTGTGTGTGTGTGTGTGTGTGTGTGTGTGTGTGTGTGTGTGTGTGTGTGTGTGTGTGTGTGTGTGTTTGGGGGCGTCTGCTGAAGGCGATGGCGAGCGTGGATGCGTGCGTCCGTTAGATGTGGTTCCCCTCGGTGTCCGGTGTGTTGCCACATCAATCAGACGCTGATTTGTCGCTCTCGCCGTCGTGCAGCTGGCAGCGAGCAGCTGGGCGATGTCCCCCCCTTCTCCCCCCCCCCACCCCCCCCCCCCAGGCATCACCTCTGCTCCGGGACCGACCCGGGCTCTCGTACACCTGCTAGCTACCCACCTCTGGAGCTTTCCACACCTGGTTGTGTTGGCGTCCCAGCAGCCTCACGGCGTCCCGGCACCTGTCTGGTGGCAACCTGCTGCCCCACCATGCGCCCCATGATGCGCCCCACCATGCACCCCACCATGCGCCCCATGATGCGCCCCATGATGCGCCCCACCATGCACCCCACACCTGTTAATTAGCTCCCAACAACAGCCGCCCTGCTTCCTGTTGTCTCACCCAGATCCATCATTAATAAAGAGGAACCAGCTGACTGAAGTGTGCATTGTTCCTGTACTGAGGGGCGCTGACGGGTCTGTGATGTTGTGAAGAAGTGATCGGAAAGTAAAGTAGTGGAAGTAAAGGGATTCATTCATTGAACTGCAACTTAAAGAGCAACACTGGATATCGTCACACGCACACTAATAATCCACTATTATTCGCACAATGACAATAAATGGTCCATTAAATCCTGGAAGTCTGATGGTGTGAACAGCATTGGGCCTCAATCCGAATGATTCAAGGTCTTTGCACACCGGGGGGCGTGTTGCTAATTAACGACACAATAAACACCTCTGACTATTACATGTTGAGAGCTTTTATTGTGGAAGGTAAGGATTAAGGAGCATTCTTTGGACATTCAGAATATGGGTCTCACCGGGAAGAGAGTCCGTCACCATAACTGTGAAGGATTACTTTCATGATATTATCAGATGTGCACTATTAACATGATGTCATTATTTTTTAATCATCTGCAATATCGGAATACTGCGACAAGCCACATTAAGAAAGACTTGGATATGATCGATATGGTGTTTTTTTTTTACATTTAAAGGCGTACAAACGGCTTCATGTAAACCAGAATGTTAGTGGAATAATATATATATACGTTTTTGGAATATGGGCAAAAGAAATGTAGTTGCTCTTTCAAACTTGACAACATCGGGGTGGAAAGCCTGACACCACGATTTTATCACGATATTATCTCGATATTATCACGATATTATCACGATATTATCACGATAATATCACGATGTTATCTCGATATTATCACGATTTTATCACGATATTATCTTGATTTTATCACGATATTATCTCGATATTATCACGATATTATCACGATGTTATCTCGATATTATCACGATATTATCTCAAAATTATCTCGATATTATCACAATATTATCTTGATATTATCACGATATTGTCACAATGTTATCACGAAATTATCTCGATATTATCACGATATTATCACGGTACCTAAGCCTAACGATGTGATTTTAAACAGTATATTTTGGATTTATCGCCTTTCTTTTCCAGCTGAAAATTATTGAATCTGTTTATCTGACAAGAAAACCTTTCCTCTCGGTTCACCTCGGTTCATCTCACATCAATCATTTTTATGGCAGCAAAATGGGTTTGTTATCAAAAATATCATATAATTATCATAAATGTTGCACAATGGACCATGAACCCAACTGCTCGTCACACACACGCTTCAAAGTCCAACCCTCTGACAGCAGCACTAACAGAGCAGCTTCAACAGGTGTGGCTCACCTTTCCTCCTGGAGTCCCGCCTGACGCTGCCGGGCCTGACCGCTGGCTGCAGCTCCGTCTCTGTTGACATCCTCAGGCTCCGGCCGGGCTCGGCTGGGCTCGGCTGGGCTCGGCTGGGCTCCGGAGCGGTCCGGGTTCGCGGCGTCGGGGCCGGTGCCGGCTGCGCGTGCGTGCGTGCGTGGGCGCCGGGTGTGTGCGTGGAGGCGCCAGGTGTGTGCACGGGCACACGGGCTCATGGGAGAGGGGCGGGCTTCAGCCCCGACACGACATCCCACACACACCCACAGAGAGCTGGAGGGAGGGAGGGAGGGGGAGAGAGAGAGAGAGAAGAAGAAAACAAGGTTTTGTTCGGGTCCAGGAGGTGTGATCTCAGACGGCGTGGGAAGGAGCGGGTCCTTTGAGTGGATGTTGCCCATGGTAACAGACGGGAGAGCTGCTCTACACTTCCTGTCAATCAAGAGTCCTCTGCCCCCCCCCCCACCCCTCTTCTCTTCAAAACACCTCCTTCTGCAAACATGCAATACATATTCAAAACCACGACCAAAGTTGACATTGACAAAGGTTTTAAACCAGATGTCACGTGACTTTGGAGGATGAATCCCGGTGTATTGTCTTATAGTTTTTTTTCCATCATTTCTGCGACAACAATGCTGAAGGAAAGAATCACAAACAGTTTAACCAGATCATCAAAAAATAACAAGAGGAGGTAAAACCAAAAACTTGAGTCCAGCTGAAGTGTGGGTTCTGATCCCACATTTCACGGGGAGACAACAGGAAGTTGGTACGTGGTCATGTGATGGACGTTAACAAGAGATACTCTGTACTCGCTTTACCATTTACTTGTTTGTCCTTTCAAAATAAGTTTGACAGAACTGGACCGGTTAAAACCGGTGTGTTTCCCACGCTCCACCCCCCTCCTCCCCACCCCGGTCTTGGCAGTGGACTTGGAGGCTCCAACGCTGTTACAACCAATCGCAACGAACTAAAAGACCCCTCCTCCCCCTCCCCCTTTTTGCCACCACTCTACTCTGAAGTGTCGACTGGCGTTCACCCTCTCACCCGCCGTGAATCACATTCTCGCCCCCCCCCCCTCCCCCCTCCTCCCCTCTTCACGGTGTTTCCGTGTGAATAGGAGGCCCCCGTGAGCCTCCGGCGAGAACAGATGAATTGAGAGGCTTTTAATTTGAACAGAACAGAGTCCATTTAATTCTGCCAGCGGAGGCCATGTCGGCAAAATGCTGACAATATTCTTTATCTGGTCCAAACACACTGGAAAAGTGTGAGTCACTCCAATTACAGGCATTATCAGCTGCAGCGCTCCGCCAAATGGAGAGAGAGAGAGAGAGAGAGAGGCGTTAGAGGGAAGAGAAATGAACAGGATGGGAGGAGGGTGAGGGGTGAGGGGGAAACAGAGCGGGTGAGTAAGATAATGAGGGAGAGGAGAGGAGAGGCTGCAGCTCTCACCCCGGACACGTCCCTCCTCCCTCTCTCTCCCTCTCTCTCCCTCTCTCTCTCTCTCTCTCTCTCAGGGAGCATTTGTTCAGGGGGGCCGGCTGGTAATCCGCGACCTGGACCTGGACTCTGCAAGCCCCGCCCCCCCAGGCTGTCTTTACCCAGAACATGTATTATTATGAAACCCAAGATTCAATTAAGGCCGCCACTAACGATCAATTTTACTACTTTCACTACTGCTGTTGATTTCTTAATAAATTGAAAAGTAATTTGGTTAATAAAAATGTTTTCCCCAAAACAACATTTATTTTTACAATTCACGCTGGAAATGACTCTGCAGAACAAAATGAAAAGCATACATTCGTATTTCATTTGTTCCTCAGGAATTTAATTAAAAGTACGTATTTGTATCTTGATTAGATAATAATTAAATCATACCCGCTCAACTAAAAATAATAAATGTGGTTTGATTTGAAATAAAAACACTCAAACAGAATAATTTATTTTCAAAATAGTTGCTCAGTTAATTAAATAATTGACAATTGTTGCATCTGTCGAGTCAATGACACATTTCTGTGGCTTTTCATTGAGTTTACAATCATAATAAATAATATCATAAATAGCTAATGGCTTTTTTATCGTAATTATTCTACGAAAGAAGCAAGAAGAGCGGCAGCGCGCCGTGAAGCAGTTCAAATAAACTGAAACTTTATTGCCGTTAAAAAGCCCGTGAAGAGAGAAGTAACGTAGTGGAGGCATTATAAAGAAAGGTTGAACATCCTGTAAACAATCGGATGTGGCGGGTAAAACGATATCCTCACGGTGTCGATTTTATACAAAATTACAGTTTCTAAATCGCCTAAGAGCAAATTGACGCCACCAACTGAAGCTCAGGCCGTCGTTCAGCGAGTACGAGACTGACACCGAGCGACGAGTCGATTCAAACGCACAAAAGCAACACTTTAAATGTTGTTTACCAAAAATACTGCATGAAAAAAGCAACTTAAATCAACTAAAGAAACCTCAGTTGACCAAGAACTAAACGGGTCTGTTAGCTGACCAATCAATTACGAGAGGGGGCGGGGCTACGAATCAGCCGGCAGTCTGCTGGTGAAAATGAGCGAGAAATGAGACTCTGAAGAGGCTGAAGATGACAAATCTGCCGCAGCGCTGCTCTCCAGATCTCTGCGAGGCTCCAGACATATGGTCGGTCCTCCGGAGAGTCGAGGGGGGGAGACAAGAGACGAGAGGGGGGGAGACAAGAGAGGAGAGGGGGGAGGGAAAGGGAGAGCTCTACATCTGAGCTACAGCTCCCGAAGGGCAGAACAAGCTAATTTCTCAGGAAAAAGAGTCCGTGTCTATCTTGAGCTGCACAAACCCCCTGGCTCTCTCTCTCTCACACACACACACACACACACACACACACACACACACACACACACACACACACACACACACACACACACACACACACACACACACACACACACGACATGAAAGAAGGAGCGGCGGCATCAAAAGCCTCTCGTGAACGCCGTCGTGGCGGTTTGACCTGGAATGGTCGCGCGGGCTAAAAGGGGGGGTTGAGGGGGCGTGGTTTAGCGCGTCTGATTTAAGACCGGAAAAGAGAGAGAGAGAGAGGGGCGCGAGGCAGAGAGGGGCGCGCGGGAAATTGGACGTCCGTAAACGGGGTGCTGCCAACGGGCGATCTGCCGCTGTGTGTGTGTGTGTGTGTGTGTGTGTGTGTGTGAGCTTAATGCCCAGAAATCATCTGCAGCTACAGTAAAGTCTGCCAGACGAAAAAAAAGGAGGGAAAAATAGAAAGAAATAGAGAAAGAGAAACCCGCCTCCCCCTCTCTCCCCCACCTCCCACTCTCTGGGTAATTGTGTTCTGTCCATCAGGCTCAGAGTTAGATTAGCGACTCCACTCATTCAGCTCCTGCCATCTCAATAATGAACAACTGCAGAGTACACCTCCACTTTACCTCTGCTCTGTCCGTCTCCCCCCTTTCCTCCCCCCCCAGCAGGGCCACCTTGCTGGGGGGAGACGGTTCACCGTCAGAAGTCAAACACATGAAACGTAACGGAGGCCTACCGGTTCCCGGTGTGCAGGCTGAGGCTCCACTCCGGTAGTCCGATCGGGAAGAGACGAGGGGAATGAAACGGGAGAGCAACAGGAAGGAACGAGGGGAGGGTCAAAGGTCAACTACCAGAGGACAAGACGCAACCAATCAGTGAAGGAGGTAATAGACTGTTAATGAGTGAGCGAGTGAGAGAGGGGGAGAGAGAGATAGAGAGATGAAGAGAGAATAGGAGAGAGAGAGAGAGGTGGATAGTGGGGGAGAGGCAGAGAAAGAGGGTTAGAGAGAGAGGGGGAGAGAGAGATGAAGAGATAATATGAGAGAGAGAGACTTCATTTTATTGTGTCAAGAAACACAACTGTTTTCTTTTCTTTTAACTTATTAATAGTAATATATGAATATGACAGAGAGAGAGAGAGGGAATATGACAGAGAGAGAGAGGGGAGGAAGAGAGAGGGAATATGACAGAGAGAGAGAGGGGAGGAAGAGAGAGGGAATATGACAGCGAGAGAGAGGGGAGAGAAAGAGAGGGAAGAGAGAGAGGGAATATGACAGAGATAGAGGGGAGAGAGAGAGGGAAGGGAGGGAGAGAGGGTTTAAAGTTCAGTGTCACGCCCAGATAGATAAACGCTTCCTGCTGCTTAATAAGGAAGTGAAGCGTCTTTCGTCTTTCGTCCCACGTCGGAGGACAAAGTGCGGAGGACGGATGGGAGGAGTGAAACTGACTCACCTACAATACTCAACACCTCTTTGCTCTGACGTCAGAGAGCTCTCTTAAACGCCACCGGACTCCCCTGACAGCAGCAGTACGTTGACCTTTGACCTCACAGAACACGTGAGTCCACCTGCTAGTCCATGTGTTACTGTGTGTGTGTCATCAATTAGAATCGGCGGCAAAAAAAAATCTAAAAGTTATATTTGCTGCTTTTTTTGTGACTTTCATGACCCTCAATGTTTGCCGTCGTCGGCCACTGCAGGACAACTCACATCCCCACCGTGCAGCTAAAGCGTGACTATATGGGGTCGGGGTCTTTGTGACATCTTATCAATACATTAGCATTACCCTTGAGGTTGAAGCAGGAAATAAAGAAATAAAAACAACCCCAGTCCCCTTCCACTGTGGTTACATCTGTACAGTGGCGAAACCACCGGGGTGGCAAGGGGTGGCAGCTGCCACCCTAAAAAAATTGCTTGCCACCCCACTTGCCACCCAGGTTGTCAGAAGTGTCTCCTATAATATACTATACATTTATATAATGGTATTATATTTTTGCTACTTAAGCTGTTGATCTCTTTGGTAACTTGTTCTAAAATCTTTAAGTTCCCCCTCCCCTGTAAAATGGTTGAGTCCAAGAGTCCGCTTTGCTCTCTTGTCACCGTGGTTGCCCATCTCCCGCAACTAACTGGAGACAAGCCTACTGTAGGCTTCCAGTGATGAAAGAAGGTACAGTACTGCTGAATCGTGAATCAAGAAAATGTGATGGGTGATCATATGTGATAGACAGTTCCGTTGTAATTTCAATCGTTTATTTAATTGCTAGCTTGCAAAAGTCGGTAGCATACAGTAGCTAGCTCGCTATACAGCTTGCTTGTGCTAGCTAGCCTTGAAGTTACTACTGTTAGCTTAGCTAACCAACGTCTTACTAACGTCTTTAGTACAGTAAGGTGGACTGACAGAAAATGTTATAGCAGTTTTTTCTCAGTTTTTATTTTCATTACGTATTACGGGGGCTGCACTAGGTGACTCCACACGGCTGCCTGTCTGCATGACTAGCAGGAACCTTCAGCAGAGCAAAAGTTAAACACACACACACACTTTCCCACCCACTGTCTCCTGCCAGAAACAGGATACCCCGCAAGATGACAGATTTGCATGCCCGTGCAGATCACAAATTAAAACCCCCAAAAATAGAAGTATAAAAAAAAAGTGCGTGCACGCCGTAACGCTCGCTCCGTCTTCTCTAACCTATTTACAGACGCGGAGCTGCAGATATCAAAGCGCTGCACTCTCTCTGGGGAATTCCTCCTTTCACATGTTTTGAGGGGAAATAGATGAAAACGAATCTCGTTCTCCCTGCACCTCCTCCCCCTCCGTGTGTGTGTGTGTGAGTGTGTCTCCTCTGCCTTGTTAATGTGCTAAAATGTAAATTGGTTGCGCTCAACAATGTGTACAAGGCTGAGTGCCGAGTGGAAGCGGTGGCTTTGCTGACTGACAGACTGTGGGTATGCCTGTATTAACAAACCCACACTCTGATTCCTTCTTCCCGTGTGTCTGATCTCCTCGCTGTTTCCTTCAATCCCGCTCACTCCCGCTACATCCGTCTGCATCCTGCTCCTCTTCCCCATTAGCGCACGGGAAACGCTTTCTGCTGAACGCTGGCACGGAATTTAGGGTGCAACCGATATGTGGCGGGGGCGTGGTCAGCGCACCTGCGACGCATGAGAGAGAGAGGCGCGCTCATTAGAGACAGCCGTTCTCATTAGTGGGAGCGGCTGGTTCTGATGAGCGCGGGGAAGGGGTGCGGCTATATAGAGCCGCACAGTGGGGTGCACGGGGTGGTCGGTGATGGTAGCCTGGACGAGCAGAGTGTCTGCGAGGAAATAAAAATGTTACCTGAAGGCAAAGAAACGGTCTCTGTCCTCTCTATGGAGCTGATACAATCCCCGGGCAAGCAGGTGCCTTGCCACAGTGGCGCCCAACAGGGTTTTCGGACCGGAAGGCAACGGAGGGGGAAGCAGCCGGCGGAGGAGGACGTGTCGTGGGACGAGCTGTTCCGGAGGTTGGCGGGCATTCCCGAGGGTTCGGGGAAGGGGCCGGCCGTGGAGGAGCGGCTTGACGCCAGGACCGTGGCTCAGGTTGTGCAGGTGCCGCCGGCCCAGATCGGGGGGGTGACCGTGCCACCGCCGCTGACCCCGGAGCAGCACCGGCAGCGGCTCCGTGTAGCCCAGCAGGAGCCGGGTGAGCCGCTGCTAGCCTTCGCTCGGCGGCTGCGCCGGCGGACTGAGCAGTGGCTGCAGCCGGGTGGAAGGGGGGAGATGGCGGACGCGGTGGACCAGGTGGCCACCGAGCAGTTCCTGGGGGGGCTGCCGGTCCAGATGGCCGACTGGGTCAGAGGGTGGCGGCCGGCAACGCTGATCGGGGCCGTCGCGAGGGCAGAGGAGTACCAGCGCCGGGAGCCGAAGGCCGGCACCGCGGCGGACCGGGCCCGGCCGGTGGGGGTGGTCCTGGGGCTGGCCGTGCCGGCGGCCCGGAGGACCGCGTTTACGCAGACGGTCCCGGACGCGGGGAGGCGGAAGGCCACGGCCACCGCGACGCAGACGGACGCGCCACGGAAGAAGGCGGCGACCGCGACACAGACGGTCCCGGACGCGGCAAGGCGGCGGAACAAGACCGCCGCGACGCAGACCGCGTCGGAATCGGCGACGCGGGGGGCCGAGTCCGCGGCTACCCAGACGTCGGCGGCGACTTCGGAGACGGCGGCGCAGACGGCGGCGGCGACTCCGGCGACGACGGAGATGGCGGCGCAGACGGCGGCGGCGGCTCCGGCGACGGCGCAGACGGCGGCGGCGGCTCCGGCGACGACGGACACGGCGACGCAGACGGTCCCGGAGGCGACGACGCGGGGGACCGCGAGCACTACGACGCAGACGGCTTCGACGACGCGGGCGCCGGCGGCCCGGACGAAACCGGACCCGGGAAGACGAAAGGCGCCGGGGCCGACGACCGACGGTGAGGCAGCGCGACGGCCCAGAGCGCGGCCGGGGCCTAGGCGAAGGGCGCCGGGGAACCAGGCCAGAGAATGGCCGGAGCTGTGGACAGTTCCCCGGCGCCACGACGCGACCTGGTGGGACCACGGACGGCCCGCCCCGAGCCCGGCGCAGAGGTGCTGGACGTGCGGACAGCTAGGGCACGTCCAGCAGGACTGTGACCTCATGGAGGTCGACCAGGTGAGCCGGGTCGGGACGACCCGGCCCAGCGGACCAGGGCCCGGAGGGGCCAGGAGGGCGCCGGCCGGTCGAGACCCCCTGACCGCCCAGCCCCAGCCAGGGGCGGGGAGGCGGGGAGGGGGCAGCCGGCGGCGGCTGCGGGAGGAGGTGGCACGGCTGAGGAGCCGTCTGCGCAGCGCCGACGACGAACGGCAGCGGGCCCAGGCGACCGTCCTGCAGCTGGGGAGGAGACTCCGGGCCGAGCGGGAGGCTCGGGCCTGGGCGGAGGCCCAGCTGGCCGAGGGATGGTCGGGGGGGGGACTCACGTAGGTTGGTGTTTCCCTAATCTTCTCTCTCTTGTGTTGCAGGTTGCTGCGGCGGACGGAGGGTGAGAGCCGGTTTTGGCCCGGGAGGGGGCCGGCGGAGGTCGCGAGGGACCTGCCTCCCGGGGCGCTCGATCGCCCTCCGGCCGGGCCATGACCCGCGCCCGGGCCCCCCCGGATGGAGGATGCCAACGCCCGGACCACCCGTTGGCATCGGGCGGAAACGCAAGTTAATTCCATGGTGGTCCATAGGTCGGGGGTGCAGATGGTCGGGGCTGACTCCCGCTCCCGCTCCCAGCGGGAGGGAGGGGGGGGGAGTTGGTTAGGCCGGTGGCTCCCCGGCCTAAATCGGGCGGTGGGGGTATGTGGCGGGGGCGTGGTCAGCGCACCTGCGACGCATGAGAGAGAGAGGCGCGCTCATTAGAGACAGCCGTTCTCATTAGTGGGAGCGGCTGGTTCTGATGAGCGCGGGGAAGGGGTGCGGCTATATAGAGCCGCACAGTGGGGTGCACGGGGTGGTCGGTGATGGTAGCCTGGACGAGCAGAGTGTCTGCGAGGAAATAAAAATGTTACCTGAAGGCAAAGAAACGGTCTCTGTCCTCTCTATGGAGCTGATACAATCCCCGGGCAAGCAGGTGCCTTGCCACACGATAATTTAACAATTTGGGCTTTTGTTCGGTTCTGCTGCAGCTTTCTGCTGTTTGTCTCCAGAGATGCATCAATGTCAGGTCTTCAAATGAGATTATTCCTCATTTGGTTGTATAGAAGCCTATGCTTCATGTGTTAAAGCTGCATTCTCTCTCCTGACCACCAGGGGGCGACTCCTCTGGTTGTATAGAAGTCTATGCTTCATGTGTTAAAGCTGCATTCTCTCTCCTGACCACCAGGGGGCGACTCCTCTGGTTGTATAGGTGTATATGCTTCATGTGTTAAAAAACAAAAAAAAGAAAAAAAACTTCTTCTATACAGCCTTGGGTCCAGGCCTTTGGTAGGAGTCATATGTATTTAGTCTTCTCTCATCCAGACCTACATTCTTTCATGTGTTAAAGCTGCATTCTGAACAGACTATTTGAGAGTCAAATAGACCATAAAGCACGGTATGCTTTGGGGCGTGGCTACCTTTTGATTGACAGGCCGCCACCACAGCATTGTACGGTCTGGGAGTTGTTTGTGTTTTTTACTTTAACCGTTTCAGTGTGTTTTCGGTTCATCGTAACATTTTGGTCACTCTTGAGCCCCTTCTGCTTGCAAAAAAACCCCCAAGATGGCGACTTTCCAAAACCAAGATGGCGACTGCCCAAAACCAAGATGGCGACTTTCCAAAACCAAGATGGCGACTGCCCAAAACCAAGATGGCGACTGCCCAAAACCAAGATGGCGACTGCCCAAAACCAAGATAGCGACTGCCAAAATGCAGAACTCGAGGCTTCAAAACATTGGTCTACAAACCAACGGGTGACGCCACGTCTCCGGGCTTCAGATACAAACAAACAACATGTTTTGTCCCTTTCACGGCGCCTTTACTTATTTAATTTTATGCACCAGCAGTGAGTGAATTAAGTCAACAGGGGATGACACTAAAGGAGAGGATTGGAGCTTTTTCAATCAAAGTCGAGAAAGCGTCCATGCCCGCCCTCACAGCTTCACAACAACACATCGTTGACATTTAAATTCCAACTGGTTTGCAACCAGTGTGTCCCCAGCAGCTCTAAAGCCAGATATTTGCTCTTAAAAAAAAAACCATCATCACTGAGCTGCAGTCCGCTGTGCCGCCGGCCTCGTTAAAAACGTCCACTCAACATGATTTAGATGCCCCACTGGAGCCCCGCTGGACCCCCATCAGCTGGGCCTGAAGTGGGAGGGATGGATTCACTACATCTGTGAGGCGGAAACGAGGAGAGGAGGATACTGGTGCGTAAAAAACAGAGCCGGAGCAGGAGACAGACTTAATTAGGGATGCAATCATCAATTATTCAAAACACTTAATCATGGTGTCGCACGATGCTGTTGCACGTAAACACACACACACACACACACACACACACACACACACACACACACAGCCGTTCTACAGGCTTTCCAGACTGTGCTTCTGCTGCCGACACACACGGAGACAGATAGATGGATGAAGAGGAAATAGAGAAAAAGGACGATAGATGATTTTCTACTGACACAAATGATGTCAC
>CM042217.1:3149065-3152755 GCA_023566465.1 Cottus gobio
ATACAATGAGGTACTCCTGTATCAATATGAGACAATGAGGTACTCCAGTATCAATATGAGACAATGAGGTACTCCAGTATCAATATGAGACAATGAGGTACTCCAGTATCAATATGAGACAATGAGGTACTCCATTATCAATATGAGACAATGAGGTACTACAGTATCAATATGAGACAATGAGGTACTACAGTATCAATATGATACAATGAGGTACTCCTGTATCAATATGAGACAATGAGGTACTCCAGTATCAGTATGAGACAATGAGGTACTCCATTATCAATATGAGACAATGAGGTACTCCATTATCAATATGAGACAATGAGGTACTCCAGTATCAGTATGAGACAATGAGGTACTCCATTATCAATATGAGACAATGAGGTACTACAGTATCAATATGATACAATGAGGTACTCCAGTATCAGTATGAGACAATGAGGTACTCCTGTATCTTTAGGGGAGGGGCTACAAGGTGATTGACAGGTCTACCAGAGACATAAACGGCGTCTCTACGTTCCTCCACAGTCCAAGAGACATAATGAGAGAGAATGAGAGACAGAAAAAGAAAGAGAGAGAAAAGGAGGGATGTTAGCATTCAATAGTAATCCTTCCATCTGTAATTGAGCATCATTTGAGCATCAAGGACGTCATTTGTTTCAGCCATGCATTCGTCGTAAATGCACTTCAGTGGAGGTACATACACGTGACATCAGAGCATGTGTGTGTGTGTGTGTGTGTGTGTGTGTGTGTGTGTACGCATGTGTTTGTGTAGCAGGTAATGATGGTGTGCTAAAGCAGAGTCCCACCCCGTCAGGGCCCAGCCTCTCGGTGCCATCCATCATAGTGCAGCAGCTGCTAATGATACGGATACATACAGCAGCACAGGGCCGGGGGAGGGAGGGGGAGGAGGGGGACAGGGACGGAGGAAGAGGAAGAGAGAGAGAGAGAGAGAGAGAGAGAGAGAGAGAAAGGGAGAGAGCGAGAGAGAGGGGAATAGTTGTGGTAAACGTGAACGAGGCAGCTGGATTTAAAAAGAAACGAAGAACAACAAGAACCTCACCGCTATAGTTCTGTTTTCTGTTAGAAATCTCTTCATGCTAATAAAGCTAATTTGAATTTGAGAGAGAGAGGAGGAAGAAGAGGAAGAGGAGGATGGAGGAGGAGGGGAGAGGGAGCTGGTAGAGAAGAGGCAACCAGCATGAAGAGGGAAGGAAATGTGCCGTCTTATGGTGTGTTCACACCGAACGCGACGCGAATTTTTCGCGCGACCAGATTACATGTAAAGTCAATGCACAGACGCGTTTGGTTGCGACAGACGCAAAATTTCGCCGGGCGGCGCGTTAGACGCGTTTGGCGCGGCGCGTTTGACGCGAAATTCGCGTGAGTTGAAATTTTCCAACTCGGGCGAAAATTCGCGTCGCGAAAGCCAATCAGCGTTGAGAAGCTCTGCGCGTCATCACCGCCGTCCTGCCGGTTTGAATCAAACAGCTGCTGATCCACCTGAAGCAGCGCTGGCAGCTGCCGTCATTCAGACGCTGTTGTGCGGTTACGGATGATATTATGAACCCGGACACGGGGGCGTTTGATGGTCCGACATTAGAGGGACTTCCACAAGAAGGTTAAAGCAGAACTAGTGGTTAGTTTAATGGTGGATGGCGGAAACGGTACTGTTTTTACGGAGATAAGCCACGGAGATAAGCCCCGCCCGCGTTAAAGCGAATTTGCGTTGACGGAAATTAACCACATAAAGTCGAGCGAGTAAACTCACGCGAGTAATGGTGTGTTCACACCGAACGCGACGCGAAATTTCGCGTCGCGTTACTCGCGTGAGTTTACTCGCTCGACTTTATTGGTGTGTTCACACCGAACGCGACGCGACGAGTGAGTTTACTCGCTCGACTTTTAACGCAAATTCGCTTTAACGCGGGCGGGGCTTATCTCCGTAAAAACAGTACCGTTTCCTCCATCCACCATTAAACTAACCACTAGTTCTGCTTTAACCTTCTTGTGGAAGTCCCTCTAATGTCGGACCATCAAACGCCCCGTGTCCGGGTTCATAATATCATCCGTAGCCGCACAACAGCGTCTGAATGAGGCCGCTGCCAGCGCTGCTTCTGGTGGATCAGCAGCAGTTTGATTCAAACCGGCAGGACGGCAGTGATGACGCGCAGAGCTTCTCAACGCTGATTGGCTTTCGCGACGCGAATTTTCGCCCGAGTTGGAAAATTTCAACTCACGCGAATTTCGCGTCAAACGCGCCGCGCCAACGCGTCTAACGCGCCGCCCGGCGAAATTTCGCGTCTGTCGCAACCAAACGCGTCTGTGCATTGACTTTACATGTAATCTGGTCGCGCGAAAAATTCGCGTCACGTTCGGTGTGAACACACCATAAGGCTGAGGACTGAAAGACTCTGTGTGACTGGAATAAGCAATCTGGTTCCCTCGGTCCTCCTCCTCCTCCTCTTCCTCCTCCTCCTCCTGCTCTTCCTCCTGCTCGTCCTCCTCTTCCTCCTGCTCCTCCTCCTCCTCCTGCTCCTCTTCCTCCTCCTCCTCCTCTTCCTCCTCCTGCTCTCTCCTCTTCCTCCTCCTGCTCCTCCTCCTGCTTCTCCTCCTCCTGCTCCTCCTCCTCCTCCTGCTCTTCCTCCTCCTCCTCCTCTTCCTCCTCATCCTGCTCCTCTTCCTCCTCCTGCTCTTCCTCCTCCTCCTCCTGCTCCTCCTCCTCTTCCTGCTCCTCCTCCTGCTTCTCCTCTTCCTCCTCTTCCTCCTCCTCCTCCTCTTTCTCCTGCTCTTCCTCCTCCTCCTCCTTTCTCCTCCTCCTCTTCCTCCTCCTGCTCCTCCTCCTGCTCCTCCTCTTCCTCCTCCTGCCTCCTCCTCCTGCTTCTCCTCCTCCTCCTCCTCCTGCTTCTCCTCCTCCCTGCTCTTCCTCCTCCTCCTCCTCCTCCTCTTCCTCCTCCTCCTCCTCCTCCTCCTGTGTGGTTTATGTGGTTAAACATGGAGATTTGCTGTCATAAACCTTCATGTTCCTACAGCAGAATAATTAAATGGAAGAGCAGAAGACTTTTGGTTTGTTGAAATATAAAATTATAAAACAACACAAGCTTTTAAAGAAGCATCTCGATGCTACAAAGTATCCTTAAACCGTCTCGGAGGAACCATCAGAGCACGTCAGCTGTGAAGAATATCTCACATATCTTTTTTATGAATTCATACCTCACTACTGGAATAGAGTCAGAGAGAGGAGCTCAAATCTTTAAAATAAAATCAACCCAAAGTCAAGACGTTTGCCCAATTAAGCACCTTTAGCTGAGAGAGAGAGAGAGAGAGAGAGAGAGAGAGAGAGAGAGGGAGAGGGAGAGAGGGAGAGGAGAGAGGGAGAGAGAGAGAGGAGAGAGAGAGAGAGAGAGAGAGGGAGAGAGAGAGAGAGAGAGAGAGAGAGAGGGAGAGAGAGAGAGAGAGAGAGAGAGAGAGAGAGAGAGAGAGAGAGAGAGAGAGAGAGAGAGACAGGGAGAGATAGAGAGAGAGAGAGAGAGAGAGAGAGAGAGGGAGAGAGGGAGGGAGAGATTCCCAGGACACATCATCCTCTTCACTTCCCCGGAGCAGGATGAAGGCCGGCGGGGCCGTGGAGTCAGCCAATCAGATGCCTCCGCCGGGCTAAGGGGAACTGAATATGCTAATAGACGGGAG
>CM042217.1:3155455-3165455 GCA_023566465.1 Cottus gobio
GTGTGTGTGTATGTGTGTGTGTGTGTGTGTGTGTGTGTGTGTGTGTGTGTGTGTGTGTGTGTGTGTGTGTGTGTGTGTGTGTGTGTGTGTGTGTGTGTGTGTGTGTGTGTGTGTGAGTGACAGCAGCCCAGTAGAGTGTGTCAGTAAGATGCTCAGTGGAACTCGATCAAGGAGCACAAATGACCTGAGAGCAGGTGATTGAATCCTCCACTCGTCCTTAAAGAAGACCCCTGATCGAGGCTGACCACACACACACACACACACACACACACACACACACACACACACACACACACACACACACACACACACACACTCACACACTCACACACTCACTCACTCACTCGCAGAAGAACGAAGATTGCTGGCTCTTAAACGCCAAGACAAAATGGTAAATGCTGGGTTTTTTCTAGATCACATCCTCGGTCGTATCCGGCACATATTCAACAGAAAATGCAAAATCACTTTGTTTTTTCAAAGAAAATCATTCTTGTAATTTTTTTCTGGAAAACAAAATATGAAGTGTGCTTATGTAAGCTAGCATCTAATATAATATAATATCACAACATCCATCAATCCATCGCTCTGCTTGCTCCTCTGTGGCTCCGAATGACGCAACATTCTAAACCCGCCCACTTTTCAGCGGCCCAATCAAATGCAAAGGATTCGATTATAATCCCTCTTGTAACCACACGCCGCAATGACTTAGCAATGACTAGCAATGACTTGCAACAAATTGCAACGACTAGCAACGATTAGCAACAATGAGCAACAATTAGCAACAACGAATCGCTTCGTTCATCGAGCCAAACGTTTTGACCATCGATGAACTGTTTAAGGAATTCTTTTACGCAAAAAGATTGTCAGACGTTTTAAAGACGACTGTAAACTGTTCATTGAGAAAATAATCTGATTCATTTTTCACTAATGAAATCCGTACGTTCTTTCAAACCACTCTATTGAATTTACAGTGTATGTTACTATGTCTCGGGATATCAAACTAAACCAGAAATCTCCCAGTTGGTCTGAATTTCCACTCCCATCACCCCAGCTGGTTTCCCTTCACGCCATCCGAGTGAATCCTCAGCTGCACGGGGGGGAGCCAACAGCAGTATATATTAAAATATTAGCACCGAACAGGTGGAGGAGACGGGCGGCGCTCTGGATAAGCAGCCGCATGTTTGCCGACAGCGACCGGCTTAGCGGTAAGAACGTGATAAGCTGATACTTTACCACAGCTCCTCGCTGTGAGCTTTGTTTTGGGGGTCTTCGATCCACGAGGAGACAGAAAGAGAAATGTGCTTAAAGCAGCTTTAAGCTACTTAAGGCTCGCGTTGAATAAACGCTGCAGCTGGATTTCATTCCCTGTAAATGCTTGTCTAATAAATACGTCGGCGCTCGCGTCAAAGTTCCACTTTTACAGCTCAATCTATCACGGGTGAGAGTAGAACCCAGGTGCAGAACACAGGACACGAGCAACGTAGATCAGGAACGTGAACTTTACTTGTGTGTAGTATCACAAACAACACAGATGGTACAGAGAGCAATACGGATAGTGAGGGACAGGCGAGGGTCGGCACCGGGACTTCGGATCTCAGCACGGGACAGACGAGGATTAGGCGAGTCGGGTAGTCGAGAACAGGCAAGGTCGGCTTCGGGTAATCAGGGAGGTACGCTGGAAGGTTTGGAGTAAGCATCGAAACAATCTGGCAGAGAAGGAGAGTGAGAGTGATGGTTAAGTACAGGTCTGATTATGGACAACTGGAACCCGCTGTGGGTGCAGGTGAATGGAGTGAGTCTGATGAGGTGGGCGTGGCTGGCTGGCCACCTCCACTGGTGACAGAACCCCCCCCTCTAGGGGTGTCTCCTGACATCCCCCAGTGTCCATGACCAGGGCGTGCGGACCCAGACGGTGGGTCAGTACTCGGGCGACCCCGAAACCCCGTCACCCTCCGGGGAGCCCCCCTCCTGGACCCTGGAAAGGTCCGCCCTTGCTCCTCCTGAAACGGGATCCCCGGCCCGGCCTCCGGGCCCGGGCTGGTCGGGGTGCTGCCGATGGAAGCGCCGGATGAGCCCGGGATCCAGGACGTGTCTTGCCGGAACCCATTGCCTCTCCTCGGGACCGTACCCCTTCCAATCCACCAGGTATTGGAAACCCCTTCCTCGGCGACGGGAGCGGATGATCCGCCGTACCTCATACGTCAGACCTCCCTCTAGGAACTGTGGCGGAGGCGGCGGGGGTACCTCCGGCACCAAGGGGCTTTCCCTGACCGGCTTAATCCGGGAGACGTGGAAGGTGGGGTGTACCCGCATGGCCCGCGGTAGTCGGAGCCGGACTGCCACCGGGTTGATGACCTTCTCTACGGGAAACGGCCCCACAAACTTGGGCGTCAGCTTCCTGGACTCTACCTGCAGCGGAAGGTCCTGGGTCGACAGCAACACCTCCTGGCCCACCTGATACTCCGGTGCCGGGGATCTGTGCTGATTCGCCGTGGCGGAGTAGCGGTCCCCCGCCTTCAGCAGCGCTGTCCTAGCCTTGATCCAGGTCTGGCGACACCGGCGGAGGAACACCTGCACCGACGGACACGACGCCTCCCTCTCCTGGTCCGGGAAAAGGGGGGGCTGGTATCCATATGCGGCCTGGAAAGGCGACATCCCCGTGGCGGAGCTGGTCAACGCATTGTGGGCGTACTCAACCCATACCAGCTGACTTGCCCATGACGACGGATCCTCGGACGCCACACACCGCAGGGCCGACTCCATCTCCTGATTCATCCGCTCCGTCTGCCCATTCGACTGAGGATGGTACCCGGACGTCAGACTGGCGGTGGCCCCCAGCAGCCTGCAGAACTCCCTCCAAAAGACTGACGCGAACTGAGGGCCTCGGTCCGAGACCACATCCACCGGAATCCCATGGATCCTAAACACATGGTCCATCAGCAGCTGGGCGGTCTCCCTGGCGGACGGAAGCTTCGGGATTGCCACGAAATGTGCCATCTTTGAAAAGCGATCCACGATGGTCAGAACGGCCGTACTGCCCCCCGATGGGGGCAACCCAGTCACAAAGTCCACCGATATGTGTGACCAGGGTCGGTGCGGCACTGGCAGAGGCTGTAGGAGACCGGACGGGGCTCGGCGGGACGTCTTGTTCCGGCTACAGGTCTGGCAAGCTCCCACATACTCACGAGTGTCCTCCTGCAGAGTGGGCCACCAAAACCGCTGACGAAGGAGATCCTCGGTTCTCTGGGCCCCGGGATGACAGGCCACTTTAGAGGCGTGGCCCCATTGAAGCACCTCAGACCGCAAGGCGGGCGGCACGAACAGGCGGCCGTCGGGACACGCACTCGGCCCTGGTTGACCCTCCGCCGCTGCTGCTACCCTCCGTTCGATCTCCCACGTCACGGCTGCCACGACACAGGACTCCGGTAGGACGGTCTCAGGGCTCCCCACGTCCTCATCCTTCTGGAACTGCCTGGACAAGGCGTCTGGCTTGACGTTCCGTGAACCGGGCCTGTAGGAGAGGGAAAAGTCGAAACGGGTGAAGAACAGAGCCCATCGTGCCTGCCTGGAGTTGAGGCGCTTTGTGGACCGGATATACTCCAGGTTCTTGTGGTCGGTCCAGACCAGAAAAGGTTGCTTGGTCCCCTCCAGCCAATGCCTCCACTCCTCCAGTGCCAACTTTACTGCCAGCAGCTCCCGGTTGCCGATGTCGTAGTTCCTTTCGGCCGGGGATAGGCGCCTGGAGAAAAAGGCACAAGGGTGAAGCTTCTGGTCGTGGGCCGCGCGCTGCGACAGCACGGCCCCCACCCCCACCTCCGAGGCGTCGACCTCTACCACGAACTGTCTCTCGGGATCGGGAACCTGAAGAATGGGTCCGGAGCTGAACCGCTCCCTCAGGGTCCGGAACGCCGTCTCCGCCTCCGGGGACCACTGAAATACAACTTTGGTGGAAGTCAATGCAGTGAGGGGCGCGGCAACAGTACTGTATCCTCGGATAAACCGTCTGTAAAAATTGGCAAAGCCCAGAAACTGCTGCAACTTCTTACGACTCTCCGGCACCGGCCACTCCTTGACGGCATCCACCTTGGCTGGATCCATCTTCAGCTGCCCAGGAGCCACGATGTACCCCAGGAACGAGACGGATGTCTGGTGGAACTCACACTTCTCAGCCTTTACGAAGAGGGAGTTTTCAAGCAATCGCTGGAGAACCGCCTGAACCTGGGGAATATGCTCCTCACGGGACCTGGAGAAAATCAGGATATCATCAAGGTATACAAATACAAATTTATCAATCATGTCCCGGAGAAGGTCATTGACCAGGGCCTGGAACACAGCTGGGGCGTTGGTGAGCCCGAACGGCATCACCAGATACTCATAGTGACCCGACGGAGTGTTGAACGCGGTCTTCCATTCGTCGCCCTCCCGAATTCGGACAAGATGGTACGCATTCCGGAGGTCGAGCTTCGTGAAAATGGTGGCCCCTTGCAACAGCTCGAACGCGGACGCGAGAAGGGGGAGGGGGTGACGGTTCTTGACCGTAATGTCATTGAGGCCCCGGTAATCAATGCATGGCCGCAGGGTCTTATCCTTTTTCTCTACAAAAAAAAATCCCGCGCCGGCTGGGGAAGACGACGGTCGGATAAGCCCTGCCGCCAGCGACTCGTTGATGTAAGCGTCCATGGCCACCCGTTCGGGACCCGAGAGTGAGTACAGACGGCCCTTGGGTGGTGACGTACCTGGCAACAACTCAATCGCACAGTCATACGGCCGATGGGGCGGCAGCGACGTCGCCCTTGCCTTGCTGAATACCCCCCGGTAGTCCTGGTACTCGTCCGGAACCTGCAGTGTCGTTGGGCACAGCTGGGAGGACGGCGGCTGAAGTGGTACGAACGCCCTCTTCAGACAAACCTCATGGCAAGAATCACCCCAACTGAGGATCGCCCCCGTTGCCCAATCGAGGTGCGGGCTGTGTCGGCGCAACCATGGATACCCCAGGATCAGGGGCGCACTGGACACAGACAAGAGCCGGAACTGGATGGTCTCCTGGTGGTTGCCCGAGACTATCATTTGTATTGGAGCTGTCTGGTGGGTGACCATCTCCAACAGATGCCCATCCAAAGCCCGGGCTGGCACTGGCGTGGCCAGTCGGCGCTTCTCTAAGCCCAGTTCGTCGGCCAGGCTCTGGGACATGAGGTTTGCGTCGGCCCCAGAGTCCAGGAGTACCGCTACGGTACGGGCGCCCCCCTGGAGCACGAGCCTGACCATGAATCGGGGCCGAACCACGGGAAAAGACGGTTCCCCTTTAGCATAGCTCACCCCGACGTCGCCAGTCCCGGCTGGGCCCAGTCCCTTTACTGGATGCTGCGTACTCATAAGTTCATACCTTCCGCGGCCTCGGCCTGACTTACCCCCTCGACGTCGTCTCCGTCTTGGGGACGTAACCCGGGTGTGTCCCACCTGCATGGCCTCCGCGCCGTCCTCTGGACCCCGACCTCGGTCGCGCTGGTCCCCCGCAGTTCGCCGCTGCTCCCCCTCTCGGGACCGGATGCGGAGGTCCAGCCGCTCCGTTAACTCAATCAGGTCCTCCACTGACGCCGCCGGAGGATAGGCGACCAGTGCGTCCTTGATATAGTCCGCCAGTCCATATCGATAGACGCCGCGCAGCGCCGGAGCATTCCAGTCGCTCCGACGAGCACGGATCCGGAACTCGATCGCGAAGTCGGTGACCGATCGGCTCCCCTGACGTAGGGATAGCAAGTCCAGTCCTGCTTCCGGTCGCGTCGCGGCCCCGCCGAACACCCTCCGAAGTTCCTCTGCGAAGTCCTCAAAGGAATCGCACGCCGGGGTCCGCCGGTCCCACTCCGTCGTTCCCCAACGAAGAGCTCTGCCGGTCAGGTGGCTAATGACGTAAGCTACCCGAGCTTTCTCCGTGGCGAATGTGCGGGGCTGTAAGCTGAACAGCAGAGAACAGGAAGTCAGGAACGGATTACACTGCTCCGGCTCTCCCCCAAAACGCTCCGGGCTTCCGACCCGAGGCTCGAAAATCCCCTCAAACGGTGGCGACTCCGGTGCTGGTGTCGCCGGGACGGGCTCTCGTGCCGCCGGGTGAAACGAAACCAGCAGCTGCTGTATCTGGTCCGAGAGACCGGAAACTGCCGTCGCCTGAGACTCCGCCATTTGCCGGGCGAGTGTGTTGGCCGCCTCGATCTGCTGCCGCTGCTGTGCGAGAACCGCCTCGATCTGCTGCTGCTGCTGCGTGAGTACCGCCTCGATCTGCTCGAACCGGGATCCTGCTGGGTTCATGTTATGGCCAGATTGTTCTATCACGGGTGAGAGTAGAACCCAGGTGCAGAACACAGGACACGAGCAACGTAGATCAGGAACGTGAACTTTACTTGTGTGTAGTATCACAAACAACACAGATGGTACAGAGAGCAATACGGATAGTGAGGGACAGGCGAGGGTCGGCACCGGGACTTCGGATCTCAGCACGGGACAGACGAGGATTAGGCGAGTCGGGTAGTCGAGAACAGGCAAGGTCGGCTTCGGGTAATCAGGGAGGTACGCTGGAAGGTTTGGAGTAAGCATCGAAACAATCTGGCAGAGAAGGAGAGTGAGAGTGATGGTTAAGTACAGGTCTGATTATGGACAACTGGAACCCGCTGTGGGTGCAGGTGAATGGAGTGAGTCTGATGAGGTGGGCGTGGCTGGCTGGCCACCTCCACTGGTGACACAATCTGAGGCACGACCCACGTTAGCTGACCCCCCCTCCCCCCATAAAGCAGGGGAGGCTTTAGGGCGGGGCTACAAGATGATTGACAGCAGTTAAGTGAGGGCCGATTCATTTGATCTGCACTCCTAATGTGTTTTTTATGTGTCCGCGGGTCAAATCCTCTTAACGCCACGGCCAGTAAACAACATTTAAAAGTGACGGGAAATAAGAAATAGAAAAAATACTCCGACCGGAGGGATGCAAAGTCGTTATTGGGAAGCCGCTGATTGATCACGTTGTATCGAAACGGCACGTAAAAGAAACGCCAGTCTTGAGAAGAAAACATGACGGATGAACTCCAAAAGAGGGAACGTTGAGCGGTGGGAACGTTGAGCGGTGGGAACGTTGAGCGGTGGGAACGTTGAGCGGTGGGAACGTTGAGCGCTGGGCGTAGATCCTTGGAGGGAGCTGGAAGTATTTCATCATTCTCAGGCCTTTTTGTCAAACTCGCTGCCAACGGCATCCTGATTTGGATTTACGTGCAACCGTACAGATGAGTAAGTCTAGGAATGGGTATCGTTATGGTTCTATTAATACTCTTATTGATTCTGTTTATCAGTTCTTTTTTTACTTATATTCTGAGAAAAAAAGAACAATTCATTAAGAAAATAATCAACATTGCTTCATTATTTTTGTACGCAAACAAATGGTCTTTCTTGAGCAGCAATGCAAGAAGTTCCAGATGTTCTGCTTGATGTTCCTCTTGTTCTCAACGACAGCGACAATGACAACGAGAGTTGAGAGTTAAACGTAGCCACATTACTCATTCAGGGGGTTTCGGGGCATCCCTACTTTCGCCCACTTCAGGTAACAATGTGAGACTCAAGCAGTGAAATGATGAACGTTTGGGGACGCTCTCCGTTAAGACTCAACCTCCTGTGACCTCTGACCTCTGACCTCCTACTAACTTTGTGCTACTAACATATATAGTAAGTCTGTCAGGTTGGTAATGCAGGTGGGGCTCAAACTGAAGCCTCGTCCCCCCCTCCCTCATCCTCCCTTCACAGATGTTTGGCCCACAAGGCCCACAAGGCCTCCGAATAACTGAATCAGGTTCCCGGCACCTCGTCACGGCGGCCGAGAGACGCAAGAAGTTGCAACGCGGCCGGCGACGGATCGAGATCTTTACAAACAGAGAGAGAGAGAAAGAGAAAGATGGAGAGAGAGAGAGAGATAGATGGAGAGAGAGAGAGAGAGAGAGAGAGAGAGAGAGAGACAGACAAAGGGGAGAATCGCGGGACGGTTTAAAAAATTCATTAGCAGGAGCAGCGACGGAGAAAGCACAGATGGAGAGAAGAGCAACGGAGACAAAGAGAGGAAGAAGAAAGAGAGAGGGGGATGAATATAAAGAGGGAAATCCTCGGAGGGAATCTTTCCATTCCTGTCTGCGTCTATTTTCCTCCTCTAACTTTGTTGCAGTCTCACAGTGAGTGTGGAAGTCAGTGAGCCGCTCCACTGGGAAGTGTAGCTAACCTCCCCCCCTCCTCCCCCTCCTCCCCCCATCCCTCCTCCCCAGCCAACCTGAGATCCCCCTCCCTGCCTCCCCCCCTCCTCCTTGCATTCATTATCTATTGTACTCCTTGAATAAGGAATGTGGTACAGACGCCGGCCTCCCCGCTCTCCTTTGTGCGCGGCTGCATGAAAGGCAGGGAACACAAATTAAAATGTAATTTATGATGCTTTGTTTGCCCCGTTTGCACCTAAAATGTCATGAGGAGCGTGTAGTGCTGCTTCTGGTGAGGGGGGAGGAGGGGGGAGGGGGGGGGAGGAGGAGGGGGAGGAGGGGGGGGGCTTGACTTCTGGGGAAATGAGAATGTAAGGCGCTCAATTAATTGAAGTGTTAATGTGCTGTGACTCCGGTGTGGCAAATACCTCAGTGTGTGTGTGTGTGTGTGTGTGTGTGTGTGTGTGTGTGTGTGTGTGTGTCTTCTGCTCCAATGTGCTTTTGTTTTGCCTTGAAAAACTCATTAACAAAGTGAACACCTTTCGCGATTTCAACCACAAAGTGGAGAGAGAGAGAGAGAGAGGGAGAGAGAGAGAGAGGGAGAGAGAGAGAGAGAGAGAGAGAGGAGAGAGAGAGAGAGAGAGAGAGGGAGAGGGGGGTTTATAATGATGATGTGAAATAATCACGGTGATATAAATGCGTGAGCAGGGAGGAGAAAAAGAAGAAGAAAAATAGGATGAACTCAAGAGTCTCAGTTCTATAATCATCATACCATCTCAGAGAGAGAGAGAGAGAGAGAGAGAGAGGGAGGGAGAGAGAGAGAGAGAGACAGCGGTGCTGAGGACACTGAGACAGGAACGGGGCAGAGATGGAGAACCAAAGACAGAGATTGAGGGAAAACACAGAGAGGACACAGCGAGGGTAAAGATGTGAGAGGAGATAGAGAGAGAGAGAGAGAGAGAGAGAGAGGGAGGGAGGGAGAGAGAGAGAGAGAGAGAGAGAGAGAGGGAGGCTGGATGTGAACGAAACAACATGAAGCAATTACCACGGTTCATTCGTTTTCAGCATGGTCGTTAAACACTGCATGCAGCCGGTCACGCTGTGATCTATCACAACGATGGAAACGCATCGCGAGGTCTGTGAAGGTCCTCCGAAGACCATATACTTCTATACAACCAGAGAAGTCGCCCCCTGGTGGTCAGGAGAGATAATGCAGATTTAACACATGAAGCATAGACTTCTATACAACCAGAGGAGTCGCCCCCTGGTGGTCAGGAGAGAGAATGCAGCTTCAACACATGAAGCATATACTTCTATACAACCAGAGGAGTCGCCCCCTGGTGGTCAGTAGAGAGAATGCAGTTTTAACGCATGAAGCATAGACTTCTATACAACCAGAGGAGTCGCCCCTTGGTGGCCATTAGAGAGAATGCAGCTTTAACACATGAAGCATAGACTTCTATACAACCAGAGGAGTCGCCCCCTGGTGGTCAGGAGAGAGAATGCAGCTTTAACACATGAAGACTTCTATACAACCAGAGGAGTTGCCCCCTTGTGGTCAGGAGAGATAATGCAGCTTTACCACATAATGACTTCTATACAACCAGAGGAGTCGCCCCCTGGTGGTCAGGAGAGAGAATGCAGCTTTAACACATGAAGCACAGACTTCTATACAACCAGAGGAGTCGCCCCCTGGTGGTCAGGGGAGAGAATTCAGCTTCAACACATGAAGCATATACTTCTATACAACCAGAGGAGTCGCCCCCTGGTGGTCAGTAGAGAGA
>CM042217.1:3170455-3237955 GCA_023566465.1 Cottus gobio
CGTTAAGCACTCGCTAGTCACGTGAGTCGTTAAGCACTCGCTAGTCACGTGACTCGTTAAGCACTCGCTAGTCACGTGAGTCGTTACGCACTCGCTAGTCACGTGAGGCGTTACGCACTCGCTAGTCACGTGACTCGTTAAGCACTCGCTAGTCACGTGACTCGTTAAGCAATCGCTAGTCACGTGACTCGTTAAGCAATCGCTAGTCACGTGAGTCGTTAAGCACTCGCTAGTCACGTGAGTCGTTAAACACTCGCTAGTCACGTGAGTCGTTAAGCACTCGCTAGTCACGTGAGTCGTTAAGCATTCGCTAGTCACGTGAGTCGTTAAGCACTCGCTAGTCACGTGAGTCGTTAAGCACTCGCTAGTCACGTGAGTCGTTAAGCACTCGCTAGTCACGTAAGTCGTTACACACTCGCTAGTCACGTGAGTCGTTACGCACTCGCTAGTCACGTGACTCGTTAAGCACTCGCTAGTCACGTGAGTCGTTAAGCACTCGCTAGTCACGTGAGTCGTTAAGCACTCGCTAGTCACGTGACTCGTTAAGCAATCGCTAGTCACGTGAGTCGTTACGCACTCGCTAGTCACGTGACTCGTTAAGCACTCGCTAGTCACGTGAGTCGTTAAGCACTCGCTAGTCACGTGAGTCGTTAAGCACTCGCTAGACACGTGACTCGTTAAGCACTCGCTAGTCACGTGAGTCGTTAAGCACTCGCTAGTCACGTGAGTCGTTAAGCACTCGCTAGTCACGCGACTCGTTAAGCACCTGCTAGTCACGTGAGTCGTTAAGCACTCGCTAGTCACGTGACTCGTTAAGCACTCGCTAGTCACGTGAGTCGTTACGCACTCGCGAACATGAGTTCTTGGACACTTAAGTAATTATTCAGATGAGTTTACGTCATAAATGATCTTCTGTAAATATGAACTAAGCGTCTTTGTCGTCTCAACCTGACTTCCTGTGAACGCTGACGTCCATGTTGAAGTCACTCTGCTAGCGGAGCACCTGCAGCGTCACTGACCAGGCGTCTGCGTTGACGTAGATGGGAGGGAGAACGCGTTGAGTTGTTGAGGTCGTTAAAGGATGACTGAACTGTCAGAGGTTCAGTCATCACACACACTCGCTCCTCTCTCACACACACACACACACACTGTGATGCTGACAAAAAACAAAACAAGCCGACTGAGTCATGAATGCGCGCATGCAGAGATCAAGCTGCAGCCTTCACTCAGTCACTCAGCAGACTATTGATCGGTGAACCAGCCGCATTTAGGTCACGCAGCCATGACTGTGTATGTGTGTGTGTGTGTGTGTGTGTGTGTGTGTGTGTGTGTGTGTGTGTGTGTGTGTGTGTGTGTGTGAGTCATGGACTTGGCAAACTCACCACTTACTTTGAGAGTGGGCGCACGGTTACTGTAGGAAACAATGTTTTGAAAAAAATTCAAAAACACAGAAAATACGACTTCCTTACCGGTTTTATTTATTTAATTTATTAGAAGACCGGCAAAATAAAAGTTCGACATAAGACGCTCACCTCATGTGAACCTTAACATTTTGCTGTTTCATGCCTTTCCTCCGTTCTTCCTTAAGACCTCATCTTGTGCAGCTTTCCCCCCTTTAATCCACACCTCCTTTCACTTTTCTGGCCCTGCACCTCCTCCTCCTCCTCCCTTCAGATCATCCTCCTCTCCAGATGTGGTGTCAGGGGTTTGGGAGCCTCAGCGTGGACACGATTCCTCTGATCTCTGCAAAGACTGGAAGCTGCTCAGCAGTCCTCCAGCTAAACCTCCTCTTCCTCATTCAAGCAGCGTAAAGTTTGGTTTTAAAGTTGAGACACGGCGGTGGTGTGTTCAGGGAGCGGCTGAATCCAGTTACACACTGAATCCAGTTACACTGTTTATTTACTGCCATCACGAGTGCTACGAGCGGAGGTTTGTGGAACGACAACATGTGCCAAAATAAAGGTTTAATCCTGATGTGTCTAGACCTCCATCAGTAAACAAGACCATCAGAAAGAAGACGGTCTTGTTTCTAATCTTAATGATCGTCATCGAATACAACGCAAAACCAGATGACATCATGCAGGTTCAACAGAACCTCCTTCAGCTCAGACTCCAGCGGAGTCCAGTCCACCGTGGACAGACCCAGATCCAGCAGAGTCCAGTCCACCGTGGACAGACCCAGATCCGGCTTCACATGCAGCCTTCGACCTGCAATCAGAAGCTCTGGAGGGAGGAGGAGAGCTCAGCTCCTCCTCCTCCTCTCTTCCTCCTCCTCCTCCTCCTCCTCTTCCTCCTCCTCCTGGTCTCACGCTGCTGGAGAGCCAGACCGTATTGCAGGACTGAGCGTAGCAGACACCGGCTGCAGTAAAATGAGAGGTTTTCTAAATGGAGTCTGGTGCGCTTAAAAACAAATACCACTTTTGCCCACAGGGGCCGCCAAAATCAACGCCAACCGAAAGTTGCTCGTCGTCTCTTTACTCAAAACTGGCACAAAGCAACAAACTGGGTCCAACTTCTTCTTTTTCCCGCTGTTGTTGTTATTATTATTTATTTTTCCCCTCCGTCTTGGGGTTGTGTGGTCGTGTTTTATAGGATGAGGTTTCTTAGAGTTGAACATTGTAATTTAAATGCATTTGAAGTCGTGCAACACACCACATTGGCCAATTAAATTCGTTAAAACACACATTTCTGGGACATCACTTTGTAAAATCACCTGTTCATCAGATTATGAGACGTTTAGATTTACATCAGAATGGATGAGAGAGTGTGGACGTATATCCATACCTTCCTCTATGTAAACCTATTCCCATGCACTGAAACAATATTTAAATCCTAATTTCTCCATCTCATCAACCTGGCGTTTCTCCAGAAGCTTCCCTCCCCTCCTCTCTTCCTCTCTTCCTCCTCCTCCACCTCCACCACCTCATCCTCTCCTTCCCGTCTCTGTTTTCCTATCTAAATATAGCTGTAGTTTACCTTCTCCATCGGTGCAGAGCCCTCCTGTCTATCTCCCTCCCACACTTTAGTATCTCTGCCCTTTTTATTTTTTCCTTGGCATATCTCCCTCCCTCAGTATCTGCCTATACTCACCTTCCTCCTCCTCCTCTCTCACAGCCTCTGTCTGTCTGTCTCAGCTTGGCTGAACAGATAACTCCAGGATGCTTTCTGCCTCCTCCGCCACGCAGGAACTCACCTGGATGCAAATTGCACTTCTTTTTTATTTCTTCCTCCCGTCAGACTGGGGGGATCCACGGGAGGGTCCAGGTGGACGTGGTACCCGGTTCTGACTCCTCACACTAAACACTGTTTCACAGGAGGATTCCTCTAACACACACATGTAGAGGAAAGGGATGGACGGGAGACGAGAGGCCGGACGGAGAGGAAGAATGGAGATGTATGCGTATTATCAGCAAAACGGGTCAAACTCGTTAAAGGCAACAAAGGCGTCTCTCTAATTGCCTGAGTCCAGCTCGGTGGTGTCGTGGTTCCTCATCGGACCGACAGTGAGCCTGATTAACCCTTCAGCCGCCCCACGAGGCCCGGTGACCCATAGAGGACCGCATGCATGGGCTGTAGGGGCGACTGTGGCTCAGTGGTTAGCAAGTCAGTCTTTCAATCAGAGGGTCGGTGGTTCAAACCCCGGCTCAGCCAGTCCATGTCGTTGTGTCCTTGAGCAAGACACTTAACCCTCATTGCTCACCGTTGCTGTGTCTACGGTCTAATGTATATCATGTAAGTCGCTTTGGATAAAAGCCTCAGCTAAATGAAATGTAATGTAATGGACGGACAATATAATAATAATAATAATATAGAGTGTTGAGGCATGTTCATGTCGGGTCATAGTTCAAACTTCAAAGGAATACTTCACACACAAAGTTACCATTTGTATATCAATTGCTCACCACGCGTTACCTTGAATTCTTCTTTTTCTCACAAGAAACAGAACATTCTTGATGGATTTATGTAAAGGCAAAACTATAAATCTTTAAAAAAAAATGTCACTACTTCCCAAACAAACGCATCTTAGCTAAAAACCCGGTGCGGTTCGTGTTAGTTACCGAGTGACGGGATGAACAAGAGAAGTTCTGATAACATTTCATTAAAGAATTCAAGGATTCAAGGTGACTCGTTAAGTATTTGATACACAAACCGAGCGACCTTCCCTTTAAGGGCTTATTGTGTTGAGGCGGTAACAATAAACAACGTGAGATATTTCAAAATAAAATGTAACTCAATTTCAGTTAGGGGTTTATGTTTTATGATTGGATGAAGAGATTCAGTTTTTGCCCATTGACTGGATGAAAACGAAAAGCCTTAAAAGTGCAGCTATGAGATGTAGCTGTTAGCTGTTAGCTGCGTGCTGACATCTTCATCATCGTAACCTGATGAAGACGTGGCATTGGCGTTCTCACACAGCCACCGCACGATGAAAATGTTACGCTATAAAATCGTAGATACATCACACCAATGATTTTGTGTGTGATTCACGTAATCATGAAGAAGGAAGTATGAACAGCTGACCCGGGACAGAAGGGGCGCCAAAATAAAAGCCTTTCACTCCGTCGCTTGTGCCCGGCGTGGAACGAGAAGTCAGTGTTTACGTGTCACGGTACCGACGCCGTTATTTGAACCCAAACCATCTCTGCCTGAACCTAACCGAGTCAGTTGTGTCATTCGAGTAGGGAGGTTTATTTTGAAAAGCCTTCTGTAGGAAAATGTTAGCTATCATACGAACCGTTGTGTGAGGATACGTCGACAACCCCCCCCCCTCCCGACACTACATTAACAAACATGGCGCATGGCGGTCGCGCGGCGGCCGGTAATGAAATGTGAAAATGACAGCGTCTCCTCTAAAGAGGCGTCGATACGTCTGGAGGTGAATCCTGTTGGACGCATCGAGAGCAGGATGAGATTAGCTTTGACCTGCCTCACTTACAATCCCCCATACTGCCTGTTTAGCTCGACAAACACCAGGCTGTGTGTGTGTGTGTGTGTGTGTGTGTGTGTGTGTGTGTGTGTGCTATCAAAGCAGCCGCTCTTCTATATGTCTCAGGATATCTGGGGCCTGACACGTGAAGAGAGTACAAGTGGAGATGAGGAGGGAAACAATATATATTGAATATGAAAATGTGCAAACAGGAGGAGGAGGAGGAGGAGGAGGAGGAGGGCGGGAGGAAGAGGAGGAGGAAGAGGTGGGGAGGAGGAGAGGGACGAGGAGGAAGAGGAGGAAGAAGAAGAGGAGGAAGAGGAAGAAGAGAGGGAGGAGGAAGAGGAGGAAGAAGAGAGGGAGGAGGAGGAAGAGGAGGAAGAAGAAGAGAGGGAGGAGGAAGAGGAGAGGGAGGTTGGAAGTGGAGGAGGAGGAACAGGAGGAAGAAGAGAGGGAGAAGAGAGGGAGGAGGAGGAAGAGGAGAGGGAGGAGGAGGAGGAGGAGGAAGAAGAAGAGAGGGAGGAGGAGGAGGAGGAGGAAGAAGAGAGGGAGGAGGAAGAGGAGGAAGATGAGGAGGAGGAGGAGGGCTGCCAGTCTGAGCTCATCGGCTGCACCGGGACGTCTTCCTGGAGCTCCGCTGGTTTGATGGTGATCAGGAGGAACACGCCGGCTGAAGACTTTTCTTATTAAATCATTTCTTACTGCACAGAAACGTGTGTTCTTCTTCTCGTCTTCTACCGTCTCTTCCTCTGGGCCGTTGCATTGCATTTAATCCTCTAAACTCCAAGGTGTGTGTTTTTTTTTTATTCGCTCCTTTCACATTTTTCTCTCTGTGGGCTTCATTTTCACTGCAATATAATAATAATAATAATAATAAGTCCTGCACCGCAAATCTTTTTCTAAACCCTGAAAGGGTTAACAATCGCTCTGCGGCGCCTTGAGAACATCTCAAGAAGACAAACACGGACAACACGTTGGATATCTGCACGACCACGGGAATGTTAATGCGTAGTTACCTGGTAACTAAGGCATGAACCGTCACCACAACACCAAACCACGCGCACAACGCTCCCATAGAACTAGAGAGCGTTCCCATAGAACTAGAGAGCGTTCCCAATAGAACTAGAGAGCGTTCCCATAGAACTAGAGAGCGTTCCCATAGAACTAGAGAGCGTTCCCAATAGAACTAGAGAGCGTTCCCATAGAACTAGAGAGCGTTCCCATAGAACTAGAGAGTGTTCCCATAGAACTAGAGAGCGTTCCCATAGAACTAGAGAGCGTTCCCAATAGAACTAGAGAGCGTTCCCATAGAACTAGAGAGCGTTCCCATACAACTAGAAAGCGTTCCCATAGAACTAGAGAGTGTTCCCATAGAACTAGAGAGCGTTCCCAGTTGTCTAAGGTGCATTATTTAAGGTATTTAAGGGGTTTAAGGTGTTTAAGGCACCTTTTATTCCAACGTCCACATGCTACGAAAGCTTTGTGCAAACTGAGTGTTCAGATGCTCCCAGACAGAGAGAGAGAGAGAGAGAGAGAGACATTCACACTTATCTTATGAATAGAAGGGCACACAAACAGAGGATCTACTGCAGACTGTATAACCCTCTGCTCCGCTGGACCGGAGCGCTGTGATACTGACCTGCTCAACCTCAGGTAAACTCTGAGAATCACTCAAAGCAGACGGGTACGGGAGGGAAAGTGGGTTTTGTGTGAGGGGGGAGGAGGGGGAGGAGGGGGGAGGAGGGGGGAGGGGGATCAAGTCAAGCTGACACAGTTCCAGCGTATTCTCAATATTGTAAATAATGCACGGTGCTCTCTTTCTCATGGATGTTGTCTTCATCCATTTTTAACTGGTTCAGTTTCAGGGCCCAGATACCTGCTGCAGGTGGACGTGAAGAACTGAACTCACATTCTAGTCTGAACTCACCTTCTAGTCTGAACTCACCTTCTAGTCTGAACTCACATTCTAGTCTGAACTCACAAACTAATCTGAACTCACATTCTAGTCTGAACTCACCTTCTAGTCTGAACTCACAAACTAATCTGAACTCACATTCTAGTCTGAACTCACCTTCTAGTCTGAACTCACCTTCTAGTCTGAACTCACATTCTAGTCTGAACTCACCTTCTAGTCTGAACTCACATTCTAGTCTGAACTCACATTCTAGTCTGAACTCACAAACTAATCTGAACTCACATTCTAGTCTGAACTCACCTTCTAGTCTGAACTCACATTCTAGTCTGAACTCACATTCTAGTCTGAACTCACATTCTAGTCTGAACTCACATTCTAGTCTGAACTCACCTTCTAGTCTGAACTCACATTCTAGTCTGAACTCACCTTCTAGTCTGAACTCACATTCTAGTCTGAACTCACATTCTAGTCTGAACTCACCTTCTAGTCTGAACTCACATTCTAGTCTGAACTCACATTCTAGTCTGAACTCACAAACTAATCTGAACTCACATTCTAGTCTGAACTCACCTTCTAGTCTGAACTCACATTCTAGTCTGAACTCACATTCTAGTCTGAACTCACAAACTAATCTGAACTCACATTCTAGTCTGAACTCACCTTCTAGTCTGAACTCACATTCTAGTCTGAACTCACATTCTAGTCTGAACTCACATTCTAGTCTGAACTCACCTTCTAGTCTGAACTCACCTTCTAGTCTGAACTCACCTTCTAGTCTGAACTCACATTCTAGTCTGAACTCACATTCTAGTCTGAACTCACAAACTAATCTGAACTCACATTCTAGTCTGAACTCACATTCTAGTCTGAACTCACATTCTAGTCTGAACTCACAAACTAATCTGAACTCACATTCTAGTCTGAACTCACCTTCTAGTCTGAACTCACAAACTAATCTGAACTCACATTCTAGTCTGAACTCACCTTCTAGTCTGAACTCACATTCTAGTCTGAACTCACCTTCTAGTCTGAACTCACATTCTAGTCTGAACTCACCTTCTAGTCTGAACTCACATTCTAGTCTGAACTCACCTTCTAGTCTGAACTCACATTCTAGTCTGAACTCACCTTCTAGTCTGAACTCACATTCTAGTCTGAACTCACCTTCTAGTCTGAACTCACATTCTAGTCTGAACTCACATTCTAGTCTGAACTCACAAACTAATCTGAACTCACATTCTAGTCTGAACTCACCTTCTAGTCTGAACTCACATTCTAGTCTGAACTCACATTCTAGTCTGAACTCACATTCTAGTCTGAACTCACATTCTAGTCTGAACTCACCTTCTAGTCTGAACTCACATTCTAGTCTGAACTCACCTTCTAGTCTGAACTCACATTCTAGTCTGAACTCACATTCTAGTCTGAACTCACCTTCTAGTCTGAACTCACATTCTAGTCTGAACTCACATTCTAGTCTGAACTCACAAACTAATCTGAACTCACATTCTAGTCTGAACTCACCTTCTAGTCTGAACTCACATTCTAGTCTGAACTCACATTCTAGTCTGAACTCACAAACTAATCTGAACTCACATTCTAGTCTGAACTCACCTTCTAGTCTGAACTCACATTCTAGTCTGAACTCACATTCTAGTCTGAACTCACATTCTAGTCTGAACTCACATTCTAGTCTGAACTCACCTTCTAGTCTGAACTCACCTTCTAGTCTGAACTCACATTCTAGTCTGAACTCACATTCTAGTCTGAACTCACCTTCTAGTCTGAACTCACCTTCTAGTCTGAACTCACCTTCTAGTCTGAACTCACATTCTAGTCTGAACTCACATTCTAGTCTGAACTCACAAACTAATCTGAACTCACATTCTAGTCTGAACTCACATTCTAGTCTGAACTCACATTCTAGTCTGAACTCACATTCTAGTCTGAACTCACAAACTAATCTGAACTCACATTCTAGTCTGAACTCACCTTCTAGTCTGAACTCACAAACTAATCTGAACTCACATTCTAGTCTGAACTCACCTTCTAGTCTGAACTCACATTCTAGTCTGAACTCACCTTCTAGTCTGAACTCACATTCTAGTCTGAACTCACCTTCTAGTCTGAACTCACATTCTAGTCTGAACTCACCTTCTAGTCTGAACTCACATTCTAGTCTGAACTCACCTTCTAGTCTGAACTCACATTCTAGTCTGAACTCACCTTCTAGTCTGAACTCACATTCTAGTCTGAACTCACATTCTAGTCTGAACTCACAAACTAATCTGAACTCACATTCTAGTCTGAACTCACCTTCTAGTCTGAACTCACATTCTAGTCTGAACTCACATTCTAGTCTGAACTCACATTCTAGTCTGAACTCACATTCTAGTCTGAACTCACCTTCTAGTCTGAACTCACATTCTAGTCTGAACTCACCTTCTAGTCTGAACTCACATTCTAGTCTGAACTCACATTCTAGTCTGAACTCACCTTCTAGTCTGAACTCACATTCTAGTCTGAACTCACATTCTAGTCTGAACTCACAAACTAATCTGAACTCACATTCTAGTCTGAACTCACCTTCTAGTCTGAACTCACATTCTAGTCTGAACTCACATTCTAGTCTGAACTCACAAACTAATCTGAACTCACATTCTAGTCTGAACTCACCTTCTAGTCTGAACTCACATTCTAGTCTGAACTCACATTCTAGTCTGAACTCACATTCTAGTCTGAACTCACATTCTAGTCTGAACTCACCTTCTAGTCTGAACTCACCTTCTAGTCTGAACTCACCTTCTAGTCTGAACTCACATTCTAGTCTGAACTCACATTCTAGTCTGAACTCACAAACTAATCTGAACTCACATTCTAGTCTGAACTCACATTCTAGTCTGAACTCACATTCTAGTCTGAACTCACATTCTAGTCTGAACTCACATTCTAGTCTGAACTCACCTTCTAGTCTGAACTCACATTCTAGTCTGAACTCACATTCTAGTCTGAACTCACCTTCTAGTCTGAACTCACCTTCTAGTCTTTAGGGGCTACAAGGTGATTGACAGGTTGACACCAGAGACGATATACGGCTCAAGGCTTCAAAAAGGCTTCAAAACGACGACTACCATCACAGTTTATGGTTTAGTCGTCTCCTGTAGCCACCTTTCTTTTTTTTATCCATCTAGAGGATTATTTAACAACATATTCTACGTTGTAGAACTTTTGTTTACGGCATCTAAACAATAACTCACTAAACAAACACATCGACTTCCAGATGGGAACCAGAAATGTAAAATTGCTGACTCATGTCTGAGTTTTACCGGCTCTATCAATGTCACAGTAATACACATACTCGGCTCTCTTGTTCATCACATTTTACATTTTTACAAACAATGTTCCCTGAAAGGAACATCGGGAACGCCGGTCTGTGTGTGTGTGTGAGTGAGGGCTGCCGGGGGCTCATTGCTCATCTCAGTGGGTATAAATAGAAAAACAGAGAGCCAGGAATATAAGAGCATCAGAGTGTGTCTGTGGGGCGGAAAGAAAATGAAATATAAAAAAATATTAAATAATAAATAAAATAAAAAAGCAGGTGGATGGGCTGCAGGATTCAAAGCTAAACAAATGTTGAATAATAGCACGCTTGGTTTGCCAAATTGAACAGATGCAGCTGCAGCGGTTTGATACCAACACGAACACCAAATCTAAAATAATTTCAGACGTGGTTATGGGATGGCTTCGGCTCTCCGAGCAGAATCGATTTCTCTAAAAAGCAAACCTCCCCTTCATGCTGCGGTTTCTTCTGCGATCGTTCTTTGCCGGTTGATTTGTTCTCAACAGGTTGAAAGGCAACGCACTGGGAGTGTGATGCCCGCTCCACGCGTTGCCTCGCGTTGCCTCGCGTTGCCTTGCGTTGCCTCAGCACGTTGCTTTGTTTGGGCATTGTTTCACCGAGCCTCCTCTCCGGTTTGTGAGCGATCACTGTGATGCGTTCAGGTGAGTCAGGTGAGCTGCGTTCAGAATCCCTTCCTCCTTTCATTACTAACCCCCGTTTTCTTTTTGCATTGCACTGTGAGATTGTTTGCACACCGCACTAACATAACACCTTCACTGGGGGTGTGTGGGGGGGGGGCGTCCCTAGATGTGATGACGGTGCAGCCATTATTCAAAGCGATGGTGCGTTTGTGGCACATAAACGAGGCGCTGCGAGAGCTGAGCACGTACCTGGACGTCGCCACACCTGGTGTCCATATCACGGCTCCTCAAAGACGAAGGTGCACCTGTAGGAGAGAGTTGGGGGGGTGGGGTCATTAAGAAAAAGCACTTGTCAGGTAACCCATTAGAGTACCATTACAATACCAATCTCTGCTCCCCATCTTTCCCCTCTCAGCGTGTGTGTGTGTGTGTGTGAGAGTGTGTGTGTGTGTGTGTGTGTGTGTGTGTGTGTGTGAGAGTGTGTGTGTGAGAGTGTGTGTGTGTGTGTGTGTGTGTGTGTGAGAGTGTGTGTGTGAGAGTGTGTGTGTGTGTGTGTGTGTGTGTGTGTGTGTGTAGCTCTCTCTGTGTGCCTCTAGTCACCAGCGAGGAGATGAGATCATTACCTTCGACTGTGAGGCTAATGTCACACTCAAGCCTCAAAACACACACACCCACCCACCTACCCACTCACACACACACACACACACACACACACACACCTACACACACACACACACACACACACACACACACACATTAAAGAGGGTAGTGTGACACACAGCGGTGCTCGTCTCCATTTGGATCCGGCGGCCTGTTTTACAACCTGCATCCAACACGAGAAAGCAGAGGAGAGAGAGAAGAAGAGAGAGAAATGATGGAGGGAGGAATGGAGGAGGGGGAAGGGTCTAATTGGAGACATGGCGGGAACGAACAGCCGCCCTCTGATTCTGGTTCAGCAGCGAACATAATGTATGGCTCAGAATAAGCTCATTAGCAGAGACTGTGAGTGACAGATGGGGGAGGGGGAGAGGGGGGTGATGGAGGGGTGATGGAGGGGTGGAAGTGGGTCAGGAGGTGGAGATGACTGGCCTGGCCTCTAATTAACTTCTCTATCAGCCCCGTGGCTCTCACGTCACGTCACCTTTATGATACTACGACTGCAACAGCATGCTCATATTCTATCTAATATTCTATGACAAATGATTCACATAATTATGTGAACACACCTGCAGACGTAGAGCTCGTTAAGTTAAACATGTCATCAAACAATCATTCGGCACCTTTCAAACCAATAACAGTGAAATTTAAAGTGCGTTACTAATAACTGACAAGACGAAAACATGAAGTGGATTGAGAGAAGATGAAGATCTCATTTAATAACATCCACATGGCAGCGTTGTGTTTGAGAAGAAGAAATGTACCGTTAGCCAGAAAAATTGTACCATTAGCTTTTAGCCAGAAAATTTACCGTTAGCCAGAAAAATTGTACCATTAGCCTTTAGCCAGAAAATGTATTGTTAGCCAGAAAAAAATTTACCGTTAGCCAGAAAATTTTTACCATTAGCTTTTAGCCAGAAAATGTACCGTTAGCCAGAAAATATACCGTTAGCCAGAAATAATGTATCGTTAGCCAGAAAGAAATGTACCGTTAGCCTGAAAAAAATACTGTTAGCCAGGAAATGTACCGTTAGCTAGAAAGAAATTACCGTTAGCCAGAATTTAAAATGTTCTGTTTGTTTGTTTGTCTTTCCATTTTTTGTTTTGTTGTGTTTGTCTCTGTCTCTTGTCCCCAATGTGAAGCGTCTTTGTGTGTCTACAAAAACGCTATAGAAGTTTGAATTATTGTTATTATTATTAATATTTAGCCGGTGTTTTGGGCTCCCATTCACTGTTTTGACCCCGGCTTCATCATCATCATCATCATCAAACTCTCTCTTCACTGCCCACCTCATATTTGCAACCGTTGCTCCGAGCCAGAGTTGAGTCATAAAACCTTAAACCTTGAAAAGACTCGGAGGGGTGTTAACAGCGTTATGAAATTAAATTATTAATATGATCCTGAACGCAACTTAACCCTCTCAGATGGCAATGTTTTCTGGTTATTTCTCAGCTTCTCGTGTTTGCATGTTTGTATGAACGGTATGCAGGAAACTTATCCAGAGACTGAATGATTGTAACACACAGCTGGCTTATTAAAGCCTCCAATTATGAACAATAATAACATTTCAAGGGTCGCGTTATCGTGTGATATGCAATCTGAGTCTCATTTATCTCCTCTCTTTCGTCCCGTTAAGAAACATATGCGTTTCCTCCCCGTTTCCAGAGGGGAGAGTATCATCTACTGCAAACACTGTGTTTTGTTAACGTAAAATAAGATTTCTCCTTCCATACGCGGGACACAAAGCTTTGTGCGTTTGTTGCTTCGCTGCACAACAACAAACTGTGTCAGCATCCTCTCTGAGACGCGTATGGTAATGCTGCGTCTCCCCCCCCTCCTCCCCCGTCCTCCTCCCCCATCTCCAGTCATCTTGTGTTCTCCCTCTTTAATTGTCTCTTTCCATCTAATTTTGTTTTCAATTTAAATTAGTTAAGCGTCACATTAGCATTACTGGTAAGCACAAACAGTATTAACAATGCAATTTACAAAATGTGTGATTTCACCCTCTCTCCCCCCCCCCCTCCCCCTCTCTCCCTCGCACCTCCCAAACACGCTCACCCGCCATGTGTCCTCCTGTCGTAATCATGTTGCAATCATGTGAAAAAAAAGAATATAAAATATTAACTGCACGTTCATTACAGGCAAGGAGAATATGAAATGAATAAATCATGGTGTACAAGGCTGTCTATATTCTGATCCGTTACCCTTATCGGCCTTCATGTGCTGTGAGGATGCTCTGCAGGAAATGAACAGACCAGTGTGTGTACTATGTATGTACTAGGTGTGTGTGTGTGTGTGTGTGTGTGTGTGTGTGTGTAATGATCAGCCCGTTTGACACCTGTCACTGCGTTACCACATGATACCATTCATACTCATTCATCCCATAAACGTTTCCATGACAGTCATTTAAACGAGAGCGCTCCACCATTGTGTGATGTCATCGCAGTAAATGTACCCGTCATGGGAGGAGTCTGTGGAGGCAGGTACAACGTTTGAGTACGAGGAGATTAGACCGTACGTGAGTTTGGAGATTTGGCCGTCGCCATCTTGGTTTTTGTGCAACCGATGAACAGGAAGTGACCATATTAGGACTGAGGAGGAGCGACGTGGAGACGCTGTATGCGGCTCTGGTAGCGACATGTCAATCACCTTGTAGCCCCGCCCCTAAAGCATCCCCTATCCCATCAACCAGAGGAGTCGTCCCCTAGTGGTCGGCTAACGACGGACATTTTTAACTTAAATCTATAATTATTCTCACAGTTTTAGCGATGAAAGCAGGCAAATTATTTTCAGTTTCTAGTGAGATTATCTCATCTTGGACGAGGAGGGTCAATCTGACAAAAAATGCAAGAGTTGCATTGTGGGAAGTGTAGGACCGTTCGTTTTTAAGAGCTTGACACACAGAAGTCAGGATATCTCGTCCTCTGCTGTTTCCATTCTGAACACAGTTGCACGGTCAAATTATCCAACCTCAATAGATAAAAGACAAAAGTTTCCCTAAAATGCGAAAAAAAATATTGAGGAGCTTGAACTCAATGAGTCTCCTTCAAAACCAGATTGTAGGACCATCTCTCTCTCTCTCTCTCTCTCTCTTTTCATCTCTCCATCTCTCACGCTTGATGGCCCCCCTGCAAGCTCCTAATAACCCATGATGAGTCCTCCACACTTGAGCACCCTCCCATCAGACACCCGCTGAGACCAGCACACACACACACACACACACACACACACACACACACACACACACACACACACACACACACACACACACACACACACTCCACCCCTCTGTGTCGGACATAGAGGGGTGTGGATGATGACAGTCATCAGCGGGGCAATTAATGAGCCCGTCCCCGTGGTCACAAAACAACAGAAGAAGAAGAGGAGGAAGAAACAACATCAGCCCATGTGGCGGGATGCTAACGCTATAATTAGCTTAGCATGCTGTTCCCGCCACTCGGGGACCCAGAAGAACCTGAAATCATGGCCAGCGGTGACGCAAAAGAGGCGAGACCAGCGGAGGTGAAGTGGATTATGGGGGAGTCGAGGAAAACGCACACTGTTCCAATATATATATATATATATATATATATATATATATATAAATATATATATATATATATATAGCTGGATTTTAGGGTTCTGTTTTACACGTAAAAAGAAAGAAGAAGAAGGGAGAGACTGAGAATGGAGGGAGTGGTGGAGCCAAGTGAGCCTGGAGAGAGTGATGGAGGTGAGATGGAGGAGTGAGAGGAGGCTATAAAGGAGAGGTGGAGGGAGGGAGGGGGGAGGGAGCTGTAGACTCAGGGCCATGCTCGCCGCATACTGATGCATCGCGGCCATGTGCTGCAGAGGTGTGTGTCACGGTGTGTGTGTTCGGTTTGATTGCGACGTTGTGTGAAAATAACATAACCAGGGATTAAACATGAACCTTTATGTGTGTGTGTGTGTGTGTGTGTGTGTGTGTGCTGCAGTGGCTGCTCATTATGCTGTGTGTGTCTCCCCTCTGTAAAGCCTGTGTTCTCGCAGCACACACACCGTACACTTCAGAGAACTCTGCCCCTGAAGGACGGAGACCTCCAGCAGCAGCGAGACCCCCATGACCATGAAGTCTGGTTTTGTTTGTATTTCAATCAATGTTTAATGTTTTTTTTATTTGTTTATTCAATGTATGTTCTTTTTTTGTTATTACACATTTTTTGATGTGTAACTCGCTGTATAAATACAGTTTGACTGATTGATTGTAAAAACGTTAAAGTTTCTACGAGACACGTTTTTTTTAGGTGGATTCTGGTGCCCCTGTGGACAGAAGTGGTAGTGTCTCTGAGCGCCAGGGTCTGTCCACAGTGGACTGGTCTCTGCTGGATCTGGGTCTGTCCACGGTGGCCTGGTCTCTGCTGGAGTCTGAGTTGAAGGAGGTTCTGGTGAACCTGCATGATGTCATCTGGTTTCACCAGAACCCGACCCGGTGGCTCCGATGAGGATCTTTAAGAAGAACTCTCTAGAACCAGACCATCTTCTCTCTGGTGGTCTGGTTACTGATGGAGGTCTATAGAGGACCACGACTACACTGAGGTCTATAGAGGACCAGGACTAAATTAAAGACCAGTTAAAGGTCCTCACGGTAACTTTAAGATCCATTTGTCCTAAAACAATGAACTGTACGTTCCTTTGTGCTACCTGAATAAACAGAGAACGATTGCATCAAAAGAAAGAAAGAAAGAAAGAAAGAAAGAGAGGAAACAGCTGAACAAATCCTGAGTGAAACAACAGGACTTCAGTGAGGTATTATGATCACTGCTCAGGGTAACGCATGCCAGAAGGCTGTCTAATCTCTCCCCCTCCCTCTAACTCTCCCTCTCTCTCCCTCTCTCTCTCTCTCTCTCTCTCTCTCTCTCTCTCTCTCTCTCTCTCTCTGACTCGGTCCAGGACCCAACGGGAGGCCGGCTCTTCCTTTGTGTTGCTCTCAATCCCTCAAACATCCAGCCGTCTCTCAGAAAGAGACAGGGGCGTTTCTAGGATTGAAAGAAAGGGGGGGCTTAGCCCCTAAGGATGCTGAATGTTTGCGCGCGCAAATTTTTTTTGGCCTCATTTGGGGCTGCGGATATCCATTGTTTCAGACAGTTCATAGATTGGTTCAATCAGAAAGAGTGTGATTTTTCTCTGTATCTTTGCTTGCATTCATTCAGTATAAGATAACAGAAGAGACAGAATTTCAGGGTCATTGTGAAATTTGACAACACAAATTTGAGAACTTTTCTCAAATAGAGAGAAATAATTTTCCTACTTGTAAAGGAAAGACGGATATACTAGTTTTCATATCCGCGTCACTCCCAAATCCTAATTCTTAAAGGGACCACACACAATGGATGGAGAATGGACCTGCCAGTGTCAACTTCTGAGTTGTTTATTTGTTTTATTATGAGCAGAAGGGAATAAGATACACAATACACAAAAATACATTCAACTTATTTCAAAAATAGAATCCAATGCACAGGAGATTTTAGAAAATGTAATCATGTTTCCATGGCCATAGTCATACCATTGAGAAAACATGAATGTTTAGTGCATTCCATTCCCGTTCTGAGGAAGTGAGGTCATCGGGACATTGACAGGGACGGGGGTGGTTTGGAAGCACAGGTTAATGACTATATTTAGTGGGAGGAAGCGTCAAAGAATGCCTTCTGTTTTTAAGTGTGGCAAATCGGTCTATCAGTCTGTTGTGACTCAGTCCACCTAGTATGTCACTTTCTATTGACATGGCTGCAAGACTGTGAAGCCTTTTCTGCCCCATTGTTTTCCGCAGCCAGCAGTGCAGCCGACGTCGTGCACTAAAGGATCTTTCACAAGAGCAGCTGCTCACAGGCACTGTTAAGTCAACTTGAATGATTGCCTTCAGAGAGGGAAACATGTCTGAATCTAGGAGGTTGTGCACAGCTAACATATCTTGGGGTGGACATCCAGCCTCTGTTTTGCCTCTGGCATTGTATCTCAGATACAATGACACTGGTAACTTCTTGAGCACAACACTCAATCATCTCATTCTGAGATGTTGGCGAGCTATAGGTAGCATTTGAGGGAGGGTTATATTTTTGAAGGAAAGGATCAAACTCCTTCAAAAGTTCCATGCAAGCAAGAAAGTGGCCTCTGTTTGTGCTGTCTTGGCCTTCATCACTGCCACGAAAAGGGAGTCCCTGTCGCCCTAACATGGAGGTGACTGCAACAATTCGCCTGAGATACTCCCTTCTCTCTAGTATCTCACTTGCATGTGCAGATGCTATCATCTGTGCAACGTTTCCCTGTCGGCTAGTTGCCTGGTAGCTTTGCCATGCAACAACACTGTCCCTATGTGTTTGTGCCATCTCGTGCTTGCCAAAGATAAACAATGCTTTCTTCCAGTTCTTACAACCACTACTGACCAAAGCATCATGTTTGATGTTTTTGCCAAAAAATCTACATGCAAAGCAGAAAGCTGCATTATGGTTGACTGAATATTCCAACCAACTGTGCTTCTCAAACCAGCTGTGGTGAAATGACCTGTTCTGAGCACCAAAGCTGTCCTGTGGGTAGCTCTTCAGCTTAACCTGTCTGGGCCCTGTGTCTTTTTCACCTAAATCATTAGTTGTTGATGCAGCTGCTTGGTCTGTCTGTTCCTGTCTCTGACTTGAACAGCTTCCCTTTTCTGCCTCAGCCTCTCCTTCTGCATGAACCTTTAAGAAAAGTTCAAACATTGAAACATTAATTGATCGAAATCCTGAAGCCAATTGTATGACATGACAATTTCATGAAATAATCTAGTTTAGGCTATCCCTTGGAGTAGCCTGGGCCTGACAACAAATGCCTATACATTTCTACCACAGTAGAAGAAAATTAAAAAACTCCACTCGTTTCCTTCTAGACCTGTAGACCACTAACCTCCATCACACCGGCTGCTTCAGCCCTGTCAGTCTCCTGCTTCTCTCTCATCTGACTGGGCGGAGCTGTCACCTCTGCTAAAGAATCTTCTTATATCCATCTGGTCAATGAATTGGATGATATACCGGTACAATAGCGTTATGAGGGACACTATGACATTTAGTTTTCACTAGCATTAACTGATTATAAACAACAACATTATATAGGCACTGACATTATTGTTTTAAAATACTAGAGATATATATTAATGCAAAGAATAGAGAGCTGTCGATAGTTATTTCTTACATTTCAAATTTGCTCGTTCACACTCTTGCTCATTGGAGACATTTTCTAACAAAATAGCTAGCTAGCTAGCTTAGTGTTAACATAGCTCATTACAATATTCCCTTTCATTTGCCTCAAGTAAACCTAAATTTAAGCAGGTAACAATCGTTAACAACTACAGATAGCCACATTCTGTAACTACCTGTACTTACAATGTCACTCCGTGCATCATTTACTATGAGCTAAAGTCCTCGGCTGTAATCCTGCTGTCTTGATGAGAGTTACTTGGCAGAGTGAGAAAGCCAGCGCAGCAGCGATGCAGACTCCCCAAGGTCCTAGTGCCCGGGCTTTTATTGTTAAGTATGATGAGAGGCTATTGGATTGTAATTTGAAGGGGGAGAAAACATACAAACCAGAAACGCACTCACATATGTAGCATGTTAGAGTTATAAATAACACATGTTTGTTCACACGGGTGAACAAACATCTGTAAAACAATAGTTTAATTTTAAGAAAATCATTTTTTTTTACAAATTAAAAATTAAAAATCCCAATAATTATTTGGGGGGGCTGAAGAACATTTTAGGGGGGCTTCAGCCCCCCTAAAACAGGCCTAACGACGCCCCTGGAAAGAGAGATCCAGAAATGGATTTCATTCATTAACACACACACACACACACACGCACACACACACACACAAGGTGTCTTTTTCTGCCTTTCCAAAAGTACGTCACACTGAAAAACAGACGGGAAATAAAAGAAATAAAAGGAGCTGTTGGAGGACGCTCTCCGTCTCCCGCCGCTCTGCCACCGCTCCGCCGCAACCTGATTACCGTCTGATGATGATGATGGCACTATACTTCCTGACATCTAATTGAAATAATTGTGCGTAATCACTTTAAAACACTGGCAGGAGACGTGCAAAGCGATTGAGGAGTACAGTTACGGAGGGGGGGAAGACGGCGGCGGCGGTTTTTAATTGAATCTTCCCAGATGCGTCTGATTCCATCAAACAAGTCTCAAAAAGCACCGGGAGCCGGGGGGCGGAGCCGGGGGGCGGAGCCACAGTCCAATGGACAGATGAATGGCGGGGTAATGGGTTCAGGGGCTGTGAAAGAGAGCCGGGATTAGCTGGATTCTCTCCCGTTATCCCACATAATCTGTGAGGGATCCTCCGGATCCATCCAGGTGGACTTGCTTTTTCCTTTAATATCACCTTTGTTTTCTGGCTTTGTGGCAAAGAGACACCTTGCAGGTTTATTTTGGGGATATTTTGCTTCTATAACATATCTTCTTTCAGAGTCGTGCAAAGAAAACATCCAAAACACACACTTGTGTGTTTATTTTACTACTGTTTGGGTCGGTAGTTTTCTCGTAAACTCAATTCCTGATTTGCATGTTTGAACATAACATTTCAGAAAACTTGCAATGCAAAAAATAATTGTCTTTATGTAAGTCATGATCTGAGGAAGTTTCATGGTGATACGTAGTAGTTCATTTTTGTGCCCTGTTCACCTGAAGTCATTTTACGGGCCGTTTTTTAAAGGTCATTTTCTGTAAATTAGTTTTTTCTCCACTTCAGCAGCTCCTACATCCAGGAAACTTTACACTTTAATTCATAAATATGTTCTGAAGGTTTCTACAGTGTTTTTTTCATTCAGTCTCATTTTTACTACATTTTGTTTTTATGTCTGCCATACGAAGAGATATTCAACATTTCCTCTGTAAAAACCAGTGAGACTTTAAGATGTTGACAAAATGAAACCAGATCTCTGAACCTGGATTCATCCAACGTTCTCATTCCTATCCTGGAAAAATGGATGCAAACACAAAACCTGTACAAAACAATCAACTGGGGGAAGTTTCACGTTGCCATCCGTTAGTGGACTTCTTTATTTTAACCCACTTCACCTGTGGCGCCGGCCCTGAACCAAAGGAAGCTCCTCCTGGCCCTCGGTGCTCAGGGCAGCTCCAGCCGGTCCGCGGCCGTTTCCCCGCTCTTTAATCTCAGCGGCCGACCGGAGAGGAGCGGCGCTGCACATTCCATTAATGTAAAGTGGGCCTTGAAGGCCCCGTAATTTATTGGCTCTGCAGACTCGCCTCCCCCTCATCTCACTCGTTCTGGCTCCCGGCCACCGCAGACTCCCGACACCCGGTGACATGCGGCACGCCGCTCAGCGCTTTCTCCTTCTTTTGTTACGCCGTTTGTTTTTTCTTTCCCCCTCCTTCGCCGGTCCCTCTCTCTTCCTGCCTTCTTGCCTCGGAGTCTCTCTGAGGGATTCATCCCGGCTGCTTCTCAAATCTTCTGCTGTACTGGAAGAAGAAGAAGAGGAGGAAAGGAAGCCGAGGCCCCTTAAGCCTCTGCAATCACCGATTTAACGGAGAGTTTAATTACAAGCAAAGCGGCAAACTCACAGAGTCTCGGAGAACAGAGGAACCCGCCGAGGAGACGGGAAGGAGACTCAAGTCTCGTTATCTCGGTGCTGCCTTCCTTCCTTCCTTCCTTCCTTCCTTCCTTCCTTCCTTCCTTCCTTCCTTCCTTCCTTCCTTCCTTCCTTCCTTCCTTCCTTCCTTCCTTCCTTCCTCCCTCCCTCCCTCCCTTCCTTCCTTCCTCCCTCCCTTGAGGCTTTAAGAACCAGTCGTGGCGCTTTAAGAACCGGTCGTGGGGCTTTAAGATCCGGTCGTGGTGCTTTAAGAACCGGTCGTGGGGCTTTAAGAACCGGTCGTGGGGCTTTAAGAACCGGTCGTGGTGCTTTAAGAACCGGTCGTGGTGCTTTAAGAACCGGTCGTGGTGCTTTAAGAACCGGTCGTGGTGCTTTAAGAACACCATACTATTGATTCACGGCTCGGTTACTTTTGACGACCAAAATCTAATAAATTAGGTCTTCCGTCAATATTCTCAGAAATCCGCTCTTTAGTTTTATGAAGAAAGTCAGATTTCCCATTTCTGTCTTTGTTGTGCTGTCGGGCTAGACGTCTCTCAATGTGAATTATTTACACCTCTTCTGTGTGTGTGTGTGTGTGTGTGTGTGTGTGTGTGTGTGTGTGTGTGTGTGTGTGTGTGTGTGTGTGTGAGTGTGAGTGAGTGTGTGTGTGTGTGAGTGAGTGAGTGAATTATTAAGGTTATGTGTATACAGCCACAGTAGGGAACCCTCTTTAGACGGGTCACTGGCCGTGTTGTTGAAATAATGTTGGTCTATTGCCACTTTGCGCTCCGTGTGTGTGTGTGTGTGTGTGTGTGTGTGTGTGTGTGTGTGTGTGTGTGTGTGTGTGTGTATGTGTGTGTGTGTGTGTGTGTGTGTGTGTGTGTGTGTGTGTGTGTGTATGTGTGTGTGTGAGTCCATCAGTGAGATCCTTGGGGACGTATCGTGGACAAAAAGGGCAACTGATACGGAGATAAACATGACATGATGCTGAGGGGGAGCTGAGACAAGAAGCAAGGGGCAAAACAATATGTATTTCTTAGAGATTCATATTTTCTTGTGATATTTCGTTTTTGTTTTTTTTTATAGTCTGAGCTGCTGATTCAGATTTTTTGCAGATTTTTTTTTCAAAAACTAAAATTGACAACGAGGCGCCATCATTTGAAAAAAATGAACTTCACAGTCAAAATGTTATCGGGAAGTAATGAATTGTTTTATTTAGATATTTGCTTTCATCAAAACTAAATCCCGGGATTAACTCTCTAACATAGTATTTCATATTGCTGTGAAAACCTTCAAACAACTGTATTCATTCAAGTTTCATTCCCAAAAAAAACTACATTTTACAAAGATTACATTTGAACAAACGTCATGATTTACCCCCAATAGTCGTTTTTACTGAGTGGAACCTGAACGCCTCGTAATGAAACCCCCCCCCCCGATGTGATCAGCATCAGCAGCTCGATGAACAAATCTTGATTAAAGTTACAGTTCAAATGTTTTCAAGGTGGTTCCTCCGCGTCTAATTTAGTTTATTATTTATTATGTATGTCTTACCGGCGTAAAACTGAAATATGAGACGGAGCGGCTGATTGGCTGAAAAAAAGGGGCGGTTCCCGATCGATCGGCGTGTCTCTGGAACGTCTCATCTTCCTTTTCTTGCGCTCACGGTTCCCTCGTATCCGTATTTTCACCTCAGGAGGAGAGGGAGCGCTTGATGGGAATCCCTTCACTGAGCTGTCAGGTCTGACCGTGGGGGTCCTGGGAGGAGGGGGGGGGGGGGGGGGGGTTAGCATATAAAATAGTTATGCTAATCGCGTGTCTGAGCGCACGTGAGCACACACACACACCCCGGCCTAAGCTGTGAATAATGACCACTAGCTCCTGCAGGGGTGTGTAAGCAGCAGGCCGCTGACGGACGGGTTAGTGGAGTGATGAAGAGCGAGGAGAGAGGGGGAGGAAGGAGGAAGAGGAGGAAGAGGAGGATTTGGCTGGAAGGATGGATGGACGTTTTTTTTTCATAATTACTCACGTCGCCGCACTTCAAATCCCTGAGTAATATTCATCTGACGGAGCAGACGGAGACATGGGAACTCAAAACACACGTCTAGCGGCCGCATTCCATTATGAAGGAAGCCGAGGGAGCGCTGCCTTCGACAGCAGACTCATCCCGACGTGTTTCCATGAACGCTGGAGAGTCTGCAGATGCTCTCGCTCGTCGATTCAGAGGAACTCACACGTTTTTACTCCCATTGAGCTATTCGACCCTTGGCTAAGTCCCGCCCCCTCAAAAACGCAGTCCGGCCAATCATAGCGCAGCATCGACCACAGTTCTGCTCTGCTCCATAGACTCTCACTGCAATCGTTTCTTCATTTTTTAAGCTGGTTTTGGGGATTCGGAGCTCGTCGTGGGTTAAATGATTATTATTATTATTAATTATTATTATTATTATTGTTAGACTCCATGTTTGAAGCTCGCTAACTCTCTGATAGCAAAACACCACTTCGGTTGTCGTGTTTTACGACGTCCGCTGTAAATTCATCAACTTTAAGTTAAAAAAAAACGTATTGAATAAAATGTATTATTATTATTGTTTGTCATCTAATTAGCAATAATAATAATACATGTATTATTATTACTTATCAGACAAACATATTTTCTGCTGTAAAAAGGTTCATATTCGGCTTCATTGTGCCGCTCGTCCTTCGCCGGCGGTGCTGCTGGTGTTAGAGGAAGAAGACGGATGGAGGAAATGCTGATCGGCCTTTGAGCGCCTCCTCCGGGGACGACAGAGGAATCAGAATCAGAACCATTTATTGCCATGTATGCTTACACATACAAGGAATTTGTCCTGGCGGGAAGGTGCATACATTTAACATTTAACAATACACATTTAACAGTTAACGCAGTGCAATAAATGAGGATGAATGGATGAATGAATATCTACATTGAAACAGCAGCATAACAAAATACCAAAAATAAGATAAAGTGCATGGAATGTGCATGAGTGTAAGTGTTGTGTGAAAGTGGCAAGTGTATTCAAGTATAAGGCTATGTGTGACCGGTGGGAATTGTCTGGGGGTGACAGAGTCATTAGAGTCAGTGGGGGACCCGGGCTCTGTTAGGGGGACCCGGGCTCTGTTAGGGGGACCCGGGCTCTGTTGATGAGCCCGACTGCAGACGGGAAGAAACTGTTTTTGTGGCGTGAGGTCTTGGTCCTGATGGACCGCATCCTCCTGCCAGAGGGGAGGGACACCAACAGTTTGTGTCCAGGGTGAGAGGGATCAGCTACAATCTTCCTCGCCCCCCCCCCCCCCCCCCCCCCGTCCCCAATCATCTACGCATCATCACGCATGAATGGTAGCTCCGCCCTTCGCTCCTGCACAGGTGATCTCCTGCAGCAGCTCGGCCTCCTTTACACATTCACCACGAGCTCCCCAGACAATGAGGAATATACTGGGACTCCTTAAACAATCTCCAACATCCCCTTCTCATCCATTTCCCATCCCCCTTCTTCTTCTACTCCCCCTCCTCCCCCCCACAACTCCCCCATCCCCTGCTGCCTCTCTGCATTCCAGCCGGGGAGCGATATCACATTCCGTGTCCTGGAGGGAGAACGTGTCGGTGCAGACGCTGCCTTCATGTTAATGGAGCGGCCGGGAGGCCTCGTGGGTCTCGTGGGCCACAAGGTGGCTCCACCCACAAGGTGGCTCCACCCACAAGATGGCTCCACCCACAAGGTGGAGGCCGGACTGACGTGTTCTGCAGTGAGAGACGATGCGTCGCTTCGCTATTCCAAGACGGAGCGTCGAAAGCAAACACTCGATGTGTCGGGAGCTTTGGGGAAAACTGTGTCACTGCTCTCATCAACACACAGCGCCAACAGGCCGATGCAGGCCATTTAGCCTAGCACTTAGCCTTGCATTTAGCCTAGCATTTAGCCTAGTATTTAGCCTAGCACTTAGCCTAGCACTTAGCCTTGCATTTAGCCTAGCATTTAGCCTAGTATTTAGCCTAGCACTTAGCCTTGCATTTAGCCTAGCATTTAGCCTAGCATTTAGCCTAGCACTTAGCCTTGCATTTAGCCTAGCATTTAGCCTAGCATTTAGCCTAGCATTTAGCCTAGCACTTAGCCTTGCATTTAGCCTAGTATTTAGCCTAGCATTTAGCCTAGCATTTAGCCTAGCACTTAGCCTTGCATTTAGCCTAGTATTTAGCCTAGCATTTAGCCTAGTATTTAGCGTAGCACTTAGCCTTGCGCTGAGGTAACAGCCGCCGTCGTGGGAATGCTAATGAAGCTAAGGAAAACAAAAGCCTGGTTAATGAGAGCTGTGAGATAAGAGAGCAGAGGCCAGGACACACACACACACACACACACACACACACACACACACACACATATGCACACACACACGGTGGCAAGCGCTTCTCCTTCGACACTAATTAGACAGGAAGGACTATATGTGGAGGAAGAGCTAACTAACCGTCCACATCAATACTGCGGCGTGCAAGGCCAATGGCCTCCAAGACGTTGAGGGAGGGAGGGGGGGTGGGGTGGAGGCAGGGGGGGAGGGAAATTAGAGAGAGAGGGCAAGACGTGGAGGGCATAGAGAGAGAGAGAAGGAAATGTGCGGGAATGAAGATGAATTCTCACGCACACACGGCTTCACCGGATCAGATGAACGCATGCAAAGAGGGAGCCGGTTAAATGTGGAACCGGAGCGCCAGCGGCTCGGTGAAGCGCTGCGTAGCGGATGGATCGCACACTGTTCCTCGTGTGGCGCGATTAATCCATCCAGATGTTTAGCTGTGAGCGAAAACATGTTGGAATATCGTTCATAGAGATATCCGCCTTTTTCCAATGTAATAATATAATGATATACTGGAACGATGTGGACCCCCGTGTCACCGCGCAGGAGGAAGCGTGCAGCTGGACCAGGAGCTGCACGCTTCCTTCTGCTGCGATACGGTCGGCGGATGCAGCTTCGAAGAAAGTAGTTCCTGCATGACACCACTCACAAGGCCCGTGGTTTAGAGAGAATGCAGCTTTAACACAGGGAGCATAGACTTCTATACAACCAGAGGAGTCGCCCCCTGGTGGTCAGGAGAGAGAATGCAGCTTTAACACATGAAGCATAAACTTCTATACAACCAGAGGAGTCGCCCCCTGGTGGTCAGGAGAGAGAATGCAGCTTTAACACATGAAGCATATACTTCTATACAACCAGAGGAGTCGCCCCCTGATGGTCAAGAGAGAGAATGTAGGTTTAACACATGAAGCATAGACTTCTATACAACCAGAGGAGTCACCCCCTGGTGGTCAGTAGAGAGAATGCAGCTTTAACACATGAAGCATAGACTTCTATACAACCAGAGGAGTCGCCCCCTGGTGGTCAGGAGAGAAAATGCAGCTTTAACACATGAAGCATAGACTTCTATACAACCAGAGGAGTCGCCCCCTGGTGGTCAGGAGAGAGAATGCAGCTTTAACACATGAAGCATGGACTTCTATACAACCAGAGGAGCCACTTGGATGGGACTAGTTGACGATAGCCGATAAATAAAACCGCCCTAAACTTAAGTGTTTTGGTGAGCTGAACCGACCTCTGACCTCTGACCTCTGACCTCTGTGCCATAAGCTGCACTATAAACCTATTTGTAGAAGAGTAGGAGAGCATATTTAACATCATTATTAAACGCCACATGCAGCACAAGCAGAAGCGTTTAGTTTGAATTAAAACCTGGACCTGGAGACATCGTCGCCCGCCTCCAGACATCTCCCCCCCGTCTCCCCGTCTCCCCGCCTCCGACGCCCCGTGAATACTAACCACCGGCTCGGCCCCCTCTCGGCTCGGCCTGATATCGCTGCCACTCCTTTTCCCACGAGCCCCGAGGCGAAGGCTGAACCTGAAGCTGGGAACGGGGGGAAGACGGCCGGCGGGCGGAGAGGAGGGTGGACAACCAGCCAGCAAAGGTTTGGAGGAGCGATACTCCACCCCTCTCTCTCTCTCTCTCTCCCTCTCTCTCTCCATCTATCACATCCACCTTCCAGCCTCTTCCCCTCACTTACAATCCCTCCACCTCTCTTGCAATCTATGCTCTTCTTTCCCTCCAAATCTCCCCCTCTCTTGCACTCGTTCTCCACTTCTCACTTTCTCTTATACAATCAATCAGTTCTGAATTACTCGTTTACTCCGTCTCTCAGTGCTGCATATTCTCTCCGCCACCGAGGACTCCATTAATCCCCCCACACCCCCGCTCTCTACCTCCTTCTCTATACTCTGCTTGATAGAATCAGATGCTATTTGTCTATTAAGGGGCCACGGGATATTTAATAAAGGGCCCGAGTGTGTGTGTGTGTGTGTGTGTGTGTGTGTGTGTGTGTGTCATTTCCGCCCAGGCGGGGGAATATCCTTCCATTCTCCACCTTGATGAGGAAATTAACTTGTCCGATGTGGTGGCTGATGAAAAGTCATCTCGACGCCGGTGGTGAATGTCGCACTTAATTTTCTATTTAGCTACAGTAGTGCTAACCGGCGCTAATTGATTAGGTGATCAAAAGTAATTGGTATTAGGCCGCAGCTATGAATTCATTTGTCTTTTATGAATACTAATTGACCCCACACTGCCCCCTGCGCCCCACACACACACACACACACACACACACACTGGTCTGGGGCTCTTCCTTTGCAACACTAACCGGACCGGCTGGACCTGACGGCATTCCTGGTCGTGTGCTCAGGGCATGTGCGGAACAGCTCACTGGGGTTTTCACGGACATCTTCAACCTGTCCCTTGCCCAAGCAGCTGTACCAACATGCTTTAAAACCACATCCATCGTGCCAGTGCCGAAACACTCCAAGCCGACGTGCCTCAACGACTACCGCCCTGTAGCACTCACACCCATCATCATGAAGTGCTTTGAGCGGCTGGTCCTGGCACACCTGAAGGACTCCCTCCCACCCACACTGGACCCACTCCAGTTTGCCTACCGCAGCAATAGGAGCATAGACGATGCAGTCTCCTCAGCACTGCACTCTGTGCTCACACACCTGGACAACACCGACACCTACGCGCGATTGCTGTTTGCTGACTTCAGCTCGGCTTTCAACACTGTCATCCCCTCCAAGTTAATCACTAAACTTGGAGACCTGGGCACCAACACCTCCCTCTGCAACTGGATTTTGGACTTTCTGACTAACAGACCTCAACATGTTAGGTCAGGCCATACCTGCTCCACCACCATCTCACTCAGCACCGGTGTGCCACAGGGCTGTGTACTCAGCCCATTCCTCTACTCCCTCTTCACCTACGACTGCAGACCTATGCATGGATCCAACTCCATCATCAAGTTCGCAGACGACACCACGGTGATTGGTCTCATCAGCAACAACGATGAGACAGCCTACAGGGAAGAGGTACAGCACCTGGCCACATGGTGCGCCGAAAATAACCTGCTCCTGAACACCAGCAAAACCAAGGAGCTCATCGTGGACTTCAGGAAGGAGAAAAGAAGCAAGCATGCGCCCATCCATATCAATGGGATGGATGTTGAGCGTGTCTCCAGCTTCAAGTTCCTGGGGACCCACATCTCGGAAGACCTGTCTTGGACCACCAACACCTCCAGCCTTGTCAAGAAAGCTCACCAGCGCCTCTTCTTCTTGAGGACACTGAAGAAAAACCATCTGTCTTCAGCCATCCTGGTGAACTTTTACCGCTGTGTGATCGAGAGCATCCTAACCAACTGTGTCACAGTCTGGTATGGGAGCTGCTCTGTTGCGGAGCGCAAGGGACTGCAGCGGGTGGTGAAAACTGCCCAACGCATCACAGGAACTCCACTTCCGGCCATTGAGGAAATCCAGAGGAAACGCTGTCTGCGTCGAGCTCGCAGCATTCTCAAGGACGCCTCCCACCCTGCACACAGACTGTTTTCCCTCCTGCCCTCAGGCAGACGGTTCAGATGCTTCCGGACAAGGACCAGCAGACTGAGGAACAGTTTCTTCCCCAGAGCTGTTTCCTTATTGAACTCTGCCCCATGCTGACACCCCCCCTACTCCCCAACCACCTCCACCCACAAACCCATCTCCTCGTCATCTCCCCCCACTGACCAAAGACTTTACACCTGCACTCAAACACTTTTGAACTGTCTGCACTAAAAACTGAGCATTGCACTAGTCTAGTAACGTTAGGCAGCTACTGTTTATTATTATTATGCACTATTTAACGTTCACTCAATCTGTATTACTTAACTTATCATATGCCCATTTGCCTTTTGTAAATTATGTTTATAGTTCCTGCTTATAGTCTACCTACATTTAATGCACAAATCAACCTGTATAACATGTACATATTACCGCAATCAATCAATCTGTATATCCCGTACCTATATCACTAACTTATTATCTGTAAAATACTTATTATTATCTGTATATTGGTATTTACTGCTATTGCACTTCTGGTTGGATGCTAAACTGCATTTCGTTGCTCTGTACTTGTACATGTGTAATGACAATAAAGTTGAATCTAATCTAATCTAAAACATGCAAGTAATTGTACATTCTTCCCCCATACCCTCACTCCTCTGTGAGTGTGTGTGTGTGTGTGTGTGCGTGTGTGTGTGTGTGTGTGTGTGTGTGTGTGTGTGTGTGTGTGTGTGTGTGTGTGTGTGTGTGTGTGTGTGTGTGTGTGTGTGTGAGGGGGGTGGGGTCGTTTTGCCGATGTGTTTTTTTTCTCCGCTGGCGTTAGTGTGATTAAGTATTCGTCTCTCAGCTGCCCCCCTCACCCCCCCCCCCCACCCTCACCCCCAGCCTTGGGGAGGAAACCAAACAATTATTTTTGACATCCATTATGTGTGTGTGTGTGTGTGTGTAAGTATGTGTTCAGCACTTGCATGTACACCAGTTTGTACATTTGGGAAACAAATGGGGGGGGGGGGGTCTTTGGGAATGAATGTGGGATGAATCTAAATAATCTAAACGAGCCTCTCTTCCTCAACCCATGTCTGACATTTATGAGAACTGGTAAAAATACCTCTGGCAGTTGCACACACACACACACACACACACACACACACACACACACACACACATAAATACATAACCACAAGCACCAATGTGTGCTCAGAAAACTCGGTTTCCGTAAAACCACGTTCCCATCCAATGAAACTGAATCCACAATCACTCTTTTGAGGGAATGTTTGTCCCGTTTGTACAGCGAAAAAACACGTTTACTAGCAGGCAAAATATATTTCACAATAATATGACATATATATATATAACTAATATATTATAAATAATAACTCAATATCTTTCTGACAAAGTCTGCCAGATATCTTTTAAAAAATATGTTCCCCATGAAACATAATTGAGAATATAGTATAATTTTATTAAAACAAATTTTTAAGGGGAAACGGTTTTTGCCCACACACTCACACGCACGTCCACACGCACGTCCACACGCACGTCAACACACACGTTCACGCACGTTCACACGCACGTTCACACGCACGTCCACACGCACGTTCACACGCACGTTAACACACACGTTCACATGCACGTTCACACACACGTTCACACACACGTTCACACACACGTTCACACACACGTTCACGCACGTTCACGCACGTTCACACCCACGTTCACGCACGTTCACACGCACGTTCACACGCACGTTCACACGCACGTTCACGCACGTTCACACGCACGTTCACACGCACGTTCACACGCACGTTCACGCACGTTCACACGCACGTTCACACACACGTTCACACACACGTTCACACACATGTTTAACTATTTTTTCATCATGTAAATAAAATAAATTTGTCGAGATAGTTCATGCAGAAGTTTGCCAACGTAAAAGAAAAATGGCCGACGCTTTGACCGTCCCGCCACGTTGGTTGTCCTGTTCTGTGGTCGTGACCATGGCAACATGTCCTCTAAACAGTATTGATCGATGGAGAGTGATTGGAAACCGAACCGAGGCAACCGCTCAGAGCTGTCAATCAGACAGGAGGTAACCCTCTTGACCCCTTTTCACCGCTTACACACACACAAACACACACACACACACACACACACACACACACAAACACACCCACACACACACATAACACACCCTCTTCCAGCAGCCCTGCAGAGGTGGAGGCTGTAAGGCTGTCATGGCAACCGCTCTGCAAAGGTGTGATTGGTCAAGGGGAACGACGTGAAGAGAGGAGGCGTGTGTGCTGCACATAACAGGAACATGGTTCAAACACACACACACACATACACACACAGTCCAGCAGCGCTCCAAGTTTTCTCTCGGGGGTCAGAGAAATCTTAGAAACCTTTTTAAATCTTAGAAAGGAACAAACAGACAAACATACACGACGAGTCGAACATTAATTAGTTAACGGCAAAATGTGGGCGGCGACAAGTTTGTTTAAATGATCGGCGAGAAAAAAAAAACACAGCCAGACATTTTAATTAAAAATATGCAAATGCACTCACAGTTTGGAGGCTATCAAATTCAACTTAACCGGAAAAAAATAAAAAAGGCTGCCAGTGGCCTGAAATTAGACTTCTATCTGAAGCGTCACGAGTTTAAACATCGAGATTGTTATTTATGATTAAATAACCTCTGGAGCTCGATGAAAGAAGCTAATGGGGAATTATTACCCAGATAGATTTTTTTTTCTTTTTTCTATCACACATGTTTATTTTGTTTTGAACCCAACTGATACATATATACATATATAAAAATATATATAAATAAATAAACATCACATGTGCATTACACATTCCTGTAATTAGTGATGATTTCAGAAGGGCAGCGTGCTGGTGTCTCCGGCCGCTCTTCTCGTCCCCCGTGTCCAATTAGAGTGGCAATCTGGACATGATCGATCACCGTGACCCCACGTGTGCGTAACATACATGTAATGTGTCAGCCCCCCCCCTCCCCGACACACACATGCACACTGTAAAAAAAAAAAACGTCAAATGAAGGTCAAATGACTGGCATCTGCGGCTGCCAAACAAAAACCTTAAAATGAAGGTCAAATATCTTAATTCAAATAAAGGCCGAAAACCATAAATTAACGAACATTTTCATTAAAGGTTTTGCAGTGAAACACTGTTATTTTACAGAGTTTCCCTGTATTATTACAATCAAACACCTTCAATAAAGAGATATCACTAAAATTCTGCAGAGAAAAACTATTATTTTACAGATTCTTCCTGTATTATTACGATCAAATACCTTCAACAAAGTGATATCACTCAAAGTTCTGCAGAGAAATAGGGTTATTTAACAGATTCTTCCCGTATTATTACAATGAATCACCTTCAACAAAGTGATATCACTCAATGTTATGCAGAGAAATACTGTTATTTTTCAGAATTTTCCTGAATCATTAATATCAAAACCTTCAAAGAAGTAAGGCTGGGCGGAATACCAACGTCAAATTGACATACTGTATGAATGTTTCAAATACTGTCACACTGGTGCCCAGACATTGTCCCTCCCCAACAGGCAATGCATTTTACTGTTCACCAGTGAATGCTGAGGGTGCAGCAGTCGGAGCTACTTATGTTACGTGCATTGAGTTTGAGTCATGGTTTTAACTTTATGACAACAATTAATAACCCACAACTCTCTAACGCTCTAACAGGGTAAAACACCACAAGACAACAGTTTATGTCACATAAACAATTATAATACAATAATACATAAGGCTAATAATTGTACGTTTATGACATTTACACCGCCGAACTGCATGCTGGGTACAGCCCGCCCACTATCACAACTATAAGAAACTTCGTAGCTACATTAAAAAACGTAAAAGAGCGATGCAGGCAGAACAAGAGAGAGCAGAGATGCACCAACACAACATGTTGCCCAGAGAGGAGCTGTGTCTGCTGGCTGGAGGGTTTGAAAAGTCCGACCAGACACATAAAAGCTGGGAATTAAACCACCAACCCTGCGGTTACCAGAGGACCTCTACTCACTGGGCCACAATTAACCTATGTTGCTCCTCATAAAGGACTAAAAATGTATCATTCTTGGTACGACTTTGTACTCTTTAAAAAAAAAAGACTGCATTATGTTTGATGTAATGGAAAAAGTTTGCTAAATTAAAATCCGGATTTACAGAGTTCGGTTGACATCTGCAGGTCGAGGGTTAAGATCTATGCAAATCAGCTGTAGTCGTTCGATGCCCGTGTAGAGGAGGTATATCCCCCCTGCATCGCCCCAATTAATCATTCATGCCTCCACATCTACATTTTCAAATCACCTGAGCTCAAGTCACGGCAACGTGGGGGAGGAGGGGGAGGGGGGGGAGGGGGGTGGAACAAAGGGGGGAAGAAACAAAAGAAGAATCCTGTTTATGTAATTTTAGTTAAAAGAAAAACAAAAAGTCTCAAAACGGCGTTTTTCTCATCGGAGAGCCTTGGTTAGGGCTTCAGGGAGACGGAGAGAGTGGTCACCGACAGAGAGAGAGAGGGAGAGAGAGAGAGGACATACAAAGACAAAGAGAGAATAGGAAAGAAGATACCAGAGTAAGAGAGAAGCGAGATGTATATTAAAAAAGATAACTGCAACAGAGACATGAGGAAAGCTGCATTCTCTCTCAGGGGGCGACTTATTTATTTATTTTTCTGTCGAGTATCGTCAACTAGTCCCATCCAAGTGCCTCCTCTGGTTGTATAGAAGTCTATGCTTCATGTGTTAAAGCTGCATTCTATCTCCTGACCAGCAGGGGGCGACTCCTCTGGTTGTATAGAAGTCTATGCTTCATGTGTTAAAGCTGCATTCTCTCTCCTGACCAGCAGGGGGCGACTCCTCTGGTTGTATAGAAGTCTATGCTTCATGTGTTAAAGCTGCATTCTCTCTCCTGACCACCAGGGGGCGACTCCTCTGGTTGTATAGAAGTCTATGCTTCATGTGTTAAAAAAAAAAAAAAAAAAAAATGACACTTCTTCTATACAGCCTGGGGTCCAGGCCTTTGGTAGGAGTCATATGCATTTAGTCTTCTGTCACACTAGACCTACATTTTCCACTAATGAGTTCTATATTTCCTTAATTTTAAGTAATTCTTTGATAGAAAATCTCTTATAAATTACACAGTTTGACTCTACAATCAGAACTACAGGCTGCAAACGTTCTATACGGCCTCACAATATCGCCATTCATTTAAATTGCCTATTAACGCGACTGTATGAAACTACAATATCAATATGAACGCAAAACAATATAAATTATCCGGCCCCTTCCTGTTGCGACCGCATCGATCGCGCTGATGAAGGCGACACCTCCTTAACGGCGCTCCTTATTTTTCCCCATTCCTTGACGTTAGCAGGTCTTGTAATGCTAGGTTTTCCCATTGGGATCCCCAAAAGCAGGACTCCAATATCGGAGATCTGCAGGACGCTGGTCGTCTACTCAGTCCTCTGAAGTCTGGAGCGTTTGCTGACTCGGACGACAGAAAGTCAGGGAAAGTTGTTGGTTGTGTCACAGTTTCATCAGCCCGTTACCTGCAGACTCTCTTCAGCCCCGCTCCACTCACCTGTCAGTCACACCCAGCTCGTCCGCTCACTCCATTCACCTGCGCACACAGCTGTCTCGCATCACACGCAATCAGGCCAGTATTTAAGCACCAGCCTCACACTCACTCCTTGCCAGATCGTTCGCTACTATGCTCACCTCTCCAGTACAGACCTGCCTGCCTTCCCGGACCCGACCGCGCCTGTTCCCGATTCTTCGTCTCGCCTGCCACCCGAGTCTCCGACCCGTCTGCCTGTCTTCCCGGACCCGACCTCGCTTGTTCCTGACTCCCTGCTTGCCTGCCCCTTGATTCCTGCTTGCCGGCTCCTGAGCTGTCCACCTGTCTGTCTGAGCTTAATTAAAGTATTGAACCGCAGCTCTCTGTCTCCCGAGTCCTCCGTCCTGCACCTGGGTCCACCACCCGCACGTTACAGAACGATCTGGCCAAGAAATGGACCCAGCAGGACCACTGCCGGCCCCGTTCCCGTACCGTGACCGGAGCCAGCAACCCGATAGGTGTTCCCCTGGAGGGGAGCCTTTTCACCCGCTCAGGGGAGGTCAACAGCTTACCGGGTGGAACTTGGCGGATCCCGCACCGGCGTCGTCGCCTGTCCCGAGTCAGGACTACCTGATTCAGCAGATGTTGGACACCATTGCGGTCACGATAGCCCGCCTCAGGCTGCCAGCCCCGGTCCCAGCTTCTCCGACTGCGCCGCTGCCAGCCCCGGTTCCGTCGGCGGTCCGGCCGACTCCAGCTCCCCGTGTCCTGTCGGCGTTGGAAGGCTTTCCCACATCCCACGTCTCCCTCCTGGAGCCGACCGTCGAGAGCGTGCTTAGCCCTCCGGCCATTCCCCCCCCGCCCACCCTCGCCTGGCGGTTCCGTGGACGCCCGGAGGCGTCCGTGGAGGGGGGGGTACGGTCCCCGAGTCCGGTCGGCGTCCCGGCCGACTACAGCTCCCCGGTCCCAACTCCCCGGACTGTGCCGCTGTCAGCCCCGGTCCACATTCCCTGGACTGCGCCGCTGTCAGTCCCGGCCCGAGCCCCCTCACCCGTGCTGCTGTTAGTCTCGGGTCCCGTTTCCCCGACCGCTCCGCGGATAGTCCCGGCCCGGTCGGTGGCTCAGCCGATCCTAGCTCCCCGAGTCCCGCCGGCAGCCCGGCCCGGCTCCTACCCTACAAGTCCCGTCGGCGGTCCGGCCGACACCTGTTCCCCGAGTCCCGTCGGCGGTCCGGCCGACACCTGTCCCTCGAGTCCCGTCGGCAGTACGGCCGACACCTGTCCCTCGAGTCCCGTCGGCGGTCCGGCCGACACCTGTCCCTCGAGTCCCGTCGGCGGTCCGGCCGACACCTTTCCCTCTAGCCCCGTCGGCGGTCCGGCCGACACCTATCCCTCTAGCCCCGTCGGCGGTCCGGCCGACACCTGTCCCTCGAGTCCCGTCGGCGGTCCGGCCGACACCTGTCCCTCGAGTCCCGTCGGCGGTCCGGCCGACACCTGTCCCTCGAGTCCCGTCGGCGGTCCGGCCGACACCTGTCCCTCGAGTCCCGTCGGCGGTCCGGCCGACACCTGTCCCTCGAGTCCCGTCGGCGGTCCGGCCGACACCTATCCCTCGAGTTCCGTCGGCGGTCCGGCCGACCCCTGTCCCTCTAGCCCCGTCGGCGGTCCGGCCGACACCTGTCCCCCGAGTCCCGTCGGCGGTCCGGCCGACACCTGTCCCCCGAGTCCCGTCGGCGGTCCGGCCGACACCTATCCCTCTAGCCCCGTCGGCGGTCCGGCCGACACCTGTCCCTCGAGTCCCGTCGGCGGTCCGGCCGACACCTGTCCCTCGAGTCCCGTCGGCGGTCCGGCCGACACCTATCCCTCGAGTTCCGTCGGCGGTCCGGCCGACACCTATCCCTCGAGTTCCGTCGGCGGTCCGGCCGACACCTGTCCCTCTAGCCCCGTCGGCGGTCTGGCCGACACCTGTCCATCGAGTCCAGTCGGCGGTCCGGCCGACACCTGTCCCTCGAGTCCCGTCGGCGGTCCGGCCGACCCCAGGCCCCAGAGCCCCGTCCAGGCCCGTCCCGAGCCCAGTCCAGTCAGGTCCCGTCCCGAGCCCAGTCCAGTCAGGTCCCGTCCCGAGCCCAGTCCAGTCAGGTCCCGTCCCGAGCCCAGCCCTCCCGAGTCCCCGCATGATGGCCGTTCCCCGGCCCGTCCTCCCGAGTCCCCGCATGATGGCCGTTCCCCAGCCCGTCCTCCCGAGTCCCCACATGATGGCCGTCCTCCGGGCCGTCCTCCCGAGTCCCCGCATGATGGCCGTCCTCCGGCCCGTCCCTCAGAGCGCGCCGGTCCGCCTGGTGGCCGTCCTCCGGGCCGCCCTCTGACTGTTCCTGCCGGGGCCCGGAGCCCTCCGCCGGCTCCCCTCCACCCACCCTGGGGTGCTTTTGTTTTTGGGTTGTCTTTGGATTGGGGACGTCAGGGGCCGTCCCTTGAGGGGGGGGTTCTGTCACAGTTTCATCAGCCCGTTACCTGCAGACTCTCTTCAGCCCCGCTCCACTCACCTGTCAGTCACACCCAGCTCGTCCGCTCACTCCATTCACCTGCGCACACAGCTGTCTCGCATCACACGCAATCAGGCCAGTATTTAAGCACCAGCCTCACACTCACTCCTTGCCAGATCGTTCGCTACTATGCTCACCTCTCCAGTACAGACCTGCCTGCCTTCCCGGACCCGACCGCGCCTGTTCCCGATTCTTCGTCTCGCCTGCCACCCGAGTCTCTGACCCGTCTGCCTGTCTTCCCGGACCCGACCTCGCTTGTTCCTGACTCCCTGCTTGCCTGCCCCTTGATTCCTGCTTGCCGGCTCCTGAGCTGTCCACCTGTCTGTCTGAGCTTAATTAAAGTATTGAACCGCAGCTCTCTGTCTCCCGAGTCCTCCGTCCTGCACCTGGGTCCACCACCCGCACGTTACAGGTTGGTTTGTGACTTTTATTTTGAAGGTGTTCAGGCGTAATTCCCTATTACCTAAATATTATTTGATTTATTTTAAGCGTCTATATTAAATGTGCACAATATTCAGAAGTCAAACCACGCTTGTTCCTTTCGATAGCGTCAAAACATTTCACGTTGTCAGACTTAGTTTCTGACACGGTGGTAAAGCGGTTACGGCAGCACCCGCCGAGCCCCGCTTCAGCCTTAAGATAGCCACGGTTAGCCGGAGGCTCGGCGCTGCAGGTATGGGGGCGTCTGGAGGGGGGGTGGGCTCGCCTGACGACTGGGCGGGCCGGCTGTCGGTGCGAGCCTGACAGACGCAGCACGGGGCAGAACGCTCCCGGTCGTTCGTATTTGTATATGTTCACATCTCAGACTAATTCAGGATCTAACGCTGAGGCGGCTGTTTGGCGGGAAGACGGGACTACTTTATCTCGAGTGTCTGACCCACACGACTCACGGAAAAGACATTTGTTTAAAAAAAAAAGGCCGTTTTGTCACAAGGAGGGAAAGAAATAAATAAAAAAATCCTTCATTTTCTATTTCGATCCGCACAGCCGAGGCGGCGGTTTGATAAAGCGACGCTCTCCGGGGAGTCTGGGCTGTGATCCGGCGGCGCTGCAGGTTGAAAGGGAAACTCTGCAGCTGCGAGTGACTCCGCCGCGTCGATAAGCCAGACTTAAATGTATCTCAGTCTACCGTTTGCTCGCCAGGCGCTGGCATTTGGGAAAGTCTTTACAGCCGCCTCTCTCGCTCTCGCTCGCCATGTTTTCCTTTAATGACAAAGGGTGGCGAGGCCCCGGAACCTTTCACACGCCGCCGCTCGCTTTTACATCCCTCCCCTGCAGTATTAGTTCCTGTTCACTCTGGGTTGATCAGCACTCGCTGTCTGGCTGATGGAAAAGCCGTGCTGGCTGTGCACTAACACACACTCACACACACACACACACACACACACACACACACATACACACACAAAGTGCCGTTCCATGTAATTCACTCGGGAAGCTTAGAACAAATCCTGTGCATGGCGGGTCGCCGAGGCCCCGAGGCCCCTCACACTTGACACGTGGACCTGTGCAGCACCAGGCGGTCGCAACGGATCCGCGGTTTCCAGCTGGAGGCGAGGGGGGGTGATGGGGGGGGTGAGGAGGTTACGAAGGGGGGTGGGGGGGTCAGGACCAGAACCAGAGACTCGCTCCACCGCGCCACACAGACGAGCCGCCGCCGCCCTTAATTGGCCCGGACAGCAGGACCGAAACGCCCCGGCGCGCCACACACACACACACACACACACACACACACACACACTGGCCTCCGCTTTAAGGACAGCAGCGGCCGAAAGGACCGCGGCGGCAAATCAGACAAGAATTAATGACGCCGTTGCGGCTGCCAGCCACCACAAACCGTTCATTTCAAACCAGGCTTCTACAAGACGAGTAATTAAAGGGCCACGCGTGTGATCCCTCTTCCTGTAACACATCTGACAATTTTTACATGTCTAATCCATCTTGACTGTAGCTTTGGGCTATTTGGCAAAAAAAAAAGAAATATGTACGTTGGTTTGCTTTAGCGCCTTAAATTAGCCCACGCCGCCCGGCCTGCTTTAACGCGTCCCGACACCAGACGCTCCGAGCCTCTCCGCTCCGACGCGGGAATTCAAAGACATTTTTTGGAGAGCGTGTAAAAAAGGAGTGGGAGACCCCACGAGAGGAAAGAGCAGGTTTTCTGTGAAAGGGTTTTAAGTAGCCCGTGTAAAGAGGTGATGCTAATTGCCACCGATACCATTTCCTCTCTCTCTCGCTCTCTCTCGCTCTCTCGCTCTCTTTCTTCTTCATGCGCTCGCCGTCTGGCAAACCAATTTGCAGAAGGCGGCATCGAGTGATTTCTGTGTGCAATCAGATAACACGGAGCCGGAGAGAGGCTGAGCTCAGTCGAGATAATGGCTGCATTCGGAAAAAAAGGGGAATCTCATCACATGCTTTTCTTCTTCTTCTTCACCTGCAAGCAAATCAGAAACAAAAACAGGAAGATGAACGGCAGCCGGCATGTAAACGAAGGAAACGTGGAAAGAGGAGGCGAGGGAGGGAGGGGGGAGGGAGGGAGGGATCCGGAGGACGTGATCTCTCGACGCTCAGCCGCTCCGACAAGGCGAGAATGACGTCGGTGGGAGAATAAACGCCATCTGACGGGGCGAGGACGCTGACCTTTTTAGGGTGAGAGGAAGCCGGGACGCAGGGACGGGACTGGTAACCACGGCTACGTGGGCGGCTCAGTGACAGACGCAGGAGGAAGTGTGTATGTGTGTGTGTGTGTGTGTGTGTGTGTGTGTGTGTGTGTGTGTGTGTGTGTGTGTGTGTGTGTGTGTGTGTTCCAATGTTTATCAGCCAGTTCCATCAAAACACGACACGGATGCAGTGTGATCGGAGGCCGAGCGGGAGCAGAGGGGGTATTTAACCCGGCCCGGGGCTTCTGTGGTGGGCTTTTTTTAAAGGTGGGACCTTTCACCCCTCGACTTTCAGGACAGTAATCGATGCGGACGGAGGCACGGACGAAGGAAAAGTCAAAGTGCGAGAGAGAGAGAGAGAGAGAGAGAGAAAAAAGACAAAATCAGTGAGATAAGTAAGATTGTATGAAGCCTTCCTCTCCCCGGTTGCCTCTCTCCTTTCCTTCACTCTCCTCTTCCTCCTCCTCCTCCTCCTCCTCCTCCGTCCCTCCGGCTGGGAGAGACGTAACAGCTAGTGACAGAAGTTAAGTGATTCCCAAACTCGCCGCTCGCACAGAAGCCCGGCAGCAAGAGACTGTCTTGCACATGGATACTCATACATGCCCCCCCCTCCACACACACACACACACACACATACACACACACACACACACCAGACAGTTTGTCCGGTTCATGCTCGCTGCATATGTTTGTATTGTTTGCATATCCATCTATTGTATTTCCAGGAACGCCACTTAGAGAAATGAGTCTGCAGCTGTGCAGATGGGATTAGCTTGAAGCCGGAATCTGATTCCATACGTCTCTTCCCCCAACATTGCATTTTAAAATGTCGTGCATCTCATGCCGGCGTATCCGTCTTCGCCTCTCTTCATCCTCTTCTCGCTCTCCTCCTGTCCGTTTCAATGAAGATGCGAACGTCAACGCCTCGCTCGCTTCTTCACCCGGAGGTGACGTCTGGGAGGAAAGTCCAGACCGGCCAGCGAGAGTCCGTCAACAAGTTAGAACCACTTTGTCAGCAGCAGATGTCGTACGGCAATTCAAGCGTGCTCACACACACACGCGCACACACGCACACACACACGCACACACACACACACACGCACACACACACACACACACACACACGCACACACACACAAACGCACACACACACACGCACAGATACAACCCATCCAACTCTGGCGGACTGCAGGAGGTGATTAAAAAGTCCTACAGCCAGAGAAGAGATTTCATGTCGACTGAGCAGCTGTGATCAAAAACCCTGCTAGCGCCGCTGCTAGTGCCGCTGCTAACGCCACTGCTAACGCCACTGCTAACACCGATGCTAACACCGCTGGTAGCGCCCACTGGTAGCGCCCACTGGTAGCGCCCGCTGCTAACGCCGCTGCTAGCGCCGCTGCTAGCGCCCGCTGCTAGCATCCGCTGCTAACGCCGCTGGTAGCGTCCGCTGCTAGCGCCCGCTGCTAGCGCCCGCTGCTAACACCACTGGTAGCATCCGTTGCTAACGCCACTGCTAGTGTCCGCTGCTAGCATCCGCCGCTAGCAAGGAAATAAGCAGCAGCTCTTTCATTGGTGTATTAGTGGTCTGCAGGGTCTGAAAAGTTTTGGCCCGTCAACACCGGAGAACTCGAGCCAGCGAGCCACAACGATAAAAAGGTATTTCTGTTTTTAAACGTTGCTTCCACATTTCTTCTTGAAAGTGATTCAGGACTAAAGATTCAATATGTGACATAAAGAGACGGCAACGGCAATTTCATTTGGTTGCTTACAAATTTGCAATCATTCACTAAATGTACTGTTTTCTAAGAGGTAAAAATTATTTCATTTGAATATGCAAAAAAAAAAGAAAAGAAAGAAACAACGGAGATGTACCACATTTCCCAATTGTTCATTTGGAAACGGAGAGAGAAACAAGCAGCGGATGGGAAAACGCTCCTCATTAGTGTTTTATTAAAAAGCAGCCCTTTAAAGTTATTGTGCAAGGCTGTTGAATTTTAACGACCCCTCACTGTGCTCCAGATACGATCCGGTCGTGAGCAGCAGGAAGTAAGAAGGGAATCGAGAGGAAGAGGAGATCAATGGAGTCTGATGAAAAAAAGAGTTGATCCAAATTAGTCTTTTAATGGCGGAGTGATGAGATTAAAAAGAGGAGTGATGACATAAAGCTGTAAAGGAGGAGGAGGAGCGTTAGATTGATCCTTCAGATGAGGAAGAAGGTGAGGAAGAGGGTGGTGGGTTAAAAGCACCGGAGTCTTCCTCCCCGCTCGTCCTCATCTGGCAGCCTGTAAGCCGTCAGCCGACACGATGCGGCTGCCACTTCCCCGTTATGATGTCATCGTCTGAGTGACAGCTGGTTGTCTCCCAGGACATCAACACACACACACACTGAAATACACACACACACACACGCCCACGCTTGCAGAGGCAGCTTGGAGCATCTTCATCACGTTATCAGCTGACATGACGTCGAGTCACGGTGACAGGTGATGAAGAATAAAGTAGCAATGTCACGATACACGGAAATTAGTATTTCATAATAATAACCAGAGAAATCCCACGATTCTCGAGATTCGATACAACAGAGTGATAAATAACCCCCCCCCCCTCCCCCCCACACACACACACAAAAATAAATGTATAACACACACTCCTAGCACTGTCATCTCACAGCAAGTGGGACTGGGGTCTCAGCGTGGGTGTACACACACACAACCACACAAACACACACACAACCACACAACCACACAAACACACACACACACACACACACAACCACACAAACACACACACACACACACACAAACACACACACACACACATACATGCACACACACACACACAGTTACAGCCCCCCCCCCCACACACACACACACAAACAGTATAGCTGCGCCACACAGTACAACCACACACACACACAGTACAGACACACACACACACACAGTTACAGCCCCCCCCCCCCCCCCACACACACACACACAGTATAGCTGCACCACACACACACATACACACACACACACAGTATAGCTGCAATACACAGTACACACACACACACACTCACACACACACACACAAACACTTGCCTAAATGACAAGTAGCCAACATTTGGCCTCTCGGCTTCCTGAATGGTGGTAATTGTGTTTTGGAGCCGAGTGACGGACGGAGCTGTGAGTGGCAGAACGAGTGGCGAGGAAAAGGTCGTTTAGCTCGTTACGGGGAGCAGGTACGGCGGCGGGGAGGCGGAGCCGCGTGATTGGACCATTGAGCCCCGGCCTTCGTGATTCCTCCATTGTTTCTGATGTGGAGCCGGGACACTCGGAGGGATTTTGACAGCTTCATGCTGTGTACCACTTATGTGTGTGTGTGTGTGTGTGTGTGTGTGTGTTGGCTCCCCCCGGATGTCGTGAGTCAGTGTTTCCGAGGGCTCGTTGCCGTCGGACGCCCACTTCTCCCACTGAACGCGTTTGTTTTTCAAATGTCAGATCGCGGTGGGAGTGCGCGGCGGCCGCCGATGAGGCTGTGATTGTTTTTCCGGCAAAAAAAAAAGAAGAATGGAACGACGGCAGAGAAGGAAGAGAGAGGGGGAGGAGTGGGAGATGATGACTGCTCTCCATTATTAGCCCGGCTCATTCCAACAGTGAAGCTCTCTCTCTCTCGGCTGATCGATCCTCTGCTGGGCAGCCGGCCAGCGCCACGCGCCCTCCATTCATCTCTTCCTCTCCCTCCATCTCCTCCCTCCCTCTCTCGTTTGTTCTTTTTCTTCTCTTCTTTTTTTTTTATCCGTCTGTCATTTGGTTCCTATTATGTTTTCTCAGATAATTGCTTTCCACTGCAGATCGTTCTTGAAGCGAGATCCTGAACAAACCGTCGTAAAAAAACAAAATTTGAATAAAAAGAAAAAGTTCTAAGTTCATAAGTTGCGGACGCAGTAAAAATGGCCGCTCGGTTCATGGCGTGCGATGGTGGCGAAATACGAGTGGGAGTTCTACAAGTAGACGGGGTCAGGGTGGGAGGCGGCCTGGGCCAAGTGGGAGGCGGCCTGGGCCAAGTGGGCGGCGGCCTGATCGGCGGCCCTCGCCAATAGCCACGAAGGCGGCGACCGCTTCCTCATACCCGGTTAAGGTCACGGCAACAAAAGCCAGAGAACGCGCTGATGAAATATGATTTGAGCCAAACACATTTATTACTAACTCACTGGCATTTCATTTCATTTACTGCTGTGTGCGTCTGGAGTCTCGCTGCTTGTGTTTGTTGTGCTTCTGCACGAGTAAAGAGGGAGAGAAGAAGAAAACACACACAAGCCATCAGCTCCCATTAACACCATGATGAGACTTCACGAGGCGTTTGTGGAGTTTCTACTTGTTTCCTTTTCATTAAAGTATTTTATAGAGTAAATATGTAGATTAATTAACGGCTGACAAAAGGCCGATGTTCACGTATTAAGTCTTGAAAAGGATTTACAGTAAACACTTTAAGTTAAGTTATGTTTGCACTGCATGTTGCAACCAGAGACTGCTGAGAAGAAGAAGAAGAAGAAGAAGAAGAAGAAGAAGAAGAAGAAGAAGAAGAAGAAGAAGAAGAAGAAGAAGAAGAAGAAGAAGAAAAAAAAGAAGAAGAGATTGAGACATAAACTCATGTTTACAATGTTTACTGAGGGAATAAATCAAGAGAGAAGTAGAGTCATTTATATAGACTTCTATACAACCAGAGGAGTCTCCCCCTGGTGGTCAGGAGAGAGAATGCAGCTTTAACACATGAAGCATAGACTTCTATACAACCAGAGGAGTCGCCCCCTGGTGGTCAGAGAGAATGCAGCTTTAACACATGTAGCATAGACTTCTATACAACCAGAGGAGTCGCCCCTTGGTGGTCAGGAGAGAGAATGCAGCTTTAACACATGAAGCATAGACTTCTATACAACCAGAGGAGTCGCCCCCTGGTGGTCAGGAGAGAGAATGCAGCTTTAACACATGAAGCATAGACTTCTATACAACCAGAGGAGTCGCCCCCTGGTGGTCAGGAGAGAGAATGCAGCTTTAACACATGAAGCATAGACTTCTATACAACCAGAGGAGTCGCCCCCTGGTGGTCAGGAGAGAGAATGCAGCTTTAACACATGAAGCATATACTTCTATACAACCAGAGGAGTCACCCCCTGGTGGTCAGGAGAGAGAATGCAGCTTTAACACATGAAGCATAGACTTCTATACAACCAGAGGAGTCACCCCCTGGTGGTCAGGAGAGAGAATGCAGGTTTTAGACACTTCCGCAGCGACTTATATTATATTAGGAGATTAGAAAATGTGTTGTCCTTGGTTGAAAACAGTTTAAAAATAAATAAAGAATTCTGAAAAATTACTAATTGATTAGTCAACTAAAGGAAAATGAAGTTGCCAAACTTTTGCTAATTTAATCTTTCTTCAGTTTTTTCCTCAAATATCGTCGAAGACCTCGAGCTGCTGGTTGGCACTTTAATTCTAAATCCTTTTCATTTTATAGACTTAACCAATTAACCAATTAACCAATTAACCACTTAACGATGAACACAGCGGAGGTCATGAATATATTGATCGTGAGGCCGCTGTGGTGATCTATATTCAGTCTGCTGAAGAATTCATGAGACAAAGCTCAGAGCAGAATGGCCAATCCCTCAATGTCAGAAATCCATCATCCCAAAACACACACACACACACACACACACACACACACACACTCACACACACACACACACACACACACACACACACACACACACACACACACACACTTATTTCTGACTTCATAATGCAAACTGACAGAGCCAAACAACAGTCGTGCAGCGAGTGGAAACCCAGGAGAATCAACATGAAACCCGTCGCCTCCTCCCACGAATCGGTATGGAAGTGTGTGTGTGTGTGTGTGTGTGTGTGTGTGTGTGTGTGTGCAGGCCCTTCCCATGTGGTCAGGGCAACACAGACAGCGTCGTCACCGGCTGTGATGTGGAGGCGTTGACAGGTGGCGCTCCGGCGGGCCTCGAGTGCAACAAGCTAGCGCGCCGCTCGCGCAGGACGTGACGTGACGGCCTGAGATTCTCTCGGCGCCGCGGAGGATCCTCGGCGCATCAATAATGCAGCGCCTCTGACAAGCGGAGGAATCAAACCCCTGCACCGTCTCCCACCGCCATCCTCTCTCTCTCTCTCTCTCTCTCTCTCTCTTTCATCCCCCTCCCTCCATCCATCTCTCCTCACTTCGTTACCCTCTCCCTTCTGCTGGAGCACGAAGACCAGCGGAGCCCTGGAAAGCAACACATCCGGCCTCGTGGGATCAAGACCCATCTAAACACTGATGTGAATATGAGTCTGTCTGCGTAAGTGTGTCTTCTATTCAAATCGGCTGTTCGCTGCAGGCGTCGTTTAGCTAGCTTGTCACACACACACACACACACACACACACACACACACACACACACACACACACACACACACACACACACACACACGGAGAAGCGCTTGTCGTGACCAAAGAGCAGCGTCTCGTGGCGGCGCAGCAGCAGCCGTCTGTACGCCGTGACAGATGAGAGCAGCCGGAGACAGTGGAGTGTGCACGTGTACAGTACACACACACACACACACACACACACAGAGAGAACAGAGCCCGAGGCCCGCCGAGTTTGGATGTCAGTGCGTCGGCTGTCACCGGCTGCCACGCCGCCTCCCTCCTCACCGGCTCGCTCTTCCTCTGAGTTTCTCAACACTCTTCCTCCGTCCCTTTTATTTACGTTTCGTCAAAAGAAAACATTGTTTTTGTTTATTTTTCTGCGGTCGTGGCCGTCGTGGCCGTCGTTCCCGTCGGCCGACAGCAACGCAACGCGGGGAACCTCACGTTCAGGGAGCCGTCGTTTTTTTTTAAAGTGTCGTCTTGGACCTTTATGTTGGAAAGAAGGACGACGCCTCCAACACTCAGAAGCAAAACAATCCAGAATAATTAATATTAATAAACCTCGTTACGGCTAAGAGGGAGAACATGGATGTTTGTGTCTTTTTATGTAAATGTATGTTCCTGTTCCTGAAAGTTAATGTGTAATCTTACATAACGTGGACTTAAAGGAGCAGTGCGCCGGATATGAGACATTATAGAGTCTCTCTAGTCAGTGTTTGGTTTGTCCATTCTGGGCTACCGTAGAAAGGCGGCGGTGCCACATGGAAGAGGACACGCCCCCTATGTAGACATGAAAGGCGGGGGTGCCAGATTTCAGATGATTAAAAACTGGTGAAAATATGGTATTGAACATTATTGATTACACAAAATAACGATAATAACGTCCAGCATAGCTATGAAGAATAAAACGCTGTGAAATAACTTTCGGATGTTATTCACGCAAACAAGGAAGTCTTTCGTATAGTTGTTTAACGACGATCTATTCCTGAACCTTAAAGAGCTTCCTGTGAAGGCAGACCTTTATTTTGAAAAGGGTGTTGCTGGGCTTTAATTGTGAAAACCCGGGAAAAGAAATGTGCAATAGTTCAGATCTCTTCCAGTTTCCCCCCAAATGAGACGGCTTTGATTATCCGATCAAATTAATAAACTCCTCGTTGAAATGTCCCCAGAGCCATAACTTACCACATAACTGGCAGAAATTCATAAAACAAGACTCGAGGCTGCGATGGGGTAGCTTCTCCCTCCGCGTTGACTGCAGGCGGCGATTGACTTCCTCCCTCTCTCATTCCTCACTTCCCCCCTAACGACCGAGACAGTGAACTGCGCGGCTGGCAACGAATGCTAATGGCTCGGCTAACGCAGGCCCCTCCCCCTCCTCCCCCTCCTCCCCCCTGAACAGTTCATTCTCGCGGCTGCACCTGCAGTCTGAATGGAGCTGACAGACATCAACCTGTCAGGTGACGCTGACGGACAGCGTTGCTCTGCGGAGAGAAATCACTCAGGGAAGCGTATTACTCACCAATACCGTTTTTAAAAGGCAGTGAGACAGTGTGTGTGTGTGTGTGTGTGTGTGTGTGTGTGTGTGTGTGTGTGTGTGTGTGTGTGTGTGTGTGTGTGTGTGTGTGTGTGTGTGTGTGTGTGTGTGTGTGTGTGTGTGTGTTTCTTTCCTTTCCGGCCTTGAAGGGAAGCGTCACACGCGTGAAGCCACAATCTCCTCATGAAACGGGGAAACCAGAAAAGAGGATTGAGAAAGAGACACCCTCCCTCCCTCCTTCCTTCCCTCTCTCCCTTTTCTCTTCCCCCTTCCCTCCTTCCTTCCTTCCCCTTCCCTCCTTCCTTCCCTCCCTCCCTACTCTCTTCCTCCTTCCTTCCCTCTCTCCCTTTTCTCTTCCCTCCTTCCTTCCCTCCCTACCTTCTCTCTCCCTTCTCTCTCACCCTTCCCTCTCCTCCTTCCCTCCTTCCTTCCATTTCCCTCCTTCCTTCCCTCCCTCCCTTCTCTCTCCCTTCTATCTCACGCTTCCCTCCCTTCTCTCCTCCCCCTTCCCACCCCAGCACCGACAGGACGGGCCCGTCAGAGGACGAGACCGTCTTTGTACCCTCCCCCCCTCCCTCCCGTCTTCATCTCCTCCCATCCTTGTGTCTCCCCCCTCATCCCGTCTTCCCTCCTAACCTTCCCCCATTAGAGCGTCGGCGTTCCCGGCTGCATGGCTCCCAGCTCTGAGCTTTCCAGGCACTATGACAATGTTTTCCTCAAGCCCGTTAGTGTCTCCTCACACAGTAACAGGCATGCAGCACAGAAGGATGAGAGGGGGAGAGAGAGAGAGAGAGAGGGAGGGAGAGAGAGGAAGGTGGCAGTGGGTTAGACTGGGGGGAGCTGGTCAAGAGAGGGAAAGGGGTGAAAGGAGACTAAAGGGGGCAGAAAGGGGAAATGCTAAAATAGACAGAAAAGAGAAGCGGGGTGGGGGGAGGAGGGGGAGGAGAATGGATGGCGGGGGCGGGAGGGGAGTGCGGGGTCCTTCCAATACGCCTGTTTAGCAAACATCATTTGCATAGAACCGATGCGGATGGAGTTCTGTGTCACAGTTATTTGCATACATTTACATAAAATTAATCCGCTCACTCCCAAATGTTTCTGATGCCGAAAATAAGTCAACAAGGAACCGAACAAAGCAAACATATTGACATTGTGTGTGTGTGTGTGTGTGTGTGTGTGTGTGTGTGTGTGTGTGTGTGTGTGTGTGTGTGTGTGTGTGTGTGTGTGTGTGTGTGTGTGGAGCCATCTGCAATCATTCGAGGTCATCTGATGCTCGTTCAACCCAACAGAGGTTTTCCTTTCGGGAATCACAAATAAATATGGTCACAAATATGTATTTCTCTATTTTCTTCTTCTTCTTCTTCTTCTTCTTCTTCTTCTTCTTCTTCTTCTTCTTCTTCTTCTTCTTCTTCTTCTTCTTCTTCTTCTTCTTCTTCTTCTTCCCTACCCTTATCCCTCCACCTTTTTCAGGGTTCATACACATTGTGACCAATGGATTTCCAGGACTTTTCCAGGACTTTTCCAGGACTTTAAACCAAAGTTTGCGAACGTAGAACATGTTGTACGAATACCGTCAGTCAAATGTGTTCAATAATTCAGCTGAAATGCAGCTCAGAGAATCAGTGTTTCCTTCATATTCATGAACTATGAGAGCTGCTGTTAAAGTTTCTTACAATCCGAGTGCGGTACAGGCCGCCGTCTTCCTACGGTAGCCCAGAAAGGTCAAAACAAACACTGACTCTAAACAGGGACATGCAGGTGTTCATGTTTTTTGTTCCTCGGCCACCAAACGGGGGAGGAGCTTCAGTTGGTTGCAATCTGCAGCGTCACCACTAGGTGCTGCTCCAACGTACTTCATCCTCTAGTCAGACCTGTTGAAAGGGTTGTCAGGTCGACACGTGCACGTTGTGTTGCTTTATGAACACATATACATAATTATAGTAATAAAGGGAGAAGGAGGCCAGTCAGCTTCACGAGTGACGTATAATCGTAACATAAGTGAGAGTAACTGATATATTACATGTGAGCTGAAGGGATAAATCCAGCATTTCCCGACTCACGAAGAGCAAAATCAGAAGGTAGGACTGGAACCTGCAGGATCCCGTAGACCTGCAACGTGTCGCTGGATCAAAACCCGACATCACAGAAACATCCGAAGATGAAGACGAAGATGAAGACGAAGACTTCAGGAGGGAGCGAGCAAAACAACATGAAAGATTCCTCCACTAATCATTTGATCCCGCGATCAATTAACTACAGAGCGTGAAATAATGCAGATCCTGCTCAGCCGAGTGGGCATTGATCACATGTGTGTGTGTGTCTGTGTGTGTGTGTGTCTGTGTGTGTGAGCTCATCTGTGTGTGTGTGTGTGTGTCTGTGTGTGTGAGCTCATCTGTGTGTGTGTGTGTGTGTGTGTGTGTGGGCATTGATCAAAGGCAGGGCCCCGGTTTGCCGGTGAGGAGAGGAGCCAATTGATCAGAAATGGCTGCAATTGGAATCTAAATAAGACCCGAAGCATCGATCCCATCTCAGCGTGCCGAGTCTGCTCAAGGCCAGCCGGCCCCCCTCCTCTAGACCTCCACCTCCTCTAGACCTCCACCTCCTGTAGACCTCCTCTATATACCTCCACCTCCTCTGGACCTCCACCTGCTGTAGACCTCCTCTCAACCTCAACCTCCTCTAGACCTCCACCTCCTGTAGACCTCTAGACTTCCACCTCCTCTAGACCTCCACCTCCTCTAGACCTCCACCTCCTCTAGACCTCCACCTCCTGTAGACCTCCTCTATATACCTCCACCTCCTCTGGACCTCCACCTGCTGTAGACCTCCTCTCAACCTCAACCTCCTCTAGACCTCCACCTCCTGTAGACCTCTAGACTTCCACCTCCTCTAGACCTCCACCTTCTCTAGAACTCCACTTCCTCTAAACCTCCACCTCCCCTAGACCTCAACCTCCTCTAGACCCTCTAAACCCCCATCTCCTCTAGACCGCCACCTCACAGCTTTCTTTCAACGATTACAGAAGTTGAACTCACATCTGAGCCGAGCAAACTGGGATGATTGACATTTCATTCTTTTATTTTGATAATGTGCTTCCTGTTTCACGGCTCCGCCCACTCAATGAAACGCAGCAATTAGCCAAAGTAGCAGAGAGTGATTGCAAATGCCAACTCTGGTTTTAAAGACTCGAACAAGGTGGTGGAGCACAGTGGAGGAAATGTCTGCTGAAAGCATTCACATTTACACACACACACACACACACACACACACACACAAACTCCCCTACAAACAACCTCCGCCAGCCAGATAAGGGCTAAATTATGGGATCTGTGAGTTGCCTGGTGAGAGCAACGTCATGAAGACGGAAAGCAGCGAGCAGCAAATGGCCTTTCTGCTGTGTGTTGTACTGTACTGTGTGTGTGTGTGTGTGTGTGTGTGTGTGTGTGTGTGTGTGTGTGTGTGTGTGTGTGTGTGTGTGTGTGTGTGTGTGTGTAAATGCTAATGCATGCATAACCAACAGGCACGGAGGGAACAAGACGCCGTGGCTCTACCTCCCTGTCAGGCAGTTAAAATGCATTATTCTGCCAGCGTTGTCTTCACAGGGCCGACACGCGTTCACACGTAATGGGAGGCGCATAAAACAAACACGCCCGACAGAGGCTCCACGCATTTACCTGCACACGTGGTTCATAATCGCATCGTGGCTGAGACGTTGCACCTGTCTCCAGACACATGAGACGAGTTAAAAGTGAACACATTTTAATACCACGATTTTAATTCAGGGAGTTTTATGGAGATTAATATAAAAAAACTGTTGCTTTAATTAGCAATGTGTGGCGGTGTCTAAATGTTGTGTTGACCTCACTTTTGCTGCAATAATCCATGATTAGCAATTTAGCTCAGAATTTGCATGTGCATGTCACTGAGGTTTAGCCAATGACGGAGGGGTGAGGGATGGGTGGGGTGGGGGGGGGGGGGGGAGGAGGGGAGGAGGCTGCCGTGGTTCCCGTGTGAACGTTTGGTGGGAGAGCAGACCTTCAGCAGTTTTCCCGTCATGATTTATGGTGTTTTGATAATAATAAAAAAGCCTGTTTGCAGTGTGCGTTAAGACGGTTGTGTTGTTTTTGGCCTTGTGTGCGTCATTGTGTGTAGCCATGCCTCTTGTGTTTGCAGTACGACGGCGTATTCGGGCCGTAGTAATCATGGAGCCGAGGGAGAGGGGGGGTTGTAATAATAATAGAAAAAACACTATTTCAGTGTCAAATTTAAGAGAAAAAACTCTTTGGATTTGTGAGATTATAACATTTTATAACGTGTAAATACATAAACAACAACTAAACAACAGCAGAGAGCAACATTGTGGTGACAGCAGCTCCTAAAGCTGTGTTGTGAAACTCCTCTGATGTTCTCTCTGTAGTATTCCATGAACATACTATATATATATATATATATATAGAGAGAGAGAGAGAGAGAGAGAGAGAGAGAAATAATAAATAAGTAAATATATAGAGAGAAACAACTTTTTAATCTTTAACCACACGAAGGCGTTTCTTTTCTTCCACTACAGAGTGTTTTCAAGGAGTCAGCAGGCGGTCAATGTAAGAAAAAAAACAGTGTTTTGAGAAAGTGTGAGTCACCACGAGGTCATTGCGGGCACACACACACACACACACACACACACACAGAGCGCGCGACAACGTGACGCTCCTGCCTGAGATAAAAAAAGAAACCACTATTTTTCATCAGCAATGTGTTTCAGAGCTTTTCTCAAAATATGACCCTTTTGTTTATAATGGCCCAATCACTGTAGTAAAGTAGGTTGTTATTGTTTTTCATGTGTGTGTGTGTGTGTGTGTGTGTGTTGACTGTTCCTCAGCCTCAGCAGGAGATCTGCTCGAGTGTTAACGAGGCTGTTAATTAGTGTACAGAATGTACATCTAACAAGACAAACACACACACACACACACACACACACACAGACACACACACAGACACACACTCATTTGCATAAGTATACAAACAAAGAAAAGAAGGGCAGATGGACAACAGCCTTCATTATGTGGATATCATAAACATGTGGCAGACATAGACATCTCTTTTCTTTCGAGAGGAGAGCGTGTGTATATGGAGAGATGGTGTGTGTGTGTGTGTGTGTGTGTGTGTGTGTGTGTGTGTGTGTGTGTGTGTGTGTGTGTGTGTGTGTGTGTGTGTGTGTGTGTGTGTGTGCGTGCGTGTGTGTGTGTGTGTCTGTATTGACTGCGTTGTTGAATGTGGACCAGTAGGACCGATGTTGCTCGAGGCCCCTCTCAGCGTGATGTGAGCTAACGTTCCCGTTCACGGAGAGAGACGAGCTGGAAGTGGAGACAGTTCTGAGCCTCCTGCCATCTGCTCACACTCACACTCTCACACACACTCACACTCACACACACTCACACTCACACTCTCACACACACTCACACTCACACACACACACACTCACACACACACACACACTCACACACACACACACACACACACACACACGCACACACACACACACGCACACTCGATACTCGTAACCTACTGCTGCTGTCAGATTCGAGACTCCTGCCTCCGAAATGTTTATTTTTTTTTGTGAGGAGCCGAGAAACATCCAGTCAGATATTCCAATTGATGCCGGGGCGTTTTGAGCCCACACACCGTGGTTCGTAATGGGCCCCTGGGGGCCACCGGCCATAAAAAAAATACAGAAAAAACACAACAGCTCTGAGAAGCGCAATTCAATTCCAGTCAGAAACAATAAAACATCCGCACTGGAGGTATGAGGTTGTTGCTTTCTGACTGACAGCAGCGCAGTGATGCAACGCTGCGTTCACTGTCCTGCCGCCGCAGCCGAATCCACGAGACTCCGCCCACACACAGCGCCAGCGTGGGATCAACTGAAGCTTCATCCCTCACAGCTCCGGCTTCAAGTATTCATGAAGGCAGACGAACAAACGGGCGCTAATGTTTATTTAATGCAGCCTATAGTGCGTTTGATAGGCAGTGCCCGAGAGAGGAGGCGTCAGGCAATCATCAAAAGGTTGAAATCACGTTGAGCCATGATTGATTGTTTACGAATATTTTGATCATGGTGGGGGGGAAGAAGAAAAAAATCACCCAAAATTGAGGGTTAGGGAGAAACGAGAGGACGAGTGCTGGAGCGAGAAGGAAAATAAAACTGACAAACAGTCAAACAAAACAAAAACACACATTCAGTGTGAAACAACAAATTCTCGTCTCCTGAGTTCTGCCCCAAACTGTCTCCTCCAGATAAAAGCAGGGCCGACATCCCATAATGTCTGAGATACCATCATGCGTCCGTCCCACACAGCACATTTATTACCCGGCGTTGCAGCAGAAAACTCATGAGACGGTAAATTCAAGCTCTCAAAATCTCCTGCGAGTTCAGCACCAAGGACAGCTCCTCTGCTGCTGCTCGCTGAGGGGGGAGGGGGGGGGGGGACGGGGGGGGCTCATGTATAAACTTGAGAGTCCGGACAATGTGGGACTTTGTGAAATGAATTACATTTCCCAGCATGACTAGTTCTGACTTAACGCCTGTAAACGCAGCATTCGGGTCTTTTTCGGTCCGGGGATGAGAAATCGAGGGATGACTGCAGGCCTCTTGTGGAGGCCGACAACACACTGCTGCTGTTGTCCGGAGCCGGAAAATCCCACAAGGAGGATTTAGAGCCATTCTGGATGTTAAACAGTAAATTATGGGGGAGGGGGGGGGAGTCAGGAGAGGCCATGTAAGAGTTCTCCAGGCTCGTCTTTGTGTCATTCAGCCGTACCGCACACACACAAAGAGGGCTTGTTGAACCCGTCACAGCTTACAGAGGTGATAGAGATGACAATAACCTCTCACAGCTGTGTGTGTGTGTGTGTGTGTGTGTTTGTGTGTGTGTGTGTGTGTGTGTGTGTGTAGGGGGGGTGACACAGCTGGCTCAGTGGTAGAGCGGGCATAGTGCCTCCGGGGTGTGAATGATTTGCCCTGACGGGCTCATGTGTGGACGAGTGTAACCTCCAGAAAATAAAACCAAGGGGCCCTAACCATCTGTAAGCTCATATCTCATATTCACTATTCACAACTATTCGTGAGAGTCACATGATCACATCGTTTCCTCGCGTGCCGACTTCACGACGGCGAGCACAGACGGAGCTTTGCAGGAGAAATGCAGCGATGGAAATAAGGAAAAGGTACTGACCTCACAGCTGGTCCAGAGGGAAGCAGGGAAGAGAAAGAAAAAGACACATTCAGGTTTTCACATCTTTAAACGAGGCTGTTACATCTCCTGTCAAGTCAAAGAGCTCTACATAAGATTGGGAGCATTTCTATATCAACATGGAGCCAGCTGAGCCGGCGGCTAGCGGCTAGTGGCTAGCGGCTAACAGCGCTACACAAAAGTACCGGCAGACCTTCCAGTGTTCACCTGAGGAGCCAGCCGCTGGGACACGCCCACATTCTCACGTATGGCGACTTTAAGCGTTTCATTTTTCTATCAACCTGTAACAAAACTGTAAAAGTAAAGCTAGCCACAACCCCCGGTGCCCAAGATAATAGCTTCAAACTGCTCCTTTTGCATGACAAATCCAACACACACACACACACACACACTAGAGAGGGTCTGATAAAAACATTCTCAAAGAGATTACATTACATTTAGCTGACGCTTTTATCCAAAGCGACTTACATGATATACAGTATACAGTAGACACAGCAACAGTGAGCAATTAGGGTTAAGTGTCTTGCTCAAGGACACAACGACGTGGACTGGCTGAGCCGGGGTTTGAACCACCGACCCTCTGATTGAAAGACTGACTTGCTAACCACTGAGCCACAGTCGCCCAAGAGATGGGTGAATGCCAGACCTGCTGCAGAGGAGCATCGCTCCCCGGCCTCCGCCGTGAATCACTCGCTCTTCACACACTCACGCACTCTCTTCCCTCACGTGCACACACTCACGCACTCTCTTCCCTCACGTGCACACACTCACACACTCTCTTCCCTCACGTGCACACCCTCGTATACGTTGCACATTCACGTAAAGCGTGCCCTTTCCGCCTGGCACGCTGCCAGCCGCTCACAGCCCATTACCGGAGCGTGACCCCTGCATGTGCTGGAATAAAAAGAAAAAAGGTGGGGAAGCATTTAACCTCCCGCCCCCTTTTCTTCACAGGAGCTCATCCTGAATATGGACCATCGGCGGCCAACGCTTTAGCTAGCGAGGACGACGCTGAAACAAAGTCCTCGTTGCAGCGGAGTCTCGTGCGCTCTAACCCCTTTGAAGTGCCTCTCTATTCCCGTCTGTGGGCTGCGATGGATTCACTCCCGCTGAGGTGTTCTATCAGAGAGAGCCTCAATCTACCAGACTGACGTTTAATCCCAAGCCTGGGCAGGTAGGGAAGCACACACACACACACACACACACACACACACGCACAAAACAAACACACTTTCAGCAGCTTGCATACGCACACAGCTACACAAATCAACCCCCCCGAGCACAGAGCCGCGGATCTTGCGGAGCGATGTGGAGGATGTGAATTGAACTACCGGAGGGAGACAGGCCGGGAAAGTGAAAAAACATAAAGCGATGAAAAAAGACGGGGAGGTAAAAAGCCCGGGAGGGAAAATGTTTCCCGCATCAATCTATCGGCCGAGACGTTGACAGAACGGCTCGGAGATACAGGTGGTCAAGGAGAACGGGAGCTGATGTAGCTTCCACGGGACTCCTCCGCCGGCAGCTGATGTCATCGGCCCTCAACCCCACATCCTCCACCCGGTCGTCTTCTCTTTGGCCGGACGGCGGCAAAGCAGAGGCCGGCCCCTTTAAACACTGACCCGAGCTTTGGGAGTCACTAGGTTAGCTTTAGTGCTGCTAGGTTAGCTTTTGTGCTGCTAGGTTAGCTTTTGTGCTGCTTTGTTAGCTTGTGTGCTGCTAGGTTAGCTTTTGTGCTGCTAGGTTAGCTTTTGTGCTGCTGGGTTAGCTTTTGTGCTGCTGGGTTAGCTTTTGTGCTGCTGGGTTAGCTTTTGTGCTGCTGGGTTAGCTTTTGTGCTGCTGGGTGAGCTTTTGTGTTGCTGGGTTAGGTTTTGTGCTGCTAGGTTAGCTTTTGTGCTGCTGGGTTAGCTTTTGTGCTGCTAGGTTAGCTTTTGTGCTGCTGGGTGAGCTTTTGTGTTGCTGGGTTAGCTTTTGTGCTGCTGGGTTAGCTTTTGTGCTGCTGGGTTAGCTTTTGTGCTGCTGGGTTAGCTTTTGTGCTGCTGGGTTAGCTTTTGTGCTGCTGGGTTAGGTTTTGTGCTGCTAGGTTAGCTTTTGTGCTGCTGGGTTAGCTTTTGTGCTGCTAGGTTAGCTTTTGTGCTGCTGGGTGAGCTTTTGTGTTGCTGGGTTAGGTTTTGTGCTGCTAGGTTAGCTTTTGTGCTGCTGGGTTAGCTTTTGTGCTGCTGGGTTAGCTTGGGTTAGCCCAGAGGAGCCTCGTCTTTTCGTTGCATCTCTTGTAAACAAGATGCAACGAGGTGCTTTTGTGCAGTTCTAGTGCAGCATCTCGACTATACCAACTAATTAATCGACTAGCTGGGCACGAGGAGGCCTGCTGATGGCAGACGTAACCCCACAGCCTCCATCCGGTGAGTCAGGCATGTGGTACTCATGTGGTACTCTACTCCAGGACACATTTAACACACATACCAGGTTTGAACCAGTCTTGTTCCCCCTGTCTTCACTTCTGCGTCTCGGCTTCTAATGCTCTTTGTAGAAGTCCTTGCAGCGTCCTCATTAGCGGTGGTGTCGTTCTCTCCACAAGTACTTAGCTCTTCCCTCCGCTGCCGCCGCCGACTTCTTTTAATAAGGTCATGCTGGGAAATCCTCGCTGCCCCCGTCTGCCCCGCGATTGTGCGGTAACAAATGACAATATTCTAACTGTGGTGATCAGACGCGTCGGCGGGTGGAGCGGCGTGAATGAGGAGAAGCCGTCTGAACCGGAGAGAATGAGTGAAGAGACGGCGAGAGAGGAGGAGGGAAAGTGAAGGGTGCAAAACAGAAAAAGCCGCAAGGTTTTGTGATCAATTTAAATTAGCGCCGGGCGTCACACAGGGTCTTATATTTGAGACGGCGTTAGAGCTCGATCAGACCCTTTCAGCGGCAAAGGTCCAACTAATCAAAATCCTGTGAACCAGTCCCGTCACGAAGGGGTTTCATTCTTGACGCCTCTCCTGCTGGACGCCGGCAGTCGATGTTTCACGGGTCGTGTTTTAGGTTCAGGTTCTGTCGGTTAATGCTCCTTCAATCGGTAACAATTGATTTGCCGCTTTTCCCTTTTACTCCGGCGCTCCGTTGACTCCGTGCCGCATTTTCGAAGCGTTGAATCCATCAAATGTTTTAATGTTTTGCGCCGTAAATTACTTTTTATTGAATTTCACGGTGGCTTTGCCAAAGTTTTACTGCCGCATTTTGAGCAGGTCATCGTTGAGCCGATCGCTCGTGGATGAGCTTATTTTCGCTCCTAGTAGTTTGAACCATCTTCTCCGTCATATAAAGGCCGATCAGAGGAGCCGACCAGGTCCTGAAGAGCCTGGGCGGATAATGAGACACCCTCTCATACAGAGGAACAAGACACTCAGACTTTTGTCGTCTCTTTGTCGTCGTTTTATGTTTCTTTGAGGTCTCTTTGAGGTCCCTTGGCCTCATCCAGCTGTTTTCTGTCCGAACGGCTCAAATGGCCCGAAGCTTGGGTGCAAATGTTAAAGTTACTGTGAGGACATGTTAGCTGGTTATGAAACAGTCACAATTTAATACGGACCAACAAAAGTAAACCAAACAATCTGCCAGACGAATCTCTCTAATTCTATGTAATTATCCTCAATGCTCCTGATCCGATCCACCGGGTCGGATTCTCCGAGTCATGCAGGTTCACCAGAAACTGCTTCAGCTCTGGAGGACGAAACCCAGGCCGTACTGCTGGGGACCCTGGATGGGAGGGGGGCACAGCAGAACCAGAACCAGGACTGAGCGTAGAAGACTTTCAAGACACCTGCTGCAGTAGAATCAGACGTTTTCTAAATGGACTCTGGTGCAGCAAAATGCGTTCAATGTTTTTTTTTAAACATCGTGTGAATGCTGCCATCACAAGTTGGTCTGGAAGCAGCAAACATGTCGCCTGAAAGATGCTTATTTTCTTTACTCTTGAATCCTGTTTTTTCCTCCTCATAGTGGGCTTTCTGTGTCTTAATATAAAACATAAATCCACATTGTTACTGATGTTAAAGCAACAACCTGGAAGCAAGTTGAGAACTCACTGATCTGAGCTATCGAAAAAAATAAATTCACTTATTCCATCTTCATGTGTTGAACGTTTGATTGGCTTAGCGGCTTTTGTAATTTGTGTTAAAAGGTAAAAGATTACAAGTGCACATGTCAAGGTGTCGACACCGCTGTGCAATTAAAACACACCTGATGGACTCAGAGAGACAACCCTGGTAGAGCGACAGAGACCACAGTGTGGAATCTGTTCCGCACTGAAGAGTGACACACTGGATGATTAGACAGCATGCTCATGACAGATGCCACAGGTACACACACACACACACACACACACACACTGGTGCTCCAGCTCAGTTACAACGCAGCATAATAAAGAAATGTCTGGCAGCTGCAGTCTAACAGCCGACTGCTCCTGAACATCCATAACATCAAGTCACTCCTGATAAAGACTCACAACCGAGGCGCACAGGCCTGCTACACAACTCCATAGCAGCTAACATTTCATTAAGGCTGTGTGTGTGTGTGTGTGTGTGTGTGTGTGTGTGTGTGTGTGTGTGTGTGTGTGTGTGTGTGTGTGTGTGTGAGAGAGAGAGTTAGACTGTGAGTGAGAGAGAAAGAGATTTTTGCCCTCAGGCTTTTCCTCTAATAAACAGTTGCATTAAAAGATTTCACCCACATGAACACACACAAAGATTTAAAAAACCTGCAGGCACACACACATACACACAGTCACACACACACACACACACTAGTGAGGGTTAACCCCTACTATAGCCTTTTATTAAACTCACATTAAAAACCATTACCAGTCAAGCAAGACGTGTAGGTACCTGTAGAGGCCGTGATTGTTAGAAAAATACACACATAATAAAAATAGATACTAAAATAGAGTTGTTACGATACCCGTTATCATATCAGTTATCGGCTAATTTATGCTACAAAGTCACAAAAAACACATGTCAGTTGGTGTACACAATCCGATGTCTTGTGCATGTTTAACTCTCAATAGAGATGTCTCTAAAGTCCATTATGGAAGTAGCACATGGTTAACCCAGTAGCATAAAGGTTAACCCAGTAGCATAAAGGTTAACCCAGTAGGTTAACCCAGTAGCATAAAGGTTAACCCAGTAGCATAAAGGTTAACCCAGTAGGTTAACCCAGTAGCATAAAGGTTAACCCAGTAGCATAAAGGTTAACCCAGTAGGTTAACCCAGTAGCATAAAGGTTAACCCAGTAGGTTAACCCAGTAGCATAAAGGTTAACCCAGTAGCATAAAGGTTAACCCAGTAGGTTAACCCAGTAGCATAAAGGTTAACCCAGTAGGTTAACCCAGTAGCATAAAGGTTAACCCAGTAGCATAAAGGTTAACCCAGTAGCATAAAGGTTAACCCAGTAGCGTAAAGGTTAACCCAGTAGCATAAAGGTTAACCCAGTAGCAGAAAGGTTAACCCAGTAGCAGAAAGATTAACCCAGTAGGTTAACCCAGTAGCATAAAGGTTAACCCAGTAGCACACAAGCTAACCTAGCAGCACAAAAGCTAACCTAGCAACACAAAAGCTAACCTAGCAGCACAAAAGCTAACCTAGCAGCACACAAGCTAACCTAGCAGCACAAAAGCTAACCTAGCAGCACAAAAGCTAACCTAGCAGCACAAAAGCTAACCTAGCAGCACACAAGCTAACCTAGCAGCACAAAAGCTCTGAGCTGAAGAACTACAGACATTTCAAACTAAAACAGGTGGTTTCTTGTTTATGTTTATATGATGGAACAGAGTTTTTTATTTATTCTTATATTATAACACTTTTTTAAAAAGCCCATAGATTTTGTAGGAAACGTGGCTGGAGATATGTCGACTTACGTCCCTTCAGCTTTCCCATTGCCGCTGTGAATGTAAACGGTTAAGCTCTTACAGAGGCCAGTTTATCTCACGGAGAACCAGAACCACCTAATGATGCCAAACACATCACATCCATATGAAGGCAGCTGTTAAATATTAATATATATTTTCCTTAACTTCACGTATCCATGATATCTGAGCGTCTGCAGATAAAAACAAAGCCTAAAACTGCTGACATTTCACAAGTGGAGAGACGATCATGCAAAACAGCTGAATACAAACAACCAGTAATACCATTTATGATGAGAATTTAAATGTATTTCTTTCAACTACACATTCACGTAGGAAGACCAAACCATCGGAGACCGGCTCCTTGATAGTATTCATGAACCGCCTCTTTAGCCGCCATGCATATGCATGGCGAGGTGTCAGCGAGCCGCGCTAAGTCTCTTTACAGCGGCTGTCACGAAGGCCCGATCCCCGACATTAGGGACAAAATTGTCTTTTTCATTGCCGGCGATTGGATTCATACATCCGTGTATGACGCCCTCGGGAGTCGTCGTTTAATCTGCGCTGCATCTTCTGGGGGTGAAGACAAAAGAAGAGCAGAGTTTCTACACCAACACATTTGGGTTTGGGCTCCACCACGTCGGGTGATTTTCAGCCGATATAAAGTACCTGATAAAAAATACTTCTCATCAGAATATGTTAAAATAAAACTAAACTCTTCTATTATCTTACAGTTTTTCTCAGTCGCTTTGGTGCATTTCTTAGATCAAAAGTGCAATTCTTGATACTACTTGTACAAATTCCAAATCATCTAGTTACTTGTGCACATCATTAAAGCAATTTCTTATTCCTTTGAACAAATTGCAATTGCTTTTGTACATATTGCAATTGATAATGTACAAGTGTCAGCTTTTTTCCACATTTTCAATTGCTCATGTCATGTTGATCAAAATATAGCAGATGGTTCTCTGTTGAATACTCTTACCCCTCAAAACATCTAGGCATTAGTTCCTTGCACAAGCCATTACATGCAAAATTGTTCAACTGTTTGTCATAAACTGTCAAGCATAGTTTTACACATTTGTATAAGCCCTTTTGTACAAAAAAGTGAATTGATGAATCGTGCAGGTGAAATTGACCCTCACTCATGAAGGAATGTAAAGTGTTAGTTCAACCAATAATCAACCAGTTGTCTAAATTGCTCAAAGGTGCAGGAACGTCTGGATGTGTAGAGACAGCACTAGAACAGTGCTGCGGGCAAAGTTGTGCCTTAGAGGTGTGTCCTGTGTTTCTTTCTAATTTAGTTTGTTTTCCTTTGTGCCCCTTGTCTTTTTCTTACTATAAATTATTTTCTTTTTTTCTTTCATAAAGTAGCAGAAGTAAAAGCTGTGAAAAACTAAATCCTGTCCAGTCTCTTTCAATCAATAACCTACATACAGTAATATGTAAATAGTACTGAAATTGATATATGCCATAGAAGCCTTGTGCATTTTCAATACAGTAACTGTCATCCAAACTGTAGTCTAAGTTTACATCAGGTAATACTGCCAAAGTACACAGTTACATTGACAACATGCCTAAACATTTTGACGACCTTGTTCGTGAACAATGACTTATCATTCTGATGACACTGACATGATCACTGACATGAATATTTACTTTTGAGAGATGTACTAAGGATTTTTAGTGGCTGACTAGCTTTAGAAACATATATATTGTATATTGCAGTTTGTACAAATTGTTCTGAGAAATGCACTTATTATTTTGCACGTGTTAGGGATGATGTGAAAACGCACCAAAGCGACTGAGAAAAACTGTAACCTATAGAATTTCTCATAAAACTAAAAACAGGTATCATTGGGGGACCCTGAAAAAAGGCTCAAAATCGAGTGAAAAATTAGAAAATCGTCAATAAAACATGATTAAAAACATAAATAATGGAGATATGAACTTGTTCTCTGATCCACATGTTCCTGGGACATGTGAGCCTTGTCCTGTGAAGGAAAAGTCTCCTTCAATGGGAAAACCATCCGGAATGTTTTCACCCTCTATCACTAACGTAACACGTGAAGGTTGAAACAACCAGGGATTGGAGCGGAGAGACACGCCCACCTTCAATAAAGACACGCCCACCTTACATAAAGACACACCCACCATCAATAAAGACACGCCCACTTTCAATAACACGCAACTCAGACAAAAGAAACACAACGAAAATAACGTAACCACAATTGCTCGTTGGTGTTCTCATGTTAATGAACCCCATCGCTCCCTTTTTCTCACAGTTTCTCATCCAAGCTTCTTCTTCTCTTTCTGTTTTTGTTAAAGACCATCCCCCGAGGGGTTTGCTTAACGCTCTCTCTGTTGTTCACACGTTGCGTGAAGACAAGGTGCAAATTGAAGTGGCGGGGCTTTTTTCTGAAAGACTGGCACTTTCTGTGAAAACAGACAACACATTAGCGATGATCAGCCAGTGTGTGGGAGACAAAACACATTCCTCTTAGGCCGTCTGTGAATAAACAGAAGAGGTGGGAAAAAGAAAAGAGGAAGAGGACGGTTCACAGATATTATGTGCAAAAACCAAAGCGACAGAGAACAGACACGGCTCCATAAAACTAGATGCACTGTCATGGGAGTGCATTTCTTTTTCTGCACGCACGCACACACACACACACACACACACACACACACACACACACACAGCCATAACTCATCCATTCAGCTTGTATTTCATTACGAGTCTCTGGAAGTGTTCTCTTATTCCTCATTGCAAAACAATTACTCCATCAGCTTTTTTCTTTTTTTTTTATTATTAAACAATGGACCGTGGGTTCGTCCCCGCGGCCCATTTCGTGCGTCTCATTTTATTACAATACACTCGAGATTAAATTATACTCTTTATTTCCATTTCCCTCTACGAGGAACTGACCTTCAAATGTATCGACGCAGATCAGAGCCCAGAGCCCGAGAACACTAATATATCCTTTTTTTTGGCTATTTGCGGTGAAATTACACGCAAGCGCGCAATATTGGAGAAAGAAAATGAGATGCATAATGAAGCTGTGATCCAAAGTCTATAATACATTTGCCACGGCTCGGACTTCTATTTCAATCCCTTCAATTTAGTGCAACGGTCTGAAACAAATTGGACTTGAAGTTATTTTGGCAACACAATTGAGAGCGTCCATCCTAATACATTTAGTGAGCTCTGTTAGCATGCAAGCATATTAAAGCATGTTTAGAGGTTGGAGTGTCCTTCAATAAGACAATAATTCATCCGTCATTAGGTTGAAACACTGCGCCGGCCGATGGGACGCGATTGAGCCCACAATTCATTGCTCCCATAACCTCAACTCTCCAGCTTACAGCCCATTACCTCACCCCTCACCCCCGAGGCCGACCTCCATAAAGGACCCGTCTCTGCCTGATCACAAATCAGCTCTCCGTCTCGACGAGCGAGCCCCGAACCCAGAGCAACAATCACACGTCTGACCCCGGTGCAGCGGTTGCAGAGCGGACCTGGCCGCAGGTTTAAGGATGAGCTGCCGTCACTGCGGCCGTGACCTCCGACCCCTGCCCCTTGATCCTGGATCCCATTGGCTGTGTCCTTCAGACTTATAAAAAAAATAATCTTCTTTTAGAGGAGAAGAGCGGCTTAAAGGTAGATTGCTCTCTCTCAGACGACTCCAGATGTGCATCAGTGTTGGAAATAGAGGACATATTTGAGTCAGACGTCACTTATCACGCGACGAAGACAAAGAGTCGATCGACGAGGCGATGGCGGGGGATTCGGCGTCAAAGTGAAAAGCGAAATAGCGCCGAGCTGGGAATTTATTTGGGACGTAAACCCGGAGCTAAGAGGGAACCTGATAACATTAATGAGGCAATCTGTAAACTTTGGCTGCTGAAGGTGGCAGCATCTGGCGGCAACGCCTCTGATCTACACACTCACACGTACACACACACACACACACACACACACGCTCACATACAAGAGCAAGGTTGCCAAAAACGGACCTCGCAGCGGGCGCTCAAACACTCGGCTTCCACAAACATCGAGCGCCACGGACGAAAATGTCTTCTTGTAAAACGAGTCTAGAACACTGGCCGGGAAAACGTCAGACTAGCAGAGCCGGGGATTGAACCACCGATCCTCTGATTGAAAGTCGGACCTGCTAACCCCTGATCCACAGTCACACCTACATATCCTTTAGGGCCTCCTCTCTGACGGTCTTTGTTGTATGAACACAACATTGAATGTGACACTTTTAATGTGATTCTTTGTGTCGAAACTCAGTTTTACAGCTCGGTCGATTGAATAAACTGATAGATTAGTGGAGGAAATTGTTTGAGCGTTAGAATGTCTTGTTTTTGTCTCATTGTTTTTGTGTAGTAAACCTACACAAAGCGAGAGATCAAACCTTGAAAGCATGCAAAGAGATTAAGATGTTTTCATATTTTCTTCCTTCATGGGCTGCAGGGAGTTCCTTTGCAAGATGACTTCAAACAATAAGCACACAGTCATCTGCAAATGTTTGGAGATCTTATTCTAAGGCTCATTATTGAAAATGTAAGAAGAAATATGAGAGACCTACGTACATATTTTATTGTAAAGAACAAGAATAATAACTATTTATTGCAGCTATTTGTAACACGGTTGCAAAGTGCTCCCCCGCCCCCCACTCATAACAAGAGACACAATCAAAGTCACAAAAGAGCAAACTTTTATGAAGATTTTTTTTAAAGAAATCTGCAAGACTGTTTGTTTGTACCCATCTAAGCAGACAGGATGTGTTCACAGACACACACCGTAACACACTGTCACATCCACTGTTGTGCGCTTGTCTCGGGTCTTGTTTGACACTCGTCTTTTCACGGGGGATTTTTTTGATACGTCACTGTCGGACAAACAGGTGTCAGGAATAAAAATGAGTGACAGCTGAATCCAGCTCAGCTGCTTCGGTGTCAGAGTCTCACTGCCGGCTCACTGTCACCGTGTCGGCTCTTTAATGTGATTCGCTCAACATGTCTGCTGTTAAAAAGGCTGATTTAGCGCATTTCATAAATTTAATTTTCAAATCAGTGTTGGTTTTTGTAAAAAAAAACTTGTGTCATTTCCTGTCAAGTGCTCGCAATGAAAAAGTGTAACTGACTATAATGAAAACTTTTATTTTCATAGTATTTTATACTCTATACTGCATGTACGCATTATCTATACTGCATGTACGCATTATCTATACTGCATGCATACATTATCTATACTGCATGTATGCATTATCTATACTGCATGTACGCATTATCTATACTGCATGTACGCATTATCTATACTGCATGTACGCATTATCTATACTGCATGCATACATTATCTATACTGCATGTATGCATTACCTATACTGCATGTACGCATTATCTATACTGCATGTACACATTATCTATACTGCATGCGTACATTATCTATACTGCATGTATGCATTATCTATACTGCATGTATGCATGCATGTACGCATTATCTATACTGCATGTATGCATTATCTATACTGCATGCATACATTATCTATACTGCATGTATGCATTATCTATACTGCATGTATGCATTATCTATACTGCATGTACGCATGCATGTACACATTATCTATACTGCATGTATGCATTATCTATACTGCATGCATACATTATCTATACTGCATGTATGCATGCATGTACGCATTATCTATACTGCATGTACGCATGCATGTACGCATTATCTATACTGCATGTGTGCATGCATGTACGCATTATCTATACTGCATGTACTCATTATATTGGATGCATGTACGTATTATATATGATGCATGTACATATTATATATGATGCATGTACGCAATATAAATGATGCATGTACGTATTATATATGATGCATGTACGTATTATATATGATGCATGTACATATTATATATGATGCATGTACGTATTATATATGATGAATGTGCGCAATATAAATGATGCATGTACGTATTATATATGATGCATGTACGTATTATATATGATGCATGTACGTATTATATATGATGCATGTACGTATTATATATGATGCATGTACGCATTATCTATACTGCATGTACACATTATCTATACCGCATGTAGGCATTATCTATACTGCATGTAATCATTATCTATACTGCATGTAATCATTATCTATACTGCATGTAATCATTATCTATACTGCATTTAATCATTATCTATACTGCATGTACGCATTATCTATAATGCATGTACGCATTATCTATAATGCATGTACGCATTATCTATACTGCATGTACGCATTATCTATAATGCATGTACGCATTATCTATAATGCATGTACGCATTATCTATACTGCATGTACGTATTATCTATACTGCATGTACGCATTATCTATAATGCATGTACGCATTATCTATAATGCATGTACACATTATCTATACCGCATGTAGGCATTATCTATACTGCATGTACACATTATCTATACTGCATGTAATCATTATCTATACTGCATGTAATCATTATCTATACTGCATGTAATCATTATCTATACTGCATGTACGCATTATCTATAATGCATGTACGCATTATCTATAATGCATGTACACATTATCTATAATGCAT
>CM042217.1:3247955-3300455 GCA_023566465.1 Cottus gobio
CAGGGTCCATGATACCTGTTTTTAGTTTTATGAGAAGTTCTATAGGTTAAAATACTAGAAGAGTACTTCAATGTGCCTTGTATTGTTGTATTTTCATATATTTCATCAGGTACATTATATCGGGTTCCTTGTGTCGCACTGCAACAACTTTCGTTATAATTGGTTGGAGCCATTTAGCGTTTCTCTCTTTCTCTCTTGGTCATTTCTCTTTTTGAAACCCCCGACGTCTTCCCCGCCGCTGCCCTGTGGAGAAACATGAGAGGAAAGCGACGGGGAAGAAAGGAAGCGGGCGTGTCCCACTGGGAGCAGGTGAGGAAGTAAAGAAAAGGAACAGGAAAGAAAGACGAACAATGGAGAACGCTGCTTCCGAGAACCGAGCGACTTCCTTCTGCTGCGGCTGGAAAACAACGGCGATGCGTCTGTCTTCTCCGTCCTGCTGCAGGACATGCATATTCATGCATATTCATCTTGAAATGGGGGCGCACGTGTTGGTGTGCACGCGTGTGCCCACATATGCATGTGCACGTACATGTGCACGTACATGTGCATATACATGTGAACATACATGTGCACGTGCACGTACATGTGCACCCACTGCGGCATGCAGCCGAGGGTCGAGATGCATAATCTGCATTCATCAGCTCGTTAAGGATCATAATGAGTTGATAGCAACATGCAAATTGGGCTTGTGACAACAAACAAAACAGGCGAGTAAAGGAGGCTGGGGACACATAACGCACACACACACACACACACACACACACACACACACACACACACACACACACACACAGGATCTCATATTCAATATGACGCCCGATATTCTTCAAAAGAATTCTGAGAAGCAAGATGCACAAAAACGGGCCGCTCGTTTCTTCTTCTGCACTTTGTGTTACGCAAGTGTGCGCTCGTGCGTGTACGTGTGTGTGTGTGTGTGTGTGTGTGTGTGTGTGTAAACAGCTGCACAGCGTGTGATAATAGGTGTAACATTGCACTCGGCTGCAGTCCGAGCTTCCTCCGCTCGCTCTGACATTCCCGTCCGTGGGGAGGCGGTGATGATCCTGGAGGCAACACCGACGCTCTCTTCCGCTTTTCGTTTTTTTCTTCATCCGGCTTCTTTCTGTCTGGCTGCAGCTTCATCGAGGAACTTACTTCAGACTGACATGACTGTGGAGAGGAGGGCAGCTGATGTGTTGGAGGGGAAAATATAAATAGAAGACGGAAAGCGAGACAGATGTTGTTTTACTCACAGACGTATGAAATGGACCGACCAGACTCAACGGGTCGGGTCTACATCTTGACAACCACGTGGTCTTTGATTAACGAGATAACGAGCGCTCTGATATTTCTCGTGTTATGAGGATCCGATCAGAAACACGTGACGTGCCGTTAACTTTTTTGAGGCCAAACGTTCCCAAAACTAACCCAATGGAGACGGAAATCCAGTCAAGGAGTATGGAGCTGAATCCAGGCCCTATGTTTTGTTAAAAATCAAGTTTTGTAAAAATTCAACGATGTATTCGAAATAAAAACAAGTGTATGAAAAGTTTTTTGGGGGTTAAATATAATTTTGATTCCGTTTTTTTTTTTATTATTATAACATATATTTTTTCCGTTTTCAGTAACATATTTTATATTTTCAACTTTCACTCTTTTTTTTTTTACAGTTAAAAGTTTTTTTTCAGGTTCAAGTTTTTTTTTTCCGGGTTCAAATATTTTTTTCGAATGAACAAAACATATGTCCTGAATTGAGCTCCATAAAGGAGCCGATGAAGCTGCACCGAAAGGCAACAAGGAAACTCGTGAAGACTCATTAGGGACGCCAAATAAACCGGCATCTTTGAGCTTGGACTCCAAATGATGCTGCAGAGTGACACGTGACACACAAACATGTCACAGTTCACGATATTTAGCCAAATAATAACCGAGTATCGACCAAAACATTTCAAACACATGTTCAGTGTTGGCAACACGAAGCTGGCGACGCCCCCTTTCTAAGTTAAGTGTTGAGCCCTGCAAGCGCGTGAATCCACGAGGAGATCGAGTCAATAAACTGGTGGAACATAAGGAGATTACTGCATGAGGAGAATGGAGGAAGGCAGAAATCCCAGCATGCATCTGGAAAACACATCTGATGAGACAAGTAGAGATTAGAACTCGGGAGGTAGAACGTAAGCAGTTAAGAGAGGACAAGTTGTGTTCTCTGCCAGGAATGAAGTAATCCTGCACATGCTGCAAGTATGAACAACGCACACACACACACACACACACACACACTACAAGAGGGAGAACGGGTTCTCTCGGGAGTGTGTATGTTGCTCAGAAAACAGGGTTTGCATAAACATGCAGATTACAGCTCATGCATACGCAGGGTGGTGCACGGCTAACAATAAGGGAACGAGCAGAAAGGGCTGGATGAGACACACACACACACACACACACACACACACACGGCCTGTCAGATTGACAGGCTTCGTTGTGGGCGGGCTGTAGCGTATTTCCATGCGCTGTCACGGTGATTTCACACAACTTAACCTGTATTCCTCCCTCTGTGATGGTGGTGTGTGTGTGTGTGTGTGTGTGTGTGGGGGGGGGGGGGGGGTGATGAGCTGGAACACTTGTACTCGCCTCCTGCTCGAGGAGCAACAATCTCTAGGGACTCATCTCCCTTTACTGCCTGCACTGTGTGTGTGTGTGTGTGTGTGTGTGTGTGTGTGTGTGTGTGTGTGTGTGTGTGTGTGTGTGTGTGTGTGTGTGAAGTAAATGGCATTTTTCAAAGCAGCAGTGGGCATCAGGCCACTGATGAGCTCGTCCTGTTGGGTGGAGCACGTGAAGAGGGAGGGGTCACAGGGGGGAGGGGCCACAAGGGGGCGGGGCCACAGTGTGAGAGGTTCGAGAGCACCAGGCTCTCAGTTCTGACTTCTCCTGAAGTTCCTGTCTCCCTTCCCGTCCTCCTTATATTCCAACATGCTGAAACAAATTCAAAGTGAACTCGACTCCCAGAGAACTGTCCGCCATATGGCCCGAGAAAAAGAAAAAAAACAGAAAAGGGTTTTAACATTCAAATTCCATACCGGCACATTCATTAGTATTCATGAATATGCAAATCCAACTGTCCCAGTTGCCATAACGATGCGGGCCCCAACTGGGAGGTGTCAGCGGTGTCAGGAGAGGAAAGAGGAAAAAAAGCCAACGCCCTTCCGGTGGCCGGGGCAGTGCGTTTGTGTGTGTGTGTGTGTGTGTGTGTGTGTGTGTGTGTGTGTGTATGTGTGTGTGTGTGTGTGTGTGTGTGTGTGTGTGTGTGTGTGAACCTCAAACAGATGCTCCTGTATATTTATGACCTGTTTGACTGCTGTCTCAGAGCACAGGGAATAAAACCAGTCCCACACACACACACGCACACACATGTACACACACATGCGCACACACAGTTTGAAGGACTTGTGAACAACCTTAACAGATATAAAGTAAGATGCAGAGTAAATACAAATCTCAATGTGGAGAGTAATGACTGAAATGAAGAGGTGCGACAGTATCAAAGTGGAGCTCCTCCACAATGTACAGTAGTGTATAATGTCCCATGGAGGGAATGAACACACACACACACACACACACACACACACACACACACACAGAGTCAATACATATGCAAAGTTCCTCTGCAGGAAGTTGCTGTGTCAGCAGCTCTAGCGGCTCACAGCAAAATGAAGGGTAATCTCCAGGTAGAGAGAGTGCTTAGGGCGCAGAAACACACACACACACACACACACAGGGAGGAAGAGAGCAGCAGCTGAATGCTTCAGCACAGTAAAAGAAAAAGAAGAGAAGAAGAAGAGGAGGACTCACAGTGGACACAAACTTGACAGGTTTTCATGCAGAGCGACACCATGGAGTCATTCATGACTTCACTGAGGCAACGTATCCCCAATACAGGAGGAGGAGGAAGAGGAGGAGGAGGAAGAGGAGGAGGAGGAGGGTTTGTATGTGACAAAGTCTCTTCTCAGGCAGAGTGAGGTGTTAGCGACGTACAAAAGCGACTTCAAAACGAGTTTTGGGAAAACGTTCTGCTTTGAACAGACCTGCGGTCGGTGGGCGGGGTCGTGCGGTCGGTGGGCGGGGTCATAGGGTCGGTAGGCGGGGTCGTGCGGTTGGTGGGCGGGGTCGTGCGGTCGGTGATGTGCGATTTCTTTTATAAAACACGAGTTTCGGGCATCGGTGAACAAACACTTCAGCTTCGACCAATGTGCAGGAAGGAGGAAGTCCGGGAGCTTCAGCCCCGAGTGAAGTCTCCCAGGAACGACAAAGTCGATCTTTGGAAATCACAAATGTGTAAAAAAAAGAAAATATATATATTTCTGAGTTACAAAATTAGACGTAGGTGTCCTGAAGGTTGAATCCTCAGCTTGTCCAATGAGAATGAAAGCAGCCGGTGAAATAACAGGTTTTGAGGAGTCAGCAGTCCAATAGACCTCAAAAACACAAATTACTTAAAACCAAAATATGAGTTTTCCATTTTGAAAGCAAAGTTCTTTTGAGACACAACTTCCGTTTTGACCTTTAAAGTTATTTTGAAGTCATTTTCTTTTGTTCATATTTTTAATTTCTTTCCAAATGATGTTTTTCTAACAGAGAGATGATTTGGAAAATAAAACAGAAACGTAGATCTTTGTTAAAGGTCTCGACACTACAAAGGTGAACAAAGTCTGGTTTCAATTCATCAAACTATTTCTATCTTTTTTTTTTAAGGGTTCTCGTTTCACCGTTCAGGCGTCAAAAGTTTTCCCTCAAGAAGCAAATGACAAAGTATTCCTTTAACCTGATCACCGCGGCGGCTCCGGGGAACAGAGAGAATCGAGGTGTTTTATTTTGAAGGGGCGATGCGACGCCGGGGGATTGGTCGAGGGGTTCACCGTAACCCGGTTAGAGCTCGAGAGCCGGAGATATGGAGACGGATGAGGACGCTGCTGTAACTGTGTCTGAGGACGACCTCATGCTCACACATTACACACAGACACACACAGACACACACAAACGCACACATTACACACAGACACACACAGACACACACAAACGCACACATTACACACTAAAGATGTCAGGAAGTGAGTTGAATAAACGTTTGAATTCAATTTAAAAACAACACAATGTTCTCCCAGCAGCTCAATATGTCTCTGCACTGTATGATTCATATAATATCTCTATGAAATACTGATAAACGATGGTTTTAATACCAATGAGGATGTCTTTATTGACGAGTGGATGATTAAAAACCAACGAAGAAGATATCAAACGTGCAAAATAGATCTTGGAAGAATTATCAAAAAAGTATTTTTGAGTTTTTCCTAAAACTTCAACAACAATCTGATGTAAAATAAGTTTGACAAAAATTATTGAAAAAAAATTTGCTTGACGAGATTGATTAAAATATTCAAATACAAAGTTGAAAAAAAGGACTTAGGCTCAATTTAGAGAATGTATGACTAAATTTGCATTAATTAGCATCTTTGAATCCATATTTAATCACATAAATGTATCGTAACTGTCTAATAAATACATTTCCCTGTCAGTTTGTGCTGCTGGTCCACAGCCACGAGATAAAATATGTTTCATAACCATTTAAATCTGGACATAACCAGATAAAGGGATGGATCAAAGCCCCGCTGCTTCAGATCCGATACCCCAGAGACCGGCCCACATGTCACCGGTCCAAGAGCCGTGTGGCCCGGGAGGGAAGAGAAGAGGTTATTGATAAAAGGAGGAACACACACACACACACACACACACATATGCATATATAACATGCACTGACAGACTCACCTGAAATTGTCATACATCATTACTGAGTTCACCACAATCAATACCCAATTAACATGCTCTAAATATGGCCCGTTGACACACACACACACACACACACACACACACACCCGTATTGACACTAACTAGAAGGGTGTCGGGCTGAGCGCGGCGGTCCGGCGTTCCTCAGCGGAGCACAAGTGGAATAACACGTCTCCTCTTTGTGAAGGCTTGACGGGTGTTGCCCGCTAATTATTCCCCCAGCTTCTTCCTGCGGTGTCACGGATATATCTTCCCCCTCTCAAACAGCTGCTCTGCTAATTACCTCTGGTGCCAGTACTGTGTTCTCTCTCTCTCTCTCTCTCTCTCTCTCTCTCTCTCTCTCTCTCTCTCTCTCTCTCTCACCCATGCTCCCTCTCCTCCCTTCTCCATACTGTCATAAGACGGCACGCCCCCCCCCCCCCCCCCCCCCACACACACACACACACACCTGTTTGTGTGAGCTGACTGTGGTGCCAAACTAAGGCGGCGGGATTTGCCTGTCATTCAAACCCAGACGCCGGCGACACACACCGTGGCTACACACACCGTGCCGACACACACCGTGGCTACACACACCGTGGCTACACACACCGTGCCTACGCACACCGTGCCAACAGACACACACGTGCCAACAGACACACACAGGGAGCGAATACAGACGCTTGCAGGTTAATTGACTTCTCTTTTTGCTGTGAGGTATTCTGATGGAGTCAGCACATTCAGAGGAGAAAGATGCTCTCTCTCTCTCTCTCTCTCTCTCTCTCTCTCTCTCTCTCTCTCTCTCTCTCTCTCTGACTGACAGAGCGTGTGTGAGTTGAGAGCAGGTGGTGGCAGAGCGTTTGTGTCTGTAGTGTTTTGTTGTTAATGTTATATTTTCACATAGTTTAATAATCACAGTTTCACAGTAGTTTATAGTTTAGTGTTTGGGTATTTTGTGGGTTTATTTTTTTCTTTTCTTTCTCACCGGCGTCTGCCGGTAGCGTGGCAGGCGCCATGGCTAGCGGGTGCTACAAACACCTCACCCGCAAACACGGTGTAAAGGTGTGTGCCACGTTCCCCTGCAGCGTGGAGGACATCGGCCTCGCTGTGGGGGAAAAGGTCGGCCACAGCGGCGTCGTGTCGGCCGCACGCATGAACAGTGCCGTGGTTGTTTTCCTGGACCGGGTGGAGAAGGTGAACTCGGTGGTCGAGACGGGCATCACCGTAAACAGCTGTTTCGTGCAGGTACTGCCTTTATGCCAACCCGCCACCAAGGTAGTCCTCTCGAACGTCCCCCCCTTCATCACCGATGAGTTCCTCAGCAGAGAGCTGTCCAGACACGGGAAGGTGGCGTCCCCGATCCGCAGGATGTTGTCTGGGTGTAAGTCTCTATTGCTGAAGCACGTGGTGTCCCATCGCAGGCAGCTGTATATGATACTGAACAACCGGAACGAGGAGCTCAACCTCCGTTTCATTGTGAAAGTAGATGATTATGACTACACCATATACGCCACTTCAGCGGGCATGAAGTGCTTCGGTTGTGGAGAGGAGGGACACTCGGTGAGGACCTGTCCGAAGCGGAGCGAGCCGGCTCCGCCCGGCCCGGGAGCGGCTGCGGCTGCTGACGCGGGGGCCCCCGCCGCTCCACCGGTACCGGAGCGGCGGAGGGCTCCCGCCTGGGGGGCCGCTGCCGCGGGGGTGGGCGCCCCCATCGTGCGGCCGATCGCGGCTCCGCGGAGCTCTCCGCGGAGCTCTCCGCGGAAACCCGTCGCTGTGGCCGGACCAACACAGGGGGTGAGTTCAGTTGGTGCACCAGGGGTGGAGGTAGTTACGGGTGAAAAGGGGGTTTTGGGTGAGGGTATTGTGCGTAAAGAGGGGGTGGTGGGTAAGGAGGTTGTTCTGGGAGGGGCGGGTGTTCTGGGAGGGGTGGGGGAGAAGGAGGTGGGGGGTGGTGTGAGCGATGGGTGTGGGATACAGGTGGAGGAGAAGGCAGGTGAGGGGGTCGCGGAGGAGAAGGCAGGTGAGGGGGTCGCGGAGGAGAAGGCAGGTGAAGCAGGTGGGGAAAAGGAGCAAGAAAAAGACGGGGGGGAGCGCAGTGCGCTGTGGAGTGAGCAGGTGGAGGAGGCGGAGATGGAGGAGGAAAACGAGGGGGGAAAAAAAAAAGTACAACAAAACGCAGGAGGTCGAACAGGGTGGTGGCGATGAATGTGGGTGTGACTGATGAGAGTGCGAATGATGAGTGTGTGTCTGATAGCAGTGATGTTCCGGTTTTTAGCAGTAGTCAAAAAAGAAAGATGTTTACATCAGAAAAATTAAAATCGTTTTTAGCACAAACCAAGAACCAGCATGGGGTGAGCACTTCCCAGACCTAGGTCTTTTTATTGCCTCGGCCAGACTCCACATGAGCCAGAGGGAGGAGTCTGGCCTCACAGACCAGGAGGCTTTTAGACTGAAGAAACTTGTGCTTAAGGCAAAGCGTCAGCTGAGCAGTGATGGAAAGGGCAGCTTGGGATATTTTATCTAAGTTACTGTTTTATTGGTTGGTTTTTACTTTAATTTTATCCACCATGGATGTTTTTAAGGTGGGCCTGTCCAATGTAAATGGTGCCAGAGACGTCCGGAAGAGAACGTCTATCTATGAAACATCCAAAATGAAGAAGATAGACGTTCTCTTCCTACAGGAGACACACAGTGATTTTAACAATGAGTCTGACTGGAGGAGGGAGTGGGAAGGGGAAATCATTTTAAGCCACAACACCTCCCTTAGTGCAGGAGTGGGCTTCCTCTTCTCACGGGCTTTTAAACCCAACGCACTGGAGGTCCAGCATTTTATCGAGGGGAGGCTTCTTTTAGTCAAAGCTCGGTTCGACAAATTTTCTGCTGTTTTTATCAACGTTTATGCTCCAACATCCGGTGCAGAGAGGAAGCAGTTTTTACTCAAAGTGAATGAGGTTTTAAATGGTTGCTCCACGGAGGATTTTTTATTCTTGGGGGGGGATTTTAACTGCACAGAGGATGCAATTTTAGATCGTAATCACGCAGAGCCTCATCCAGCCTCTCAGCACGCCTTGAAGCAGCTGGTCCGCTCTCACGGCCTGGTGGACGTGTGGAGGAGGATGCACCCAGACTCCAGACAGTACACCTGGTCCCACCTCAGAGAGAGCAGGGTCTCCTCAGCGAGGTTAGATCGTATTTATTGTTTTAAGCATCATTTTAGCATTTTTAAGAGTTGTGCTATTATGCCGGCTGGTTTTAGTGATCATTCTCTGGTTTTAGCTCATGTTCTTATCAGGAACATTTTACCCAGAAGTGCGTATTGGCATTTTAATTCTGTTTTAACATTTGATAAGAGTTTTAGAGAGGTTTCTATTTATTTTTGGGGTACTTTTAGACAGAGGAAGGGTGATTTTAGCAGTCTTAAGCAGTGGTGGGACCATGGTAAGACACAAATAAGACTACTGTGTCAACGTCACACGTGATAGCACCAGATCTATGAAAGAGCTAGAGACCGAGATAGTGGAACTGGAACATTTAAGTGAGTCCACAGGAGATCGAGGTTATATTGAAAACCTCAAAGAGAAAAAGAGGGCTTTAGCCGACCTGCTGGATAGTAAGGTGCAGGGCGCCCTGGTCAGGTCCCGGTTCCTGAACATCACAGAGATGGATGCTCCCTCTAGCATTTTCTTCAGTCTGGAGGAAAAGAACGGGCAGGGGAAAGTAATCCACGCACTGCTGTCTGACACAGGGCAGGAACTGACGGAACCGGGCCAGATACGGGGGCGAGCTGTGAGCTTTTATCAAAATTTATACTCCACGGAATACCAGGAAGAGCCAGCTCTCCTGGAGAGTTTCTGTGGAGGACTGCCCCAGGTCTCTGAAGAGGCCAACTCACAGCTCCAAGGCCCCCTCCAGATGCAGGAGCTGCTGGCCGCCCTGCAACGCATGCAGGGGCGGCGGGCTCCTGGCATCGATGGCCTTACGGTTGAATTTTATAAGGCCTACTGGGACATCCTCGCAGAGGATGTCTCGGAGGTTTTTAATGAGTGTCTGGCCTCTGGTTCCATGCCAGTGTCCTGCAGGAGGGCAGTCCTCACTTTGCTGCCCAAAAAAGGAAACTTGCAGGACATCAAGAACTGGCGCCCTGTGTCACTGCTCTGTGTGGATTATAAACTCCTGTCCAAAGTATTGGCCTCCAGGCTGGGAAAAGTTATGGAGCAGGTCATCCACCGGGACCAGACCTACTGCGTCCCCGGCAGGTCCATGGTGGACAACGTCCACCTAATTCGAGATGTTTTGGATGTCTCTAGTTCATTAGGTGTAGACGCTGGTTTGATTTCCCTGGACCAGGAAAAGGCTTTTGACCGCGTTGAGCACAGCGTCTTGTGGAGCGTGATGGAGAAGTTTGGGTTCAGCGCGGGCTTCATAGCTAAGATCAAGGTGCTGTACAGGGATGTTGAGAGTGTGCTGAAAATCAACGGCAGTCTGAGTGCTCCTTTTAGAGTGTGTAGAGGGGTCCGGCAGGGCTGTGCTCTGTCTGGGATGCTCTACGCTCTCTCCCTTGAACCTCTCCTCCACAAGATACGTTCCAGCACTCAGGGTTTGTTTTATCCGGGTTTTAATAAAGAAATGATTTTATCTGCTTATGCAGACGATATTATATTTTTTATTAAAAACCAAAGTGAGGTCAACATTTTAGCAGGTATTATACAGGATTTTAGCTCAGCATCGGCAGCGAGGGTCAACTGGGGAAAGAGTGAAGCCCTCGCTGTCGGTGAGTGGGGCGGCGGTCTCCCAGTTCTCCCCCAAAACCTGGAGTGGAAGAGAGGAGGTTTAAAGTATCTAGGGGTGTTTTTGGGAGCAGACCATATAGTGAAGAAGAACTGGGAGACCGTCACAGAAAAGGTCGAAGAGAAACTAAAAAAATGGAAATGGCTGCTCCCCCAGATGTCACTTAGAGGGAGAGTGCTGGTTTTAAACAACTTGGTAGCATCCCAGTTGTGGCACCGGTTAGCCTGTGTGGACCCCCCCTTAGGCCTACTTGCAGACATCCAGAGGAAGATGGTGGACTTCCTCTGGGGGGGTCTGCACTGGGTGCCACAGGGGGTGCTGTTTTTAGCCAGGGAGGAGGGGGGACAGGGCCTTGTCCACCTGGCCAGCCGGACTGCCACTTTTAGACTACAGTTTATTCAAAGGTACCTCACAGGCCCGGCAGATCTGGTGTGGAGAGATGTGGCCAGCAGCAGCAGAGGCGTGCCAATAACCTGGGGTTGGATGATGCTCTGTTTTTAACTGATCCTAAAGTTTTCAAATTAACTATGTTGCCTCCTTTTTATCAGGGTGTCTTTAAGTCATGGGCCCTTTTTAACCACAAAAGGTGCCCAGAAGCCAACTCTCTGCACTGGTTGTTGAGAGAACCACTGGTCAACGGAGCCAGGCTGGACGTCAGCAACCACACCACGCACGGCCTGACGGCGGCGCTGATCCAGTCTGGAACCTTGACCCTGCAGCAGCTGGTGGATGCAGCGGGGCCGGCACTGACCAACACCCAGGCCCTGGGTTCTCTGCTGGGGCTGCAGTCTCTCCGGGTGGCAAGCAGGATCCTGGAGCTCTGGTCCAAGAGGCTAACAAAGAAAGACAAAGACCTCCTGATGGGTGGCCAGACCAGGACCAGCCCGGATGCTGCAGACCCCTACCCGGACATCATCCTGAGCCCAGGGTTGGGAGAAAAGACCGGCCCCCTTCTGAGAGTCATCCACGCAGAGAAACTAACAATAATGAGAGCGGACAAAGAGACTCTGTACCGCAACTGCGTGAAGTGCATCCACCAGGCCGGACTGAGCGGCAGGCCTCCAACTGTGTGGACCAAGAGATGGGGACAGGATGGACCCAGCCCACAGTGGAGGATTTTATACAAAGCCCCCCTCAAAAAACGGACAGGTGACCTCCAGTGGAGAATCTTGCACGGTGCCGTCGCTTCCAACGCTTTTATTTCTGTTCTTAATCCAACTGTTTTTAGCGGGTGTCCATTTTGCGGCGTACGTGAGACAGTTTACCACGTTTTTACTGAGTGCAAGAGACTCACCGGTCTCTTCTCTCTTTTAACATCGGTTTTTACACGTTTTAACGTTGTTTTTACTGAGAGGATTTTTATCATGGGAGCTGGCTACAACAAAAATTTTAAAATCAAGTGGCAGCTCCTCAACTTCCTCTCAGCCCAAGCTAAACTGGCCATTTACACCAGCAGGAAGAGGAAGGTGGAGCAGGGGGAGGCGCAGCAACAGAGACATCATTTGAAACTCCGACAATAAGAAACAAGACAACGCAGTGCCACCGTCTGATCTCAACCGAGGATTTTACTGTGGTTTATGCCGCAGAGGAGGAAGAAGGAAGTGGTTCATGGCGGCTTTGAGGAGCCCAACAACCCGAGACGATGCACAGTGAGCTGCTAATTGAACTCTCTCTCTCTCTATATATATATATATATATAATTTATTTTTTAAACCGTGAGACCTGATTCCTACAGCCTCTAGAGTTACGGAGGATGTAAAAAACATTACAAAATAAAAGCCCGCACCTGGAGACTCATCGTAAACAGAGCGGCTCACCTCGAGGCCTAAACAGGATTGTGTGTGTCGGACATCGCCGGCGGTTACCCGGCAGCAGCATCTGCACCGCTCACCTCTCCATTACGTCCATATCTATCATCCATCCATCCATCCTCATCTCCAGCCTGTCAGAGCAGCCCAGCATTGTGTGTGTGTGTGTGTGTGTGTGTGTGTGTGTGTGTGTGTGTGTGTGTGTGTGTGTGTGTGTGTGTGTGTGTGTGTGTGTGTGTCACGGCCATCTCCCGCCTGCAGAATCACGTTATTGATTGGATGCATGTGGCGGTATTACAGCTGACCATGACTGATCACACACTGCACGGCCTGTCATGGTCAGAGGCCGTCACAGCACATGTGGGACACACACACACACACACACACACACACACAGAGACAGACAGACGAAGTGATAAGATGTGAAGGGGCAATAAAGTAGGCCCGTATAGAGACAGACACTCATTCACATCTACGGCGTATTTAGAGCCTCTGGTTCACCGAAACTGTCGTTGGACTGAGGGCAGTGGCGAAACCACCGGGGTGGCAAGGGGTGGCAGCTGCCACCCTAAAAAAATTGCTTGCCACCCCACTTGCCACCCAGGTTGTCAGAAGTGTCTCCTATAATATACTATACATTTATATAATGGTATTATATTTTTGCTACTTAAGCTGTTGATCTCTTTGGTAACTTGTTCTAAAATCTTTAAGTTCCCCCTCCCCTGTAAAATGGTTGAGTCCATGAGTCCGCTTTGCTCTCGTCACCGTGGTTGCCCATCTCCCGCAACTAACTGGAGACAAGCCTACTGTAGGCTTCCAGTGATGAAAGAAGGTACAGTACTGCTGAATCGTGAATCAAGAAAATGTGATGGGTGGTCATATGTGATAGACAGTTCCGTTGTAATTTCAATCGTTTATTTAATTGCTAGCTTGCAAAAGTCGGTAGCATACAGTAGCTAGCTCGCTATACAGCTTGCTTGTGCTAGCTAGCCTTGAAGTTACTACTGTTAGCTTAGCTAACCGTCTTACTAATGTCTTTAGTACAGTAAGGTGGACTGACAGAAAATGTTATAGCAGTTTTTTCTCAGTTTTTATTTTCATTACGTATACTTAACTGTTAAGCTATTCCATTGCGCTTGTCTGTTTTCACTATCTGGATTTGTATAAATAAATATATATAGACACCAGGCATGTGTGTGTGTGTGATATGCCACCCTTGCATTGCAACATGCCACCCTTGCATTTCAACTTGCCACCCTTGCATTTCAACTTGCCACCCTTCTGCCACCCCATGTAAAATTTTCTAGAATCGCCACTGACTGAGGGAGGAACCCGGAGAACCTGGAGGGAACCCAGAGGGAACCCACGCTGCCACAGGGAGAACGTGCACAGTCCACACAGAAGGACCGCCGGGGATCGGGGATCGAACCCGAACCCCCCTGTGATGTGACTCTGCATGTCGGGTTCACGAAGATGAGGACGGATGGGAGGTCACGGTGACCTTTGACCCCCGAAATCTGATCAGCTCATCCGTAAGGCCACGTTTTGAAGAAACTCCCAGAAGGCATCAGGAGAAAAGAGCCAAATAAAACACAAGACAATGAAAACTGTTTGTGTGGACGATCCTCAGATTTAAGGTCGTCACCGCGTCTCAAAACAAACCAACAAACCTGCAACGGCGTAGAGATTCAAAAGGCACATAAAAATAAAATTAAAAAGTCTCGTGTGGCTCAATACCACGACCGCTGTGTGCGCAGAAACGTGTTGTGTTGTGTTGGTAAGAAGTAGGGAAATAGAAGCCAGCGTTTGGGGGAGGAGCTACGAGCCGGTGCACTCAGACTGGAGGCTGATCGGCCTGAAGGTGAACCAATCAATTATTCTCCACCGTCAATAATTCAGAGTAGACCGGAGGCTACTGCTGCATGTGTGTATGGACCCACACACACACAGACACACACACACACACACTGAGCGGCCAGCCCGGTGCCCTGATGTGATTTAAGATGACCAGTCAATGTGGATCCAAGGCTTCAGAGGGCCGAGGCTTTAAATTATTGCTCGGCTTAAAGGCGGAGGGGGAGCAGTATTTCTCCCTCCACGGCAAAGCCGTCTTATTCCATATCTCTCTCTCTCTCTCTCTCTCTCTCTCTCTCTCTCTCTAGTCCTACCCCAGCGGTGGAGGAACACAGCACCTTCGCTGTATCAAACTTTGCTTCCTCTCAATATCTCTCTTTTTTCCCTGCTCTTCCTCTCTCTCTTGGCCTTACGGTGTTTTTGTCTATCCCTCTGTGCTCTCTCTCTCTCTCTCTCTCTCTCTCTCTCTCTCTCTCTCTCTCTCTCTGACACACACACACACACTATCCATTTCTCTGTAATTGAAAAGATGCCCTGGCTGTTTGCCACACGACTAAAATGGATCAGATGGCAGAATATCCCTGAGGTAGTACATCTCCAACAGAGAGAATTAAAGAGAAAAAAACCTCTCTCTGCCTCTCTCTCTCTCTCCCACACACACACACACAGACACACACACACACATTCATGCAGAGTCACACACAGTGACTAAGGCTGACTGTGCCGTTCCTAATGTCCCCGGCTCTCTCCTTCCTTTTGTTCCAACCCCCAATTACAATATGAATGGGCCCGTTAAAGCAGAATTGGACCATTTGTCTTGTGAGTTTCTTCTTCCCGCGACACGAGAAACTAGAAAACGACTCCTCAGCTATTCAATAACAGGCACGAGTCTGAGGTCTCGGAGATGAAAGCAGACCGGGGGAATATTATTATTATTTTTCTCTCCTTGGCTGAGATGACGGAGCGAGAGAAGCTATAACGCAACATCAGTCACCAACAAGCCACCACAAACAGTCAATGAGGAGTCAACACAAGTAACACCATCTCAGTGTGTGTGTGTGTGTGTGTGTGTGTGTGTGTGTGTGTGTGTGTGTGTGTGACCGAGGCTGGCCTTGTGACAGAAGCGAGAGGCGAAGGCGAAGACGGGTGTTGAGTTATGAATTGCGATAAATAAATAAAAAAGGGACTCAAGAGATAAAAAGTGCGTGGGTGTAATAACTCGGCGCCTCACAACCGCCACCTGGCAGCTTTTCCATTGTTTATGTTATTCCGAAACAGAAGCCAAAGTCAATTAAAGCAGCGCGAGCAGCAGCAGGAGACCGAGCGAGGGCTGACGGGGTTGGCTGATGAGGAGGAAACGCACATCGACATTCAAAGGACTCGTTTCCAGATATCCGTATTGTCTCAGGCTCAAGGTTCAGCGTTGGATATTAACGCCCACGAGGAGACGCACTAAAGCCTGAAGTCGTGCAATGGAAAATATGGCATATCGATTTGTGCGGATTCCTTTGATTTTTGCCTTTATTTGAGAAATGCTGGTGGAGATTCAAAGAGGAGTTGAGGGATGAAAGAGGGGTTGACGGGCAGCAACGTGATGGATTGACCAAAGTAATTGCTGAGATGCTGAGAACACGGTGACATCGTCACTTTACTCCATTTAGCTGAGAAATGAGCAGAACAAGCCAATAATTTAGACAGATTATCTAAAGCACTTTATTTAAAAGCAGAACTGAGAAAACACACAAAGCAACTCATCATGCAGAGACGCAACTACAGGAAGTACAAAAGATCAAAGTTACCCAGTCTGCTTAATAAAGTTAATAAAGTCAGTATCGACACACATATCATCCAACACTGTCCCTATCTGCCATCTGCAACACAATCACGTTGTTGGGTTCTGGCAACAATACCACCAACAGTTGGGTTCAGGCAACCAAACCAGCAACAGTTGGGTTCAGGCAACCAAACCAGCAACAGTTGGGTTCAGGCAACCAAACCAGCAACAGTTGGGTTCAGGCAACCAAACCAGCAACAGTTGGGTTCAGGCAACAAATCCAGCAACAGTTGGGTTCAGGCAACCAAACCAGCAACAGTTGTGTTCAGGCAACACAACCACCAACAGTTGGGTTCAGGCAACCAAACCAGCAACAGTTGGGTTCAGGCAACACAACCACCAACAGTTGGGTTCAGGCAACCAAACCAGCAACCGTTGGGTTCAGGCAACACAACCACCAACAGTTGGGTTCAGGCAACCAAACCAGCAACGGTTGTGTTTAATCAATTGATCAAAGCAGGAAAAACACAAAACAATAAAACAGATCTTTACATACTTCAGTGTTTACTTCAGCTAGCAGATACCAATACAATGTATGTTTCTGAGGGGAGTGTGTGAGTGTGTTGTGCGCTCATGTCTAACAACATCAGAGCGGCGGCCCTCTGCGTCTCGGCTCGGTCTGATTGGATTAAGACGCTCTGCAGTGGATTAGTCATGTCTGGCGTTGTGCTGGACCGAGGCAGCCCTGTGCCGTGTTGTGTGTTTTAATCTCGTAACTGTACCTCCTGCATGTGTGCGACTTTAATCTCATAACTGTGACAAAAGAGGTTTTTATCACAGCCGGGTGTACGTGAATGAAATACCAGGACAAACACCGATGCAATAACGGAGATTGGCAGCTCATTTTGTTTTGTAAATGCACCAAACACCCGCCGCTGGAAATGCCTCCTAACTGCCACAATAAATAGCCGTGAGTAATGCAAGCACAGTGCTGTCCTAATGTGTACTTGTACATCAAACGAGGGCATATTTATCGGGAACCATCACCAACGATCATCAAACCTCATTAAAACTGTGAGGGATGTCCCCGCGAGTTCATCAAATGCAGGTTTAGTTGTCATCGCGAAAAGATATGTGTGCGATGTTGGTTTTAATAACTCATAAAACATGATAATTGACTCAGTTTGGAGTTCATGGCAGCTGGCCGTCTATTGCAGCTCAGAGAGACTTTACCGTCTCCTCTCGTGCTGCAGACAGTAAAGTAGACGCTGGCTAATTTACAACTTTTGTAGAAAGCCGTGGATGTCTGCCACCTCGCTCGCATCATTTCCTGTCCCCAAAGTACATTTTGGTGGCCAGCTTTAGGCCACATTTAGACTTCGTCACAAGTCACATGGTTGTTACTGCGGCGGCTGGAGACGAGCGAGGGGTAACGTGAGCCCGTCGGAGGCCGAGAGAAGACGACAAAGGAAGTCTTTACAGAAACGAGTTAGTGCTCGGTAGGAGAGACCGGACCAGAGGGCCCCGGGCCCTTCACCCAGGTGGGTTCAGGTAACCGCATCCTTTGTTTGGCGTTGGCAACCTATGCCACTGCATTTTCAAAAACTGATACCAAGTTAGATGACAAAATTCTGAAAACACGACGGTACTCTTTCCTTTATACCAGTTCTGAAAGAAACAGCGTCTAAAACCAGAAAGAACTCAGTAAACTCACCATCGACCAACCCCCGTTAGCGGTCGGGGGCTAGCACCGAGGCTCACCGAGGCTGCATTACAATGCATTCAAGTTCTTTTCAGTGAAAATGAGTGTTGGGCGAAGGTAAATTATAACGCCATCATGATGTTCGTGTTGTTTTCAGACCAATATAAAACAGATTTATGACTTGTGTTTATTGCTAAAATCTGTGTTTATTGCATTAGTTTTTGATCGTATAGCATCAAATTGGGTATCAAGAATCGTGTAACTTCACTGGTAGTGTAACATCTCTATTGCCACTGCATGGGGAGATAAGGCTCTATCTAACCATCAAGTTTCAATGAGTCAATACCAGAAGGGGAGTTGTCACTAGCGCGACATCGGACCTTCTGCACAACCCACGGTTCATTCTCATGAATAGCCGAGCTAACATCGATAGCCTGCTATCACGAGTGAGTCGGCCTTTGTAATCTGTTGCCGCCTGCGTCTGTACAACTGCAACGTTTAGTGGCAATGGGTTCAAATCACATAACAACAAATAAAGTTTAACTTTTAAACACCAGAAAAACAACTGAATTTAGACGTTTTGAAGTGGTCAGAAACGAGATGCTCTCCAGAGGAGTGCGTGACTGGTGGCAGGAAGTGCTTTGAGTTAAGTTTGAGTCATTTCCTCATTAAGCGGCGTGCGCTGCATCGACTCAAGTGCATTAATTGTGACATGAAAAGCCCGAAATAAAAACCGTTATGAGCCTGGATTTATTAACTGTAATTTTGAAAGAAAACGAGGGTTTTGGTAATTGCGGCCCAGTTAGTCACCACTGCAGCTGCTTTTCTCTCTTCATCTGTGGCCTCAAGGTTCATGGTGTATTGTTTTAGTTTATGGGATGCGGTCTTCATAGTAGCATTTGAATAGGAGTAGATGAACTCTGTTTAATGGTTTAATGTTTTAGAACACGTGTGCATGGACAGATTTTATAGAAAAATAATAAATACGACCACAAAACCAACATACAAGCTATAAAACATGTCTGTCCACAGGGAACGCTGATGGTTCTCTTTTAGCCGTGAACTAACACCTCTATTGGAAACATGAAGAGTTTATTTCTGTATTTTTATTGAACCTTTATGCAGCATAGTCCCATTGAGATTTTAAATCTCTCTTTTTGCAAAGGGGTCATGGTCAAGATGGCAGCTTCCATAAAAAGTACATAAAAACACAGATAACAGACTTAAAAACAAGAGTAAAAAGTTAAAAACATGAAGAAAAGACTTCATCAAACTTAAAACAAAGCATCAAAGGGCACCAATCAAAGAATGTATGTTCCATGTTAAGTTCATAGACTATATATAAGTCACCCAACGGTTTGTAGAGAGAGAATGCAGCTTTAACACATGAAGCATAGACTTCTATACAACCAGAGGAGTCGCCCCCTGGTGGTCAGGAGAGAGAATGCAGCTTTAACACATGAAGCATAGACTTCTATACAACCAGAGGAGTCGGCCCCTGGTGGTCAGGAGAGAGAATGCAGCTTTAACACATGAAGCATAGACTTCTATACAACCAGAGGAGTCGCCCCCTGGTGGTCAGGAGAGAGAATGAAGCTTTAACACATGAAGCATAGACTTCTATACAACCAGAGGAGTCGCCCCCTGGTGGTCAGGAGAGAGAATGCAGCTTTAACACATGAAGCATAGACTTCTATACAACCAGAGGAGTCGCCCCCTGGTGGTCAGGAGAGAGAATGAAGCTTTAACACATGAAGCATAGACTTCTATACAACCAGAGGAGTCGCCCCCTGGTGGTCAGGAGAGAGAATGCAGCTTTAACACATGAAGCATAGACTTCTATACAACCAGAGGAGTCGCCCCCTGTTGGTCAGGAGAGAGAATGAAGCTTTAACACATGAAGCATAGACTTCTATACAACCAGAGGAGTCGCCCCCTGGTGGTCAGGAGAGAGAATGCAGCTTTAACACATGAAGCATAGACTTCTATACAACCGGACTAGTGCATTCAGTCCTCAAATGAACCTGTAATGTTATTAAAATCCCACAAAGATGAGGGTGCGGAAACAAACAGTGCTTTCACCGAACACAGCTGTATAGTGTGTGTGTGTGTGTGTGTGTGTGTGTGTGTGTGTGTGTGTGTGTGTGTGTGTGTGTGTGTGTGTGTGTGTGTGTGTGTGTGTGTGTGTGTTGGCAGAGGTAGCGCATGGCCAGTGTGTGGTCGTGTCTCTACCCTGCAGTCATCTCCTCCCTCCTGCCACCATGGAGCAGCCTGCCTTTTAATTACCTGGACCATGAGAGCGAGGGAGCTAGTGAGGGAGAGAGAGAGAGAGAGAGAGGGGGGGAGAGAGAGAGAGAGAGAGAGAAACAGGAGCGAGTTAAGCGTGACATTCCAGTGTGCCTCATAAACTGTAAACTGATATTGTCTGTGAATGCAAACTAAACAGGAGAAGAGAGGAGGGAAGGTGTGATTTGAGGTATGTGTGTGTGTGTGTGTGTGTGTGTGTGTGTGTGTGTGTGTGTGTGTGTGTGTGTGTGTGTGTGTGTGTGTGTGTGCGGTAAATCACAGCAAAGCGTGGCTCCCAGTGTGCAGCAGATTGCCTCAGCTCACACCACTGCCTCCGCAAATTAATACCATTGATTTTCCTTTGCTTGGGATCCAACACACACACACACACACACACACACATAAAGCCAGAAGCAGAGGGATTGTCAAAGTGTTTTGAATGCTGTGAAATATCCACACAGATAATAAAACCCATATTAATACGGAGCAGGAATCTCTCTCTCTCTCTCTCTCTCTCTCTCTCTCTCTCTCTCTCTCTCTCTCTCTCTCTCTCTCTCTCTCCCTCTCTCTCTCTCAGCTGATTGCAGTAACGAGGGCAGCAGGAAATCATCGTTAATAATCACAATTTATTTGTCCTTCTCTACTGCGTCAGCTCATCCACGACTTTTCTGATTTATTGATCGATCGTTTCTGGATTTAACAAAGTGAACCTGGTGTGTGTGTGTGTGTGTGTGAGTGTGTGTGTGTGTGTGTGTGTGTGTGTGTGTGTGTGTGTGTGTGTGTGCGTGCGTGTGCGTGCGCGTGCGCGTGCGCGCGTGTGCGTGTGTGTGTGTGTGTGGACTGGACTTATACTAACTAAGGAGACCACATCACGTCTTGTTTATACTTTAAAATGTGTAATTATGTAACTTCTCTGCTTCAAAACATCTCAAAAGAACTATATTTCATATTTTGTTGAGTTGTTTACTCGAAAGGTTTCCAACAACTTTCAGATGGAGAAAAACACGTCATTTTTAATCATAGTGATAATTAAATTTAATGTGGTGGCCTGTCAGTGGCACGTCATCCTCGTTGTGCATCGGCGTCACGGTTGTCATTAATAGAATTTTTATAAATTTCAAGACAATTATTTTGCACTACACTTTAAAAACTTGTTTTTAACGATATTTCAACCCGGTGGAGGATTCCACGTCTGGATGTTAAGTTACTGCTGAACTGAACTGAGAAGAGAAATGCAGATTTTAACCTTGAAACTGTTTCATTTCGTGTGTTTACAGGTTTTGATAAGGATTAAAAATTAAAAAAAACTCCTGAACGATGAACACTGAAAGAGCCCAAACCCGGAGAAGATGACTGTAATGAAGACATCAACTCCCATGATGCCTCACTTTGTCACCTTCGTCTTTTCTTACCGTTTTTATTGAGAGACCCATCGTGTCAGGAAGTGACATAGTGAGCATTTAAGGTCAGTTAAATACTTTTTATAACATTAATATTGATGTTTTTATTGTCAAGTTGGAGTTTTAGGCAGAACGAACCGTCAGAAGATGCAAAGAAATTGTGATGTCAGAAAATTATAGGAATAAAATGCACATTTTGTGGGCTGAATGAGTAATCAAACAATAGTTAAAGTGATACTTTGGATCCATAAAGTGAAGCCGAGAGATGAAAGAACCTCAAATGAAGGATATCTGCTCATGAACGTGAAATATAGTTCAACGCCGGCCCGAAGGCACGGAGTCCGTGAGAATCGACGCCGGTAAACGGTAAAATGGCCGCTCTGCAGAGGCCACATTTGTGTGTGTGTGTGTGTGTGTGTGTGTGTGTGTGTGTGTGTGTGTGTGTGTGTGTGTGTGTGTGTGTGTGTGTGTGTGTGTGTGTGTGTGTGTGTGTGTGTGTGTGTGTGTGTGTGTGTGTGTGTGTGTGTACATTTTATGGCGGCGGAGTAAATGCTCTCTCTGCCCGTCTGTCTCTCTCAGCAGAGTTTATCAAGCGGTCACTCATCACTGTGCAAGGTCACCCGTGTGTGTGTGTGTGTGTGTGTGTGTGTGTGTGTGTGTGTGTGTGTGTGTGTGTGTGTGTGTGTGTGTGTGTTTTACAGCCGTCTCGGAAACCTTGGAAACGGAGTGGAACAGAGCGTCGGAGCTGGAACAATGAGGCAGCCTGTTGAGCACGGACAGCTCGGATGCTGCAGTCGGTCCGTCTCAGCACACACACACACACACACACACACACACACACACACACGCTCACACACACACAAACATGCATGCACGCACACACACCTGCCATCTCTAATGATGATTTATGCCCGGTGTGAGGGCAGGCATGCAGAACTGTAGCCGTCACACACACACACACACACACACACACACATGCACTCACAGCTAAACACACGCGGATGCCGTATCTAAAAAAATGACAAGACGGATATGTTGTAGCAGCAGTGAGCGCCAGGGACACAGCAACGATAAAAAAACAGAAGCATAGAGGAAGATGGAATAAACGAGAGCCGAGAACAAAATGTGAAAAAAGAAGAAGCTCGGAGAGTTAGAGAGAGAGAGAGCGACGGCGAAAGCGAGCGAGCGAGCGATCGTTATCTCCCCGTTGACTCTCCGGTCTGAGCTCATTTACCGTCTTCTATCTGCAGCCATCCAATCTCTTTCTACATATTTCCTTGGAGGAAGAACTGCTCATTTTGCTCTCCTCTTAGCGCAGAATACACCGAGCCCCGGCTTATTGGAAACACTCCTCAAGTGGGTCCTGTCCCTGCCATGTGTGTGGAACAAGAGTGTGTGTGTGGAACAAGAGTGTGTGTGTGGAACAAGAGTGTGTGTGTCGAACAAGAGTGTGTGTGTCGAACAAGAGTGTGTGTGTGGACCAGCCCAAAAACACTCAGACGTAATAATCAACTGTTGTGTCTTCATCATGCGTAACGTTGTCTTCATATTTTTTATTATTTCATCATTATTTTAGTTTGGACATGCCGAGAAGCGTGGAAATTCAGAAGGTTTTGAAAGCACCACAGCTCGTCCTACGGTCCTCAAATGCACCTTGCTTCACTGCAGACCTACAGTTTGCACTCAAACACTGAAAGTAAGTACATTTTCATATTTTTTGCTGGACACAAATGACTTTCTTGTCCATATGTTTGTAATGCTTTGTGTTGGTATTGGCGGATTCTGTCGGTTCTCAGGATTCCAAACCGTTGAGTATAGCATTCTAGCTAGTCCTAACTTCTTTTTATCACAATTTAAAAGAAACAAGGGGGTGCATTTTGAGTCACTTTGGGGGTCACTTTGAGTCATACTTATGGTTTATGTTAATTTGTATGGTGTAATAGTGTCACATGACACAAATGACTTATATTGACTTGTTGGGTCAGTATCTGACTTTATTTTTATTATTCTTTTGGATTTTATCATTTTTATTTGGATTTCTCTTGTATTTTCTGATATGCTCAGTTTCACAAGGAGAACTCACTGATGGATGTTTTGTTCTTTCCAACCGTTAAAAGAAGATGTTTGTTTGTTCATCCCTCCGTCCGTGACCCACAATGCACTGCGAGCCGCTCAGCAGAGTAAACACTGCTTATGAATCCACTTCCAGTTTTAATTGGACGTATCTGCTGTTCCTCAGCTGGGAGGTCTTCCCCCCTTCAAGGTGTCGACGTGTCCTCTGTGTTCAGAGCACTTGTTGACTCGTCACTCACCGAGTTAATATGAATTATGGTTAATTCAGCTGTGGATGCTGGTGTTTGTTTATGGAGCAGATGCGGCAGAAGGAACATTTTACAACAACACGGTCGCGGTAATAATAAATATATAATAAAGTACCAGAGAAGCACAGAGCTGGAGAGGAGGGACAGATGGGATGGACTGACCCAAACCTTTATTTAAAGAGACGTCAACCAAGTGCAGTTTGTGTTTACCCAGAGTTCCGAGGGTAGAAATCAGCTGTGTGGGCGGAGCCTCATCAGTGTGCAGAGGAGGAGAGTATCACCTCCATGACATATCTTGTGCAGCTTCCCCACCTGGAACCAAACAAACTCTTAGAGGCTCCACCGGCAGCTTCTATAATCCATGGCCTGACACTGGGCTCCCTCCCAGAGCACCAGGGTCTAGATTTAGACGGCCCCCCATTGGGCTGCTCCATCAAGCCTGGACTTATGATTTGCATGAATGTTTTATAATTATTAGGGGGTGACTGTGGGTCAGTGGTTAGCAGCTCCGACTTTCAATGAGAGGGTCGGTGGTTCGATCCCCGGCTCCTCTAGTCCAGGTCGTTGTGTCCTTGAATAAGACACTTAACCCTCATTGCTCACCGTTGCTGTGTCTACGGTCTACTGTATATCATGTAAGTCTCTTTGGATAAAAGTGTCAGCTAAATGTAATGTCATTATTTTTACTTGAAGTTACGACAAGAAACTTTCATTTTGTGTTGATGTGTCGGTCCCTGATGATGAACGTGGTGTTTTTAAAGAGCACCAGGGTCCCTTTAGAAAACCTCTCATTTTACTGCAGTGGGGTCCTTCAGTCTGCCCCTCTTAGTCCTGGTTCTGGTTCTCCCGTTACCCCCCCCCCCCCCCCCCTTCCCTCCAGCGGGCCCAGGAACACAGCCTGAGGACCAGGAGGACCAGGAGGACCAGGAGGAGCAGGAAGACCAGGAGGACCAGGAAAAGCTGGAGTCTGAGCTGAAAGATTTTCTGGTGTCATCCGATTTTCCGTGAAATCCGACCGGAGCGTTAAGAATAACGCCATGGAAACAGCCCATCTTCTCTGATGGTCTGGTTTAAACTGGGACTGTTTCATAACCAGTTAAAAGTTCCTCCATTATGACCAAATGTGGCGTTATAATTAAATCTATAAATGAGGATCTTTAACACGTCCATGCTGCAGGTAGACAGAACCACGAGTTCACGGCGCGCTGAGCTGTCACATGACCTCACATTCCCAAATCCTGACAACGACACTATTCCCATTAAAACCCAAAAAGCTCTAAAGCCGTCTCCGGAAAAAGATACGAGGTCTCTTCTAATTAACGTCTAACATAATTTCCGCGGCGCCGTCGACTCCGTGGTGACTGGAGTACTCGAGCGACTCCTTTCAGACGGTGTTTAGTGCAGCCGCTGAGGTTTCAAAGAAAATAGGAATCATCAGCCTCCCGCCGCTGAGCGCGGGGATGCAGACGGTGAACTTTGAGTGCGTTCCTTCTTCCTAAGATCGCTGCGTCGGTGGGGAAATCAGAGAAAAGAAACTCGGTGAAACGGCACCATCTGTATCTTTACGCTCGGTGTCGAGGGGGTTATTTAATTGAGGCAATTAAGCCCGAATGAAACGGGACGAATACATTTATAAATTAGGTTTTGTTGCCATTTAAATTACCCACCTTTTGCTCTGAGTGCAGTTAACACCTGGCAGTAAATCACCGTGACCAACGGCCCACGTCCTAAACCCGCCGAGGCCCGAATGTGTGACATCATCCAGACGTGTCAAAGAACTTCCTTTTCCTCATCTGAGTAAATTCCAGATTCCCGCTGTTGTGTTCTGGAGCTTTTTCCACTAAGTAGCAGGGAATCTCTAAATGTCTCCTTCAGATGTTCCATTAGAGCTTTATTTAACGTTCAGAGCATTAAAGGAGCATCAAACTGTCTTTATAGAGTTATAATGTTGTGACGTCCACCTGAGCACAGGTTGAAGTCGCTCTCCCTCCGTGTGTCGTTATCAGAGCGTCTCCTGGCTTTGGTGGTGCTTTTAGTGCACGTGAGCGCACGTGAGTGCATGTGAGCGCGCACGGTTGTGTGCATGCTCGGTTACAGCTGAGAACGCCCTCAGGTCGTCACTTTCGCCTTAGTTTACACAGTTAGCGCTGTTAGCGCTGTTAGTGCTGTGAGCCGGCGACATGTTGAGAACCATAGAGAGGCAATTCAAATGCGTGAGATGGATCACCTTTAAAAAGAGGCGTTGCCTTATGAGAAAACACTTGAACACGTCTCGGCTGACAGAAGCTTCACGACCTTTTGCTGCAGCCGAGCTCGCTGCAGAGATTCCTGACGATGAATTCCCAAAGAAACAAACAGATGGATTGTTTTTCTCCTTTCAGCAGCAGGAGGGAGAAGCTTCTAGCAGCCATGGCTGCACGTCCTACACCGCTACACCGCTTACCTATCCAGAGCCCTTACCTATCCAGAGCCCTTACCTATCCAGAGCCCTTACCTATCCAGAGCCCTTACCTATCCAGAGCCCTTACCTATCCAGAGCCCTTACCTATCCAGAGCCCTTACCTATCCAGAGCCCTTACCTATCCAGAGCCCTTACCTATCCAGAGCCCTTACCTATCCAGAGCCCTTACCTATCCAGAGCCCTTACCTATCCAGAGCCCTTACCTATCCAGAGCCCTTACCTATCCAGAGCTCTTACCTATCCAGAGCTCTTACCTATCCAGAGCCCTTACCTATCCAGAGCCCTTACCTATCCAGAGCCCTTACCTATCCAGAGCCCTTACCTATCCAAAGCTCTTACCAATCCAGAGCTCTTACCTATCCAGAGCCCTTACCTATCCAGAGCCCTTACCTATCCAGAGCCCTTACCTATCCAGAGCCCTTACCTATCCAGAGCTCTTACCTATCCAGAGCTCTTACCTATCCAGAGCTCTTACCTATCCAGAGCTCTTACCTATCCAGAGCTCTTACCTATCCAGAGCCCTTACCTATCCAGAGCCCTTACCTATCCAGAGCTCTTACCTATCCAGAGCTCTTACCTATCCAGAGCTCTTACCTATCCAGAGCTCTTACCTATCCAGAGCTCTTACCTATCCAGAGCTCTTACCTATCCAGAGCCCATTTCCATCTGGTCTCCTCTCCTCTCCTTTCCTTTCCTCTCCTCTCTCTCCTCCTCTCCTCTCCTCTCCACCTCTCCTCCTCTCCTTTCCTCTCCTCTCCTCTCCCTCTCCTCCTCCCCTCCTCCCCTCCTCTCCTCTCCCCTCCTCTCCCCCTAGCAGAGCAGCAGTGTCCTTGCATCCCCTCCATCATCCCCACACAGGGAGAGCTGGAGGCGGGCCAAGCCCAGTCCCTTGAGCCCCGGCTGGGTGACTTCCAACTCGCTCCCCAGGCTTCCCTCCAGGCCTGTGGGCCCGAGAGCTGGCAGCTCAGGGAGGCTATTGTCGGGGAGAGATTAACCACACAGCAGCTATTGTGGGAGACAAACACACACATGCAAACACACACATGCAAACACACACACACGCGCATCTTGACACTTGGAGAGAAGCACTTATTCCCTCAACATAACAGCTTCAGCATCAATGAAGACGTGAAATGGCAGCAGGCAGACAGTAACAGCAGATTCTCCCGCTAATATCCTACAAGGTGAGCAAATGTCATGTGTGTGTGCACAGCAGCGCTACACACACACCAAGAGCTCACATGCTATGTGCCCAGTAATTAATCCTGCTGAGGATATTGATTTTCTATTCACGGTTATCCACAAGTGGATACATGGAGCTGTATCTTTATCAGCCCCCAAAACACACAGACACACACACACACAGACACACGCACACACACACACACACACACACACACATCTGACCAGGTCTAATCCTACATGTACAATAGTTCGGATGCTCTGCTGTATCCTGCAGTCTATATTCAACTGTGCTGTAAAAACACTTCTGTCCATGTTTCCATGCAAATATGCAAATTACGGCCATGCAAACACACACACACACACACACACACACACATAAAACATATGCACACTCACACACACACACACACAATGCTAATCCCCCCCTAAATAAACCGGGCAGCCTGGGGACAGAGATGGGCTGATGGCAGAAGAGATAAGAAAGACGCAGAGAAAAGGATGTGAGCTGATGTGTCCCACATACACCCCCCCCCCCCTCATCCCCCCACCCTCCTCTTCTCCTCCCTCCACCTAGATTATCCCCTCCATCCCCCCTTCACCCCTCTGCCTCCCCCCACTACAGAATCCCAGCAGCCGCTCACAGGAGAGGTGGCACACTTTGAGGATAAATTTAGAAGCGAGGTGCAATCCCAAGGCCGGCAGAGAGAGGAAAAGAGAGGAAAAGAGAGGAAAAGAGAGGAAAAGAGAGGAAAAGAGAGGAAAAGGGAGGAAGAGGAGACATGTGTGTCAGAGCACACGCCAACTACATGCTGCTGGCACGTGAGAGCGTTAACGTGTGGATTTCAGCACGTTTTCACCGAGATCCGAAGAGGGAGGGACCACGGGCGAGGAGGGAGGGACCACGGGCGAAGAGGGAGGGACCACGGGCGAGGAGGGAGGGACCACGGGCGAAGAGGGAGGGACCACGAGGGAGGGGGGAGGGACCACGGGCGAGGAGGGATGGACCACAGGCGAAGAGGGAGGGACCACGGGCGAAGAGGGAGGGACCACGAGGGAGGAAGCGAGTGGAAAGGAGAAAGGGAAAGTGACTTTGTGAGGCAGCGAGAGGATGCTTGGCTCCTCGAGTTCTAGGGGTTGGAAACTCATCATCTCACTCAGACGCTTACTCACACACACACACACACACACGCACACACACACACACGCACACACACACACACACACACACACACACACACACACACACACACACTTCAGCCACAACAGCTTCTCTGCTTCGCTGCTCAACCCTGAACAGCCTCTTTCCTCCCTTATAACACCCATGCTGCCCTCCATCTCTCCCCTCCCTTTTTATTTTTCCAATCTTATTATTACTATCTCACCTCTCTCCTCAGCCGTTGCCCCCTTTCCACTGCCACACACACACACACACACACACACACACACACACACACACACACACACACACACACACACACACACACACACACACACTCCCCCCCGAGCCTGTGGAATCCATTCAACTGGCCCACCATTCATAACCAGTGCATGTATTCTACTGAGGCCGGCCAGCGGGTTGAAGACCCCTCCAGGTTCAGGTTCGGGGTCCGTGCTCCGCCTCCTGAGCCGGTCCTGATATGATACAACAACAACAACAACAACAACACCGTCGGTGCTTTATAGCAAACAGTCTTCAATGAACAATCTGATGATGTCATAAAGCCCAATGGAATAACGGTGGCCGGGTAGTGACTCTCATATCTGGAACTCATTGGGAAAAATCATCAACGCCACGGGAATTTCAAAATAAAGGTGCGTCTTAAAGGAGAGGATATGCATGTTTTGACTTTGCATCGACGACACTGGATATGTGACATCGTCATGTGACATCTTCTCCAAAAGCAATACAAGTCAACATTAAGTGTCTCACACTGAATTATTTTTAATGTTTAAAACACAGCAGTGTCATCTTCAGTGTCATGGGAGCGAGACACAAACCATTAAACATTAAAAACAAATAAAAGCGTCGTCGTCAAAGCCCTGGCTGGGATGTGGGCGGCTATTAGGCAGCATTAAGGATTGTGTGCATGTGCGTGTACGGGTGTGCACGTACATGCACGTGCATGTACGGGTGTGCACGTCTTTGTGCTTTCATCTGTCACACAGCTACTCTGACAAACAATTAATGTAATACAGTGTGGATTCAGAGTGTGCCTTGTCATGGTAATGTGTTTGAAAAGCTGGAAGTCAAAAGCAATTAGAGAGAGAGAGGGAGAGAAAGAGAGAGAAAGAGAGAGAGAGAGAAAGAGAGAGAGAGAGAATGAAACCACTACACAGTAAATAGGACTCAAACATTTAAAAAAAAAAGAAATTGTAATTTAGTCTCAGTGCAGAAAGCAGAATTTGATGCTACAGCTTGTTGTTCATGTTCTGCAGAACAGAAGGTTTGTGGAGTACACAGTGTGTGTGTGTGTGTGTGTGTGTGTGTGTGTGTGTGTGTGTGTGTGTGTGTGTGTGTGTGTGTGTGTGTGTGTGTGTGTGTGTGTGTGTGTGTGTGTGTGTGTATATATATATATATATACACATATATATACATATATATGGTTGGGTAGCTCCGTGTTTGTACACTATTATACTTTTATCTGAGCTGTGATGCACATGTCACATGACATATGTCACATGTCACATGACATATGTCACATGACATATGTAGAAAACAAATTAACAAAATAAAAGGCGACAAAGCAATGTTGACAGAAACAGATCATTAAACAAGAGAGAAGAAAAGGTAGAGAAGGGGAAGAGGGATTACTTACACTTGGCTTTTGACAGACTTGCTGTAGGAATAAACACTATTGGGAGTGAGAGAGATCAATAGTCTCACTGCCACACACACACACACACACACACACACACACACACACACACGGTGAGACGCTGGTTCAGATCGATACTTCTGGTGCAAGGGTGTTCCAGTAAACATCATTAATGAACACACATTTGTATCCAAATCCGCCCAACAAATTACTACATACAGTAAAGACCCCCCCCCCCACACACACACACACACACACACACACACACACACACACACACACACACACACACACACACACACACACACGTCGAGTAGAGCCTGCAGAGGTGCACGTGGACAGGTTGGCGAGTCTGTGGTCACACTGAATGATCAACACACCACATGTATGGACACGTGAGTAATCTCACACACACACACACGTGTGGACAAACACACACACACACGTGGACACCCTGGCTGAGGGCTAAATAAATCACAGACAATCAGGATATAAATGTGAGCCAATTGTGCAGGACGGCATGTGCAGCAACACACACACACACACACAGCGGTGGAGGCCCAGCAGAGAGAGAGGTGTGCTGAGTGGGAGGCGAGTAAAGCCTGAATACACAGCCTCAACGAAGCATCCAGTTACACCTTCATGTGATTCATTCGTTCATTCATTCATCAAACTGAACAAGCGTCCATGGAACTTTTATTTTGAAAAGCTGGAAAAGAAACGCTCATGAAGGGACGATGTTTTGTAAGCGATCACACGAACCGCTGAGGATACGTTGAATAAAGTATATGTTTATATTTATATATTTATACACACGTCTCCGAGTGGTTGCAGCATCACTGGATACTTTAATAAGATTTATTGCATAAGACACATCGGTGAAATCAGAGCAGAAATCAGATTAATCTCTCGAGCTTTACTGTCAATTCAAATTAAATTTCCCCGCACTTAAGCCAATTTTCTATTTGGAATTCTCACCCACACACACACACACACACACACACACACACACACACACACGTGTTTTATGAGCCCTGTATCCGACCAGCAGTCCATTCTAATCCTAAAAAACGACGGCGTCTTCGGCTCCTCTGATTCCATGAAGGCCGGCGTGTGAACATTAATATTAATATTAATATTAATATAAATATAAATGTTAAAATCAGCGTTTTAACTGGTGAGCTGTCAAGAGGAGACTGAAGACTGATAACGATGCAGAATTCTGCTTTCATGGAGCGAGAAGGAGAATGAAATGTTTGTTGGCTGGTGGTTAGATGTACTCACCTCAATGTCTCTCTCTCTCTCTCTCTCTCTCTCTCTCTCTCCCTCTCTCTCTCTCTCTCCACCTTTAAGACATGTTTGCCCAAGGAGAGGTCTTTCCTCTTCCACAACATCTCGGATCGATAAATAACTGAATGGGCTTTAAAAAAATAAAAATAAATACAGATTCCGACATTTTCCCGGCGAGCGTTGAACAAAAGCCTGAAATTCATCTGTGAAGAAGACGATGGATCCTCAAGAGTCTGGTTTGAGGAGGAGATGCATTAAGGAAAGGAGTTAAAACAGGTTGCTGAACATTAAAACCCTTTAAAGTGAACACCGTGTCATCAGCAGTTCATCTGACTTCTCTCATCACTTCCTTTTATACTTTTCTCTTTGTCCACTTGTCTCCCTCCTCCTCTCTTTCTTCTGTAGAGCTGTGACAAACAACAGAGGAATCAGAGTCCAACACTTTGACCAAAATAAATGAAAGGCATTGAGGACAAAGGAAGAAGCAGAAGTGCTGCTCGCTGCAGCTCTGAAGAGCTTTGATGTTTTCCTGTTGGGCATCATGAGTCTTACAGGATGTGATGAATTCAGAAGCAAAGGTTCTCAACTCTGCTCCGGAAAACATTAGCCGATGACGAGCGACTCATTAAAGAGGCTTCAAGTGAAGTGGAGCCAAATTAATAAATAAAAATGTCTCATGACTTACGTACAAATTGCTTTTTGTTTCGGTGCCACTACGAGGCAAATTTTAATATTTCAACAGTGATATCTAAATTTAGTGTGTATCAGCAAATCCATAATTAATTCTCACACTTACACACACACACACACAAACACACACACACACACACACACACACACAGCCATGCTTGTGTGATACTGCTGAATCATATTTTGCATGCATTCTCTCTCCTGACCACCAGGAGGCGACTCCTCTGGTTGTATAGAAGTCTATGCTTCATGTGTTAAAGCTGCATTCTCTTTACTGACCACCAGGGGGTGACTCCTCTGGTTGTATAGAAGTCTATGCTTCATGTGTTAAAGCTGCATTCTCTCTCCTGACCACCAGGGGGCGACTCCTCTGGTTGTATAGAAGTCTATGCTTCATGTGTTAAAGCTGCATTCTCTCTTCTGACCACCAGGGGGCGACTCCTCTGGTTGTATAGAAGTCTATGCTTCATGTGTTAAAGCTGCATTCTCTCTCCTGACCACCAGGGGGTGACTCCTCTGGTTGTATAGAAGTCTATGCTTCATGTGTTAAAGCTGCATTCTCTCTTCTGACCACCAGGGGGCGACTCCTCTGGTTGTATAGAAGTCTATATAAATGACTCTACTTCTCTCTTGATGTATTCCCTCAGTAAACATTGTAAACATGAGTTTATGTCTCAATCTCTAGTTTCAAGTCTTCTTCAATACAGCATGATGTTCAGTTAGTAAATTATGCTCATTTAGAGTCAAACAGACCATAAAGCAGGGGATGCTTTAGGGGCGGGGCTACAAGGGCTTCAGGTCTCTACAACGGTGTCATCCGGTATATATATATATATATATATATATATATATATATGCACATGCTCACACCAGCAATTCTTCAAAAAGATCTGTTCCGTTTGATTTAATGAGGGGAGACATGAAACTCAGCTTAAACATCAGAAGAAGCAGCCTCAAGGCTACACAAGCACACACACACACACACACACACACACTGTCTGCAGCAGCGTGTGTATTTAATAGGAAACGGCAGACAGGGGGATGAGGGGATGTCCCGCCTCCTCCGTTCATGCCAACCGGCAGCTGGTTGAAGCTGCCAGCGCCTCCTCACACACACACACACACACACACACACACACACAGGATGTAACGCACACTATGCTGCGTGTGCACGGATTAAACACAACTACTAGAAAAATGAAAGCACTGGAGGGCACGTGTGTGTGTGTGTGTGTGTGTGTGTGTGTGTGTGTGTGTGTGTGTGTGTGTGTGTGTGTGTGTGTGTGTGTGTGTGTGTGTGTGTGTGTGTGTGTGTGTGTGTCTGTGTGCGTCTTGTGTTGCCGATTGCGTGAAGCTCACTTGTCTAGTTAAAGTATGAAGAAGGTGAGCGATGCCAAATATCCACAATGAAACCTTTTTCACCACGTTTTTACCCGACTGCAGCACAAAGGAACGAGAGCAGAGGGGTAATGATTGGTGAGGAGAGGGAGGAGCACACGCAGGAAACTAATAAAAGCTGTGTGCGTGTGTGTGTGTGTGTGTGTGTGTGTGTGTGTGTGGTCTCACGGATATTACTTTGTTGGGCCCGGAGACCGGGAGCACACCAACGGTATGGGGCCCTCCTCCCTCGTGGGGCCCAAAATGGTGGGCCCCACACCGATTTTGATTTAAATAAGCTCAGGAGCCTCCCCTGATATGCCTGTTGCTTTTTTTAAACAAGTCCCACAAAGTGCCAAAATATGGAAAAGTGTGTGTAATGTGTGTGTGGAATTCATGCTCTCTTCCGCCCCTGGTGGTATGATGGTGCTGGTGCAGCGGATACACACACTTCCGGTTGTGTGTGTATATTTCCCGCGATTTCCAATCTCGCGAGATTTAAGGTAAAGTCTCATTGAACGGTTCCCGCGAGATCGGGATCTCACGGGATCTCTGTTTTACCAGCCAGGTGCCATGTTGAAACATCTAACCCAGGAACTTCTTCTCTAAGGTAGGTTTACTTTATTTAATATTACTTTGTCAACTTTCTCAACGGAGTGAATACTCGCAAGAACCCGAGGGTTGTTCGTTTAGTGACGAGGGCACTAAACACGTTTAATTCGGCCGGATGTTGCCTCCGGTGTCTCAGGCCGTAACGTGAGTTCGCCCGGTAACATGCACTGCCGATAGCACGAATTGCCAGCCTCCCCAAACCTCCGGTATACACGTAAGAAAGCTTTATATGCTTAATGTGTTTTCCGTTTTAATTCGGCGGGATGTTGGGGCAATGGCGATGTCGGTAAACGCGTAGTTTGGTCTCTCAAGCGGTCACGTAGTCGCGTAGTTTGGTCTCTCAAGCCGAGTTCGCCGTCCGCCCGTTAACATGTATAGCTCATAGCAGGAGCTCTCTCGCTAACCAAAACCTCCGGTATTACATGTAATGAAGCGTTATGTGTTTAATGTGTTTTCCGTTTTAATTCGACTGGTTGTCAGTGTGTGTTTATAACTATGTGGGTGTGAACGTGGTGCTGGCTCACGGCCGGAGAAGCTACTTCCGGTTTTAGCTGCGCGAGGTAAACAAACACACGGCACGTGAAGCTGACAATGTTAACCAGATAGTGTAATAAGAGTCTATGTCTGAACCGTGAATACATTAAGGGGCTGGACACTCTTCTTACGCAGTTGCTTATTCAGTAATTGAATGAGCTCTGTGCATGAATTGTTGAATAATATTGCACAAATACTAAGACGTAAAATTAATAATTCAGACTAAAAGGAACAAAGTTGGCGATAAATTGTGTGTGTGAATAGATTTATAATATCACTGCTTCATCTAGAGCACGATACATCTGATTTAACTACAAGTGTATTCTGTTATATGAATCTCTTGCAGGTGTATGACATCATATTGGCCTTATTGGTTCAGCTGTAACCCTCACACTGTAAAACAGACTTGGGGTCAAAACGAAAATATATTCATTGATGTGTGTCACCTTCTTGAGCAGTGTGACATGTCGTGTCGTGTCTTACAGTCACAGGACTGGATGCAGTGTTACTTTGCTCCGGTTACTTTTTTAATGCTGTGATGATTATAAGCTATGAAAGTAAACTTTCTGACTGCTTTAGAATTATGTTTCCATATTTATTATTTGCCCATAAGTTTTACACAACTGGAATAATACGGTTAACATATTGTCATACACAACACTATAAATACAACTGCAATACATTAACATTTCCTAGTGAAACATTACAGCTAGTGTATCTATGGGTGTCCATGTGATCTTTCAGATCTATATTAGTTTTTGCTTTTTATTTGAATTCCAGGTGACAAACGACCAGGCTCCTGCTGTGGAGGTGGAGAGTAAGACGCCTTTAGTTCTGACTTCCCATGACGAATTGAACACAAATGAAGCTACAGACCAGGTAATGGAGTAATGTACACAGTCAAAGTCAGCTTTATTGTCAATTTTTACATATGTGCAAACATACAAAAGATTGAAAGTACGTTTCTCTTCTGTCCAACAATAAGTGAATAATAATAATAATAAAGTGCAAAAAGGTTTAAAGACTATGTGTATGTCAGCAACAGACAGAGTTCAGCAGCATTTAGACGTGTGTGTCTAAAGAGGACGGAGTGGGAGGGTGGGGAGAGAGTTCAGCTTCCTGACAGCCTGGTGGATGAAGCTGTTGGACAGCCTGGTGGTGCGAGCCCGGAGGCTCCGGTATCTCCTACCGGAGGGCAGGAGGCTGAAGAGACCGTGTGAGGGGTGGCAGGAGTCGCTCACAATCATGGTCACTTTGTGGGTGAGGCGGGTGTCATATATGTCCTGCGGGGAGGGGAGGAGGGGAGTGAGGCACCAATGATCCGTCCAGCTGCATTCACTATGCACTGCAGGGCTTTCCTGTTGTAGTCTGTGCAGCTTCCGCCCCACACAGTGATGCTGCTGGTCAGGATGCTCTCAATGGTGCCACGGTAGAAGGTGCACATGATGGATGGGGGGCTTCCTGCTTTCCTCAGCTTGCGGATGAAGTAGAGACGCCTCTGTGCCTTCTTTGCCAGTGATGACGTGTTGGCTGTCCAGGAGAGGTCCTCGCTGATGTCCACCCCCAGGAATTTGGTGTTGTTGACTCGCTCAATGTCCGCACCGTTGATGGTCAGTGGTGGGTGAGTGTGCCCTTTCCGGAAGTCAACAACAATCTCCTTGGTCTTGCTGTAGTTGAGCAGGAGGTTGTTGTCTCCGCACCACGTGAGCCCCTGAGGGGCCCCTGTACTCAGTGTGATGCTGCTCGAGGTGTTGTTGCCGACACGTACTGCTTGTGGCCTCTCACTGAGGAAGTCCAGCAGCCAGTTACACAGCGAGGCGTTGAGTCCCAGCTGGTCAAGTTTGCAGATGAGTTGTTTTGAGATGATGGTGTTGAATGCTGAACTAAAGTATATGAACAGCATTCTCACATATGAGTCTTTTTTGTCCAGGTGGGTGAGGGCTGGGTGGAGAGCAGAGCAGATTGCATCCTCCGTGAACCGTTTGGGACGATATGCAAACTGGAAGGGTCCAGGGTGGGGGGGGAGAATGGATTTGATATGTGACATGACTAGTCGTTCAAAGCACTTCATGATTATGGGGGTAAGTGCCACTGGATGATAGTCATTGAAGCAGGATGGAGTGGATTTCTTTGGCACAGGTATGATGGTGGTGGCCTTGAAGCACGATGGAACAACAGCTTGTCTCAGAAGTGTTGAAGACATCCGTGAAGACGTCCTTAAGCTCCTCTGCGCAGTCCCTCAACACACGACCAGGGATGTTGTCTGGACCTGTTGCCTTGCGGGTGTTGATAGTGGAGAGAGTCCTCTTCACGCTGGCAGCAGACACGCACAGGACCTGGTCATGGGGAGGGGGCGGAGTCTTGTGTGGACGAGTGCTGTTCTGTGCTTCAAACCGTGCAAAGAAACTGTTGAGGTCGTTAAGCAGAGAGATGTTGCTGTTGCAGGTCTGTGGCGCGGGTTTATAGTCTGTGATGGTCTGAATGCCCTGCCACAGGCTCTGTGTGTCTCTGCTGTCTTTGAAGTGACAGGTTATCTTGTTTGTGTAATCCTGTTTTGCTTTCCTGATGCTGTGGCACAGGTTGGCTCTCGCTGTTCTCAGGTCCATTTCGTCCCCGGCTCTGAAGGCTTTGTTCCTGGCCCTCAGGAGCCGGTGGACTTCCCCTGTCAGCCACGGCTTCTGGTTAGCCCGAGTGGTGATGGTCTTTACGTGGGTCACATCATCAATGCACTTACTAATGTAAGAAGTAACAGTGTCTGTGTACTCCCCAATGTCTGTGTGGTTGTTGTATGTGGCTGCCTGCTTAAACATTTCCCAGTCTGTTGAGCAGAAGCAGTCTTGGCCACACCCGGACCTGCTTCAGAACCGGTCTGGAGACGTTCACTCTGGGTCTGTATGCTGGCATTAGCATGACGGTGATGTGGTCAGAGAGTCCTATGTGGGGGAGGGGGGAGGCCTTGTACGTTCCTTTGTGTGTTGTGTAGACCAGATCCAAAATGTTGTCCCCTCTTGTTGGGAAATCAACATGCTGATGTAGTTTGGGAAGGACAGTCTTGAGATTTGCTTGGTTGAAATCTCCAGCAAAGATGGTGAAGCTGTCTGGGTGAGCCGTCTGTTGTTCAGTGACTCTTAACTCAAGTCGGGAACGGAGAAGCGTTACAGCGGTCTTTACGTGCCGTGCTTTCTGCAGCGCATCAGGCTGCGAGTCCAGCTGCTGCTGTCTGCTCACCTCCACCCCTCCCCCACAGGCCAGCGCGCCACGGAGACATGGTCCGTTTTATACGGCATAACGAACGCACATCAGACCCACGGGACTCATGTGACATATAGGGTTCTGCCTGCCAGCCTCCTGCCAGCTTCCTGCATTGAGCCCCTGTGCAACAGGGGGGCTTTTTTTAGACAAACTGCTAGTCAAGTATCAAGCACCAAGGCAAGTTATTTGCTAGCATTTAAATTAGCAAAAGCCAGCAAGCCTTTCTCTTAAGGGGAGTTTTTGAAAGAATGCATGGTAGAGACAGCAGGTCTCTTGTGTCCAGAGAGCAAAAACAAATTGAGAAAAATTGAGTTCATCACGCATGACAGCGTGTAGAACTAATTGACGAAGACTTAGCCAGCAAGTTAAACAAAAAAGCTGAGTCATTTAAGTTATATTCGTTAGTAAGTAATGTAAGTTCTCTTTACTTTTTAGTTATTGGCTTTTACTTATAATTTATATTGGTTCACACAAACACTCTCTATCCATCTGATACTGGCCCGGCCCGTCTGTCAAATTTTAAAAGTCAATGTGGCCCCTGAGCCAAAAAGTTTGCCCACCCCTGATTTACAGAGTATTTTGAATATGAACAAGTGCAGCACCCTACATGTTGTTGTGAGGCATGTTAGACCTCTAGAATAGACCATGCACTCGGTTTTAAGTTATAGGCTGTTTCAAAAATCTTTTTCGCATAAGCTCATTTTTGCAACTTGTGAGTATCTCAACATGCATCATTACTATAATTTCTAAATGTAGTACTTTTTTCCAATCTTAATTCCAGCTGACAAACAATCAGGCTCCTGCAGTGGAGACAGAGACGCCTTTAGATCTGGCTTCCCATGACAAATTGGAAACAAAAGAAGCTAAAGACCAGGTAAGGAGTAATATACACACTGTTGTCACAAGCTATTTATGTTGACCTGTACACAATGTAGTTCTATTGGCAAGATAGGGATGTGTTCACATTGTTTTGATGCAGCGTTTCAGTCAAGTTACTCATTGGGTTATATGATGGACATCAGATTGAGGGATCAGATTTAATCTGAAACGCATATATCCAATCTTGCAGCCATGGAGCCACTTAACCTCACACACACGTTGGTTTCTAGTCTATCCTTATGGGGCCCTTGAGGTAAAAGAACATTCTCCATTGCAGGCGCTAATATGTTTTTGAGAGATAACCTCACACATGTTGGTTTCTAGTCTATCCTTATGGGGCCCTGGCATTTTATTCAAAGCATAAGTGAATTTACATAATTTTAACAACACATTTTAGAATGTAATCTCAAGGTATTATAAGTGTAATTGTATACCTACTAAAATGGTGCATGTTTAAAAAAGTTATTTTTAACATGCTCCATTGGAGGCCCTAATATGTTGTTAAGAGTTAACAGCCTTACACATGTTGGTTTCTAGTCTATCCTTATGGGGCCCTGGCGTTTTATTCAAACTATAAGTGACTTTATTTCATTCAAACAACACATTTCAGGATCCAACCTCAAGTTATTGCAGGTGTAATTGTACACTTACTGAGCTGTTGCATGTATAAAAGAGGTAGTTTGAACATTCCCCATTGCATGCCCTAATATGTTGTTGAGAGATAACCTCACACATGTTGGTTTCTAGTCTATCCTTATGGGGCCCTGACGTTTTATTCAAAGCATAAGTGAATTTACATAATTTTAACAACCCATTTTAGAGTCTAATCTCCATTTATTATATATGTAATGTTACACTTTGTTACCTGTTGTGTGTTTAAAAAGGATATTTTGGTTATGAACCAGTCCAGCCCCCTATATGTTGTTGTGAGACATGTTAGACCTCAAGAATAGACCATCCCACTCACTCAGCTTTAAGTTATATGCTGTTTTAGAAACTGTTTTCACATAAGCTAACTTTTGTAACTTGTAAATATCTTCCCAAACACCATTACTATAAATTCTTAATGCATCCTTGTTTTCAATCTGAATTCCAGGTGACAAACTATCGGGCTGCTGCTGTGGCAATAGAGATGGAGACATTTCCTTCAGATCTGACTTCCCATGAGGAATCACACAGAAGAAGCAACAGCCCAGGTAAAGGAGTGGTGTACACACTGTTTACACCAAGTATTTATGTTGACCTGTAGACTATGTGGTTCTATTATCAACATAGGGATGTGTTCACAATGCTCTTCTGATGCAGCGTGTCAGTCAGGTTACTCGTTGTTATTTGATTGACTTCAGATTGAGGGATCAGACTTAATCTGAAACGCATATATCTAGCATTGTAGCCATAGAGCCAGTTAACCACACACACATTCTGGTTTTTATATCCTTATGGGGCCCTGTCGTTTTATTTAAACTATAAGTGACTTTACATCATTTTAACAACACATTTTAGAATGTAATCTCAAGGTATTACAAGTGTAATTGTATACCTACTAAGATGGTGCATGTTTAAAAAAGTTATTTTTAACATGCTCCATTGGAGGCCCTAATATGTTGTTAAGAGTTAACAGCCGTACACATGTTGGTTTCTAGTCTATCCTTATGGGGCCCTGACGTTTTATTCAAACTATAAGTGACTTTATATCATTCAAACAACACATTTCAGGATCCAACCTCAAGTTATTGCAGGTGTAATTGTACACTTACTGAGCTGTTGCATGTATAAAAGAGGTAGTTTGAACATTCCCCATTGCAGGCCCTAATATGTTGTTGATAGATAACCTCACACATGTTGGTTTCTAGTCTATCCTTATGGGGCCCTGGCATTTTATTCAAAGCATAAGTGAATTTACATAATTTTAACAACCCATTTTAGAGTCTAATCTCCATTTATTATATATGTAATGTTACACTTTGTTACCTGTTGTGTGTTTAAAAAGGATATTTTGGTTATGAACCAGTCCAGCCCCCTATATGTTGTTGTGAGACATGTTAGACCTCAAGAATAGACCATCCCACTCACTCAGCTTTAAGTTATATGCTGTTTTAGAAACTGTTTTCACATAAGCTAACTTTTGTAACTTGTAAATATCTTCCCAAACACCATTACTATAAATTCTTAATGCGTCCTTGTTTTCAATCTGAATTCCAGGTGACAAACTATCAGGCTGCTGCTGTGGCAATAGAGATGGAGACATTTCCTTCAGATCTGACTTCCCATGAGGAATCACACAGAAGAAGCAACAGCCCAGGTAAAGGGGTGGTGTACACACTGTTTACACCAAGTATTTATGTTGACCTGTAGACTATGTGGTTCTATTATCAACATAGGGATGTGTTCACAATGCTCTTCTGATGCAGCGTGTCAGTCAGGTTACTCGTTGTTATTTGATTGACTTCAGATTGAGGGATCAGACTTAATCTGAAACGCATATATCTAGCATTGTAGCCATAGAGCCAGTTAACCACACACACACATTCTGGTTTTTATATCCTTATGGGGCCCTGTCGTTTTATTTAAACTATAAGTGACTTTACATCATTTTAACAACACATTTTAGAATGTAATCTCAAGGTATTACAAGTGTAATTGTATACCTACTAAGATGGTGCATGTTTAAAAAAGTTATTTTTAACATGCTCCATTGGAGGCCCTAATATGTTGTTAAGAGTTAACAGCCTTACACATGTTGGTTTCTAGTCTATCCTTATGGGGCCCTGACGTTTTATTCAAACTATAAGTGACTTTATATCATTCAAACAACACATTTCAGGATCCAACCTCAAGTTATTGCAGGTGTAATTGTACACTTACTGAGCTGTTGCATGTATAAAAGAGGTAGTTTGAACATTCCCCATTGCAGGCCCTAATATGTTGTTGATAGATAACCTCACACATGTTGGTTTCTAGTCTATCCTTATGGGGCCCTGGCATTTTATTCAAAGCATAAGTGAATTTACATAATTTTAACAACCCATTTTAGAGTCTAATCTCCATTTATTATATATGTAATGTTACACTTTGTTACCTGTTGTGTGTTTAAAAAGGATATTTTGGTTATGAACCAGTCCAGCCCCCTATATGTTGTTGTGAGACATGTTAGACCTCAAGAATAGACCATCCCACTCACTCAGCTTTAAGTTATATGCTGTTTTAGAAACTGTTTTCACATAAGCTAACTTTTGTAACTTGTAAATATCTTCCCAAACACCATTACTATAAATTCTTAATGCGTCCTTGTTTTCAATCTGAATTCCAGGTGACAAACTATCAGGCTGCTGCTGTGGCAATAGAGATGGAGACATTTCCTTCAGATCTGACTTCCCATGAGGAATCACACAGAAGAAGCAACAGCCCAGGTAAAGGGGTGGTGTACACACTGTTTACACCAAGTATTTATGTTGACCTGTAGACTATGTGGTTCTATTATCAACATAGGGATGTGTTCACAATGCTCTTCTGATGCAGCGTGTCAGTCAGGTTACTCGTTGTTATTTGATTGACTTCAGATTGAGGGATCAGACTTAATCTGAAACGCATATATCTAGCATTGTAGCCATAGAGCCAGTTAACCACACACACACATTCTGGTTTTTATATCCTTATGGGGCCCTGTCGTTTTATTTAAACTATAAGTGACTTTACATCATTTTAACAACACATTTTAGAATGTAATCTCAAGGTATTACAAGTGTAATTGTATACCTACTAAGATGGTGCATGTTTAAAAAAGTTATTTTTAACATGCTCCATTGGAGGCCCTAATATGTTGTTAAGAGTTAACAGCCGTACACATGTTGGTTTCTAGTCTATCCTTATGGGGCCCTGACGTTTTATTCAAACTATAAGTGACTTTATATCATTCAAACAACACATTTCAGGATCCAACCTCAAGTTATTGCAGGTGTAATTGTACACTTACTGAGCTGTTGCATGTATAAAAGAGGTAGTTTGAACATTCCCCATTGCAGGCCCTAATATGTTGTTGATAGATAACCTCACACATGTTGGTTTCTAGTCTATCCTTATGGGGCCCTGGCATTTTATTCAAAGCATAAGTGAATTTACATAATTTTAACAACCCATTTTAGAGTCTAATCTCCATTTATTATATATGTAATGTTACACTTTGTTACCTGTTGTGTGTTTAAAAAGGATATTTTGGTTATGAACCAGTCCAGCCCCCTATATGTTGTTGTGAGACATGTTAGACCTCAAGAATAGACCATCCCACTCACTCAGCTTTAAGTTATATGCTGTTTTAGAAACTGTTTTCACATAAGCTAACTTTTGTAACTTGTAAATATCTTCCCAAACACCATTACTATAAATTCTTAATGCGTCCTTGTTTTCAATCTGAATTCCAGGTGACAAACTATCAGGCTGCTGCTGTGGCAATAGAGATGGAGACATTTCCTTCAGATCTGACTTCCCATGAGGAATCACACAGAAGAAGCAACAGCCCAGGTAAAGGGGTGGTGTACACACTGTTTACACCAAGTATTTATGTTGACCTGTAGACTATGTGGTTCTATTATCAACATAGGGATGTGTTCACAATGCTCTTCTGATGCAGCGTGTCAGTCAGGTTACTCGTTGTTATTTGATTGACTTCAGATTGAGGGATCAGACTTAATCTGAAACGCATATATCTAGCATTGTAGCCATAGAGCCAGTTAACCACACACACACATTCTGGTTTTTATATCCTTATGGGGCCCTGTCGTTTTATTTAAACTATAAGTGACTTTACATCATTTTAACAACACATTTTAGAATGTAATCTCAAGGTATTACAAGTGTAATTGTATACCTACTAAGATGGTGCATGTTTAAAAAAGTTATTTTTAACATGCTCCATTGGAGGCCCTAATATGTTGTTAAGAGTTAACAGCCTTACACATGTTGGTTTCTAGTCTATCCTTATGGGGCCCTGGCGTTTTATTCAAACTATAAGTGACTTTATATCATTCAAACAACACATTTCAGGATCCAACCTCAAGTTATTGCAGGTGTAATTGTACACTTACTGAGCTGTTGCATGTTTAAAAGAGGTAGTTTGAACATTCCCCATTGCATGCCCTAATATGTTGTTGATAGATAACCTCACACATGTTGGTTTCTAGTCTATCCTTATGGGGCCCTGGCGTTTTATTCAAAGCATAAGTGAATTTACATAATTTTAACAACCCATTTTAGAGTCTAATCTCCGTTTATTATATATGTAATGTTACACTTTGTTACCTGTTGTGTGTTTAAAGAGGATATTTTGGTTATGAACCAGTCCAGCCCCTTATATGTTGTTGTGAGACATGTTAGACCTCAAGAATAGACCATCCCACTCACTCAGCTTTAAGTTATATGCTGTTTTAGAAACTGTTTTCACATAAGCTAACTTTTGTAACTTGTAAATATCTTCCCAAACACCATTACTATAAATTCTTAATGCATCCTTGTTTTCAATCTGAATTCCAGGTGACAAACTATCAGGCTGCTGCTGTGGCAATAGAGATGGAGACATTTCCTTCAGATCTGACTTCCCATGAGGAATCACACAGAAGAAGCAACAGCCCAGGTAAAGGAGTGGTGTACACACTGTTTACACCAAGTATTTATGTTGACCTGTAGACTATGTGGTTCTATTATCAACATAGGGATGTGTTCACAATGCTCTTCTGATGCAGCGTGTCAGTCAGGTTACTCGTTGTTATTTGATTGACTTCAGATTGAGGGATCAGACTTAATCTGAAACGCATATATCTAGCATTGTAGCCATAGAGCCAGTTAACCACACACACACATTCTGGTTTTTATATCCTTATGGGGCCCTGTCGTTTTATTTAAACTATAAGTGACTTTACATCATTTTAACAACACATTTTAGAATGTAATCTCAAGGTATTACAAGTGTAATTGTATACCTACTAAGATGGTGCATGTTTAAAAAAGTTATTTTTAACATGCTCCATTGGAGGCCCTAATATGTTGTTAAGAGTTAACAGCCTTACACATGTTGGTTTCTAGTCTATCCTTATGGGGCCCTGGCGTTTTATTCAAACTATAAGTGACTTTATATCATTCAAACAACACATTTCAGGATCCAACCTCAAGTTATTGCAGGTGTAATTGTACACTTACTGAGCTGTTGCATGTTTAAAAGAGGTAGTTTGAACATTCCCCATTGCATGCCCTAATATGTTGTTGATAGATAACCTCACACATGTTGGTTTCTAGTCTATCCTTATGGGGCCCTGGCGTTTTATTCAAAGCATAAGTGAATTTACATAATTTTAACAACCCATTTTAGAGTCTAATCTCCGTTTATTATATATGTAATGTTACACTTTGTTACCTGTTGTGTGTTTAAAGAGGATATTTTGGTTATGAACCAGTCCAGCCCCTTATATGTTGTTGTGAGACATGTTAGACCTCAAGAATAGACCATCCCACTCACTCAGCTTTAAGTTATATGCTGTTTTAGAAACTGTTTTCACATAAGCTAACTTTTGTAACTTGTAAATATCTTCCCAAACACCATTACTATAAATTCTTAATGCATCCTTGTTTTCAATCTGAATTCCAGGTGACAAACTATCAGGCTGCTGCTGTGGCAATAGAGATGGAGACATTTCCTTCAGATCTGACTTCCCATGAGGAATCACACAGAAGAAGCAACAGCCCAGGTAAAGGAGTGGTGTACACACTGTTTACACCAAGTATTTATGTTGACCTGTAGACTATGTGGTTCTATTATCAACATAGGGATGTGTTCACAATGCTCTTCTGATGCAGCGTGTCAGTCAGGTTACTCGTTGTTATTTGATTGACTTCAGATTGAGGGATCAGACTTAATCTGAAACGCATATATCTAGCATTGTAGCCATAGAGCCAGTTAACCACACACACACACATTCTGGTTTTTATATCCTTATGGGGCCCTGTCGTTTTATTTAAACTGTAAGTGACTTTACATCCTTTTAACAACACATTTTAGAATCTAATCTCAAGTTATTACAAGTGTAATTGTATACCTACTAAGATGGTGCATGTTTAAAAAAAGTTATCTTTAACATGCTCCATTGAAGGCCCTAATATGTTGTTAAGAGTTAACAGCCGTACACATGTTGGTTTCTAGTCTATCCTTAAGGGGCCCTGGCGTTTTAACCTCACACACCCACACAAAGGGGACGTGGCTTATCGCTGTGACTTATCTCTATAACAACAGTTACCATTTCCGCCATCCAGAAAGAAAGAATACATAAATTATCCTTTATTAAGTCCTTTAGGGATATTATTCTCTGCATTTAACCCATCCTATGTAGTTAAGGAGCAGTGTGCTGCCGTGAGGCGCCCCGGGGAGCAACTGGGGGTTCAGTGCTCAACACACTTCAGCCTCCACCATTGAACTAACCACTAGTTCTGCTTTGTACTTGTTGTGGAAGTCCCTCAAACAGTGGATAATCAAACGCCCCCGTGTCTGTGTTCATATAAGAATAATGTATGTATTCTTTCTTTCTGGATCGCGGAAATGGTAACTCATTTTACAGAGATAAGTGACGAGATAAGCCACGCCCCCTTTCCGGTGCAAATTAAGTGAATGCCGCGATTTAACCACATATAGTTTAAATATATATTGAACTAACCACTAGTTCTGCTTTATACTTGTTGTGGAAGTCCCTCAAACGTCGGACCATCAAACTCCCCCGTGTCTGGGTTCATAATATTATCCGAAGTCCCACAACTGCGTCTGAATGACGGCCGCTTCCAGAGCTGCTTCCGCAACGACAGGACAGCAGTGATGTGATTGGTTGACAATGAGGGCGACATCTGATTGGCTACAGATAGGTCCATGTTGAAAAAACGCATTTGTGGATCTGGCGACGTCAGGAGTCTCAAAAAACCCACACACGAATGTGTAGCGATTTACACACGAATGCAGTGCGAGCCACAAATAAATACATACAAATCCACATTTGTGCATTGGAATGTATTTGTAATTCGATCTGTGTGCATTTGTGAGTCACATTTATTTGTCAAATGTATTTGTAAATCCTTCTGTGTGCATTTGTAAATCAAATATATTTGTGAATTGTTCTGTGTGCATTTGTAAATAAAATATATTTGTGAATTGTTCTGTGTGCATTTGTGAATTATGAGACCGATCTGACCCCATAGTCTTTTGCCCAGAACATGTTTATCAAAGTTCTGTCTTTTGCCCAGAACATGTTTATTAAAATGTGTCAATAGACAAATGTTCATGTTTTCTTTGAGGATGAGTGAGGGCTGAAAAACTTTCTTTTTGTATATGTGTGTTATTAAAAAAACAATGGTAAGCATTGTTCCTTCCAGATAGTGTGCCTTGCTAAGATATATAAACTAGAAATGTGTGGCCAGCTAAGATAGAAAACCTTGATATCTAAATGTGTGTGTGAAAATGGACCCCACAAGTTGTGAATGCTAGAAACAAAGCCCCACAAAGTAACAAAAAAACTAGCACAAAAAAAAAAGTTTATAATTTTGGTAAATTCAAGTGATATATATGATATAGATTTTTTTCTTATGCTGCCTGATTTTTTACAGAGGTGTAGAACCACTGGAAAGGGGGGGCCCCACATTTGGGTAAAACAAGTTCAGGTCCCACAAAGGAGGAAGACAAGACTGTGTGTGTGTGTGTGTGTGTGTGTGTGTGTGTGTGTGTGTGTGTGTGTGTGTGTGTGTGTGTGTGTGTGTGAATAGAAGAAGCTAGTGAGATGACTAGAGAGAAGGATGCACCATTCCACTGGGTCTCATTAATTCAGCCTAATCAGATAATATATTGCTGAGGAAACACTTGTACAATATCCTCCACAAGTGGGGTGTGTGTGTGTGTGTGTGTGTGTGTGTGTGTGTGTGTGTGTGTGTGTGTGTGTGTGTGTGTGTGTGTGTGTGTGTGTGTGTGTGTGTGCATTGGGGTGCAGGACGGAGGTTAGAGACCAGAGGGAGTCATGGTTTTGTTCTGTGTGTTCGGCCTGTCGATGGACGGAGGTCCTCTTGTTTGAACACGGTCCTCTCACCGTCAGATAATCTGTCTGAAAACATCCTGGTCCCCGAGGAGAGAGACAGAGAGAGAGAGAGAGAGAGAGAGAGAGAGAGAGGAGGAGGAGGAGGAGATGGACAGAGGCCTAAATGGTGGCAGACAGATGGAGACGGAGACAAAGCGACAGAGTTCCTCACGCGAGTCTAACTCTCTCTGATCTCCTCCTTCGCTGCCAGAACCCGGTTCCATCCTCCCGTCTCGTTGCCCGTCTCGTTGCCCGTCTCGTTGCCCGTCTCGTTGCCCGTCTCGTTGCCCGTCTCGTTGCCCGTCTCGTTGCCCGTCTCGTTGCCCGTCATTTTGACGGACAACGCTGCAAAAAGGCCGTCCTGATCTCTTATTCCCTGTCTTTTAGATTATTTTAATTATAATAAGACATCATCTCAAGGCTTATTTAAAAAAGGTGCAGGTCTGTGATTCGAATCCAATACACTTTGGACTTATAATTAATATACCGAAGAAGATTATGGATTGTTTATTTATATTTCCTGGAAAAAAAATATGAAAAGACAGAGACATCGCCTCACACAAAGAAGATGAAGGATTTCTTTCGGTATCAGACGGACGACCTCTCGCAGCCCGAAGCCTGAAGCTCTGCTGCCAGACTCTGAGACTCACCGGACTCCCAGAATGCAAAGCATGCGCTCCCTCTCCTCGGGCGCCGCTCGACAACCTCGGCAACCTCCAACGGCAACGCCAGTCCAGACGGCCTTCACTTTTTTTGTCATCGTTAAAGAAAAGATTCCGTCAACGGTCTCTGGTGTACTGGTTCTTTCTCCCCGTGTCTCTTTGTCACACACACACACACACACACACACACAAACACACACACACACACACACACACACACACACACACACACACACATTCCTGAAGTAGTCAAGCCAACCAGAAGACATTCACTGCAGAGTCCTCACAACTGTGTGCGTTAACACCAGCCGCCTTCCTCTGAAACGAGCCCGCCGAGACACCAGCAAGTAGACATAACAAGCAGACACACATGAGCAGAAGCACATACTGTATTAACACACACACACACACACACACACACACACTTTGTACTGAGGCTGTACCCTTTCATGTCAGAATGGTTGGCCTTATTTGTGGGGGGTCAGCCCCCCCGCTGGGGCCCGACGTGGACTGAACCAATCCGGTCCGGAGCGGGGGGGAGGGGGGACTGTTAATGATGGATGAGAGATACGCAGCCGAGCCTCGCGATGGGAAAACAAACCGGGGGTTAATAAGCTGGAGCAGAGGAGCGAGGGGGGGGGAGGAGGAGGCTGGAGATGCGTGGGATGTGGACCCGATCCCCCCCTCCCCGGGATCCTGCACCAGACTGATTCCACGGAAACCACCGGGGAGAAACCCCTTTAATGCTAAGCCAACATTTAGCCTGGTGCACGCACAGCATCACCGAGGGACACGCGTGTGAGAGGCATGGCTGATATCCTGCATGTGTCTGCAGAAATTCTGATAAGTAAACACTGCAGAGAGAGAGAGAGAGAGAGAGAGAGAGAGAGAGAGAGAGAGAGAGAGAGAGAGAGAGAGAGGGAGGAAAAACATACTAAACGTCTGAAACAAAAAATGAAACGACGACCTTTGAAGACGTGAAAACGATCACGAGCATCAAACAGATTCAAAAAAGCGCGTGGCTCCAGAAACACGGGCCCGTCCGGGTTGAGAGGGCGTGAAATGGTTGAACGATGACCCAATTAACAACGACACGCGCGCACACGCCCACCACATGTATGTTCAGCAGGCATGTGAGTGTTGGGAGCCGACCCCCATTAATCCAGCCGTTAAATATCAGCCTGCCCCGAAGCTCAGGAAGCAAGACCTTTGTCTCCATGCTTCCCCTCTCTCTCTCTCTCTCTCTCTCTCTCTCTCTCTCTCTCTCTCTCTCTCTCTCTCTCTCTCACATCACAGATTCACTATTTATTTATTGACAGCACATGCCAGTTTTTCCGTGCTTTTATTAAATGAGTAAAAACATGGTCAGCGGACGAGGGCTTCGGCCTTAAGAACTGATGTTTGATGCTCCGGCTCCACATCACAGCTTATTAGTCATTAAACAGGAAAAGATGTGTGAAGAATAAAGCATTCATATTTTCCCAAACAAGTAAAAACAAATGTGTGTGCGTGAATGTGATAACTGACCCAACTCGGGGAAGAGGAAGTGAGATTCAGACGGGAGAGACCGCGTCGGCAGACGCAAATTCGGATTGGAGGAGTGTTCATCCCCCCTTTTTCTGCTCTTTCATTAACGCACCTCTGAGGTGTTTTTAGAGGCTGTTGGAAAATAAGCCGATTCCCCTGCTCAGGAGGGCTCACCCACCACGCATCACCCCCCCCCCCCCACACACACACACACACACACACTCACAAATTATTCTCACTGTCAATCATGGCGCACTAAGCAGTAGTATTTGCCTGCAGAGCCTGCGGCTAAATGGTATCGGGGTTAAAAAAAAAAAAACACACAGAAAAAAGAAACATACCAAATGTCACGAGGGGTTGATATTGATGCAGAATAATTTATGTCAATTCAATTAGCGCGAAGGGAGACGAGCGCGTGTCGGCCTTATCTCTGGCCTTTAGACTATCCGGGAGCTTTGGGCAGATAGAGCTGGTGAACAGGGAGCGGATGGATTAATATGTGGAGGGGTGATGGGGAGACGGAGGCAGCAGGGCAATGAAACCCAGATAGTCATGGAGATAAACTAATAACTAAGATAAGACGCGCGCATACAATAAGCAGACAGCCGGGGCATCCTGTTCATCAACGGAGACGGGGGAGACGGGGGAGTGTGTGTCCTCATCTTTTCATTAGGCCTCTGTAACAAGAGGTTTCATTATTGCCCATCGCTTTAAGCGCCCCAGAGGGAGGAAGAGGTTGCAGGTTGTTCAGGATGAAGGACAAGAGCCAGCTTGACCGCGTAGCGGCATCCAGAGCCGACGCCGTCTCCGTTCTGGACCGAACAGCAGGCCTGACCCGAGGGCCGCCGGCGGGAGGTGCTTCAAAGTCACTTTGTGAAGTTGCGCAACAGAAGAGCTGCGAGAGGGGGGGAAAAAAAGGTGTGACGCCGCATAGAAGAGGCTGCGCGCAGCATCGGGACATCTGGGACTGGGTGCTCATCACCCAGCGGGAATCCTGCGCTGCGTTCAGGACGAGCAGCTGCGTCAGCCGGGGAGGTTCGATGGCGGGTTGAGCAACGCACAGCGCGGTGCTTTTGGGGAACAGGTGTGTAAAGAAAGTAACGTGCTTAAAGATGATGAAGCCATCGGGCTGTGGAGTCACACTGCAGGGCCTGTGGGCTCATGCAGCCAAACGCATGGTCGAGATGGAGGATCGGAAACCAGAAACGCACACCCGTTTGTAGAGAAGTTGGGGCGATGAGTACACAGGTGGAGGTGTGGCGTGCATGGTGTGGGGCGACTGTGGCTCAGTGGTTAGCGTGACTATCTTTCAATCAGAGGGTCGGTGGTTCGATCCCTGGTGCCGCTAGTGAAAGTCCTCGTGTCCTTGAGCAAGACTCTTAACCCTGATTGCTCACCGTTGCTGTGTCTACTGTATAGCATGTAAGTCACTTTGGATAAAAGCCTCAGTTAAATGTAATGTATGGTGTGGCGTGCACGGTGTGGCGTGCACGGTGTGGCGTGCACGGTGTGGTGGTATGGCGTGCACGGTGTGGCGTGCACGGTGTGGTGGTATGGCGTGCACGGTGTGGCGTGCACGGTGTGGTGGTGTGGCGTGCATGGTATGGCGTGCATGGTATGGCGTGCACGGTGTGGTGGTGTGTCGTGCATGGTGTGGCGTGCGTGGCGTGCATGGTGTGGTGGTGTGGCGTGCATGGTGTGGTGGTGTGGCGTGCATGGTGTGGCGTGCATGGTGTGGTGGTGTGGCGTGCATGGTGTGGCGTGCATGGTGTGGTGGTGTGGCGTGCATGGTGTGGCATACATGGTGTGGCATGCATGGTATGGCGTGCATGGTGTGGCGTGCATGGTATGGCGTGCATGGGGAAGAAAGGGAAAGATCCTCAGGGTTCGGATCCTATCACGGATTTGAGTCGCGGATCAACACAAAAGAAAAAAGAGTGAATATAACTTCACGAGATCCCTCGATCACGTGCCTCCTTCGCTGTCAATGGCAGCTGTTTATCATCGATGATCTTATTGACATAAAGGTGCTTATCGTTGCTCTACAATCTCATAATGTCATAATTTACCTGAACCACGATGCAACTCAATGGAACCCTCATTGGCGCCCATAGACTTCTAACCTCTCAAAGGTCTTCATTGGCGCCCACAGACCACCTCACCCCTAAAAGGTCCTCATTGGGGCTAACAGACCACCTCACCCCTAAAAGGTCCTCATTGGCGCCCACAGACCACCTCACCTCTAAAAGGTCCTCATTGGCACCCACAGACCACCTCACCCCTAAAAGGTCTTCATTGACGCCCACAGACCACCTCACCTCTAAAAGGTCCTCATTGGCGCCCACAGACCACCTCACCTCTCAAAGGTCCTCATTG